>CM008344.1:49699334-49710544 GCA_002525835.2 Ipomoea batatas
CTATTTTTTATTGCATCATGCTAGTACAACGGCGCTCAATAATGCTTGCATGGGGTTAAAATTTAAGGCACTAAAAAAAAAACAAATAATAAAAATAAAAAAGCACACACACTTTATGCCAAAATCTTCCATCTTCATGACAAACGGTAATCAGGATGATGTATTTCATCATTCTTTAAAACTTTAACTTAATGCTTTAATTATATAGGTACAATATAATACATGTAGTATTGAGGTGATATTAGTGATCGAACGGTCAACCTAGAAGCAATTAATTTCTCCACAATCAAAGACCTGTTTCGATTACTAGTTCTCGACTGCGACAATGTATATGGAAGATTATTCGAGTGTTCAGAGGACAGCTCATAGGAACCTGCCCCTAGAATTATCGTGGAGGTAATTAGAAGTCGTGCAATCAACCTACTAATTAGATCATAATCTTCATATACGCACAAAGGATCCAATCTAGACCTTCTAGCATCTTTGTGCCTTTTTTCCATATATGTTTATAGTGGGATTCGACACTATTGTCTCCTGGCCCGTCATGACCTTACGCTAAGTCCCGAGAGGCGAAGGATTCCTCTATTTTTTTTTATTTTATTTTTTTGTACAAGTAATCCTCGTGTATATATACTCTCCCCTGGGTGTAAAGTAGATCTAAATTTCATGGAACTTAGGGCAATTCATATAGTACTATTATTCTGGGTGTTTTTACGTTATTTATTGATAATAGTGTTAGCATGCCATCAACTACTCATAAGTCGTAAAACCAACACGTAAGTTTCAATAGTGAAATTATAATATGAGTACAAAAGTGCTATTTCATATATCAAAGAACCTTACTACAACAAGTTACTAGAAATCAAGACGGAGAGCCAAAAGTAAAGGAATGGATACACTAAGGAATAAGAAGTTAAAATCCCTCTCTACAAAGGGATGTGGCGCTTGGTTNCCTGTTTCGATTACTAGTTCTCGACTGCGATAATGTATATGGAAGATTATTCGAGTGTTCAGAGGACAGCTCATAGGAACCTGCCCCTAGAATTATCGTGGAGGTAATTAAAAGTCGTGCAATCAACCTACTAATTAGATCATAATCTTCATATACGCACAAAGGATCCAATATAGACCTTCTAGCATCTTTGTGCCTTTTTTCCATATATGTTTATAGTGGGATTCGACACTATTGTCTCCTGGCCCGTCATGACCTTACGCTAAGTCCCGAGAGGCTAAGGATTCCTCTATTTTTTTTTTTTTGTACAAGTAATCCTCGTGTATATATACTCTCCCCTGGGTGTAAAGTAGATCTAAATTTCATGGAACGTAGGGCAATTCATATAGTACTATTATTCTGGGTGTTTTTACGTTATTTATTGATAGTAGTCTTAGCATGCCATCAACTATTCATTAGTCGTAAAACCAACACGTAAGTTTCAATAGTGAAATTATAATATGAGTACAAAAGTGCTATTTCATATATCAAAGAACCTTACTACAACAAGTTACTAGAAATCAAGACGGAGAGCCAAAAGTAAAGTAAGGAATACACTAAGGAATAAGAAGTTAAAATCCCTCTCTACAAAGGGATGTGGCGCTTGGTTACTGATTGGTCAGATTAATCACATTATGTACTAATTAGAAAGTGCACAAATATAATCGATATAAGTTGATAGTATCTATATATAGTATATACTTCATGTATACTCATTAAACCCGTTAAAAATATAATTACAAGTACATTATTTAAATATGCGATATAAATCATTAAATAACCTATCAAAATTTATATTCTCTACCAAATTTTCAATATTCTCGATATTGGCAAATAATCATTCGTAAATTAAAATGGGGAGCGCGGGGAGTTGGGGGCCGGGGTGGGTTTTGGCGTGTTGAGCTAAACCACCACCAAGAAGAAGGCGCATGGAAAAAAGGAATTAAAATGTGAAGGGGTTTTTGGGGATTAGAGACTATAGAGAGAAGGCGACAGCATAATTGCTGTCGGGCTAGCGTGGGGGGCAATAATTGGCTCACTTTCGTCTTCCTATTCCTTTTCGATCTCTGCGCATCTCTTTCTCTCTCTCTTTCTCTCTGCGTATTTGCCGGATTTCTCGGTCTCTGCAATTCTTCTCTTCCCACTGTCCATGATTCTCCTGCCCCCTCTCATCTCATCATCCCCTTCTTGCCACCACTTCCCACTTCCCCTATTATTTTACACTTTCATTTTTCTTCTACTGTACAAGACGACGACTTCACAGTACCCGCATGTTTTTTGTTTTTTCTCTGTTTCCTTTCATCATGTTTTTTTTTTGTGACTGATCTATCTATGTAGTCGGAGACTCAGACTTGTATTGAAACGTCTCTTGCACTGCGATTCTCTGAGGCTACTGCTGGGATGAAATGTCGCTTTCAATGGTTCTTATCTTTCTTCTGCTATAGTGCTGTTCTCGATTTTTTTCAGTATTTGATTCTTTTTTTAACCTTGTACCCGTCCTGGGGTTTGTTCGCCTGGTTGGACCATTATGGCAAGGCTAAAACCGGGATCCCAGAAAATGAAAATAATGGCACATGTGACAAACGACATGGGGCTATCATTAATTCCATCAAACGGACCCTAGCAAACGTTGAGAGTTTGAATAATAATGTTTGTTGTTGGTGACCTGTGGGGATGGTGATCTTTCAAATCATCGCGAATAAGCCTGCGATTCTAATTGACCACGCCACTCTGATTGAGAATCTGGG
Source organism: Ipomoea batatas (assembly GCA_002525835.2). Lineage (NCBI taxonomy): Eukaryota > Viridiplantae > Streptophyta > Magnoliopsida > Solanales > Convolvulaceae > Ipomoea > Ipomoea batatas. Next base: position 49,702,074 of record CM008344.1, read on the forward strand.
CGACCGCCACTATTGTTTGACGAAATGGATCGGAGCCAATCTCTTGCGATTTCGCGACGACGTTTTGCGCCACGAAAACCATTCGCCCCAAGAACCGATTTTTATTATTCTTATTCTTGTGTGTGGATTTAGAATTCAAGGTTGTAGTGATTCTCTGTCAGGATTTTTCTCTCTCTGTGTCCCGGTGGTGCGTGCAGTGGGTACACAAAATGGAACAAAATTTCAATCGACCTCAGTAGGACGGCTTGACCATTTCCAATTGCTACAGTCACTGCAGTTCCTAGAGCTGTCTTCTCTGGGTCCCGCCCGCTATACATCTTTTCGGTGAACAGCCACCGCTATTTCCGGGTTTTAAGCTCGTACATGCAATTCAGTTGGCTTTAAGTGATAAATTGTGGATAAGAACATAAATTGAACATTAACTGTCGTAATGTGGTGGACTCATTGCAAGTATTAGACATTTGTTTATTCTTTCACTATCCTGTTAGATTTTAAGTTGTAAATTGTGGACAAAAATATAGATTAAACATTGACTATTGCAATGTAGTGGACTTATTATTGCAGGTATTAGACATTGGTTATTCCTTTCACTATCTTGTTGGATTAAGATGTGGTAACTTTGGAGGTGAGGAAATTTAATAGTCCTTTTAGGTTTGCAGATACAACCTAGGTAGCGGTGAAATGGTGATTTAAGGAACACTAGCCTTATAATTTGATCCTAAGACACTAGTCAATGGATGCTACTTTTACCATCTCATGGAACTCATAATCATTGCCACTTATTGCGAGTTTACTTTTATCACAAGTGAGGATTACCTTCCATGACAGATTGGAACAACTTAAAAGGCTAAATACTTTTGCAGCAAAAAAGGTTTAAGGCTTTTATGGTTTGTCAAAAAGCTTGAAACAGGAAGGATAGATATGCCATGATTTCAAGCACACATTCGCGAAAGAAATGGGTAGACATGTTAGGAGATTTTGTGATTAATGTGGGTAACTTTGTAGGCAAACATGATAACATGGGATCTAGATATGATTCTTAACACCACAACATTCAAATTTATCTACCATCCCTATATTCTTCATCACAAAATTTTGACTTCAAACAAAAAACTCCCGAAATTTATTTGAACCTGAACTTTGAAACCAGTTTCAGGCAAAATATTATCACACATTATACTTCTTTACATGGAAATAGTTAATTGAGCCATTTTTAAGAGCATGTGCCTAAACACTGTATAGTTGTTGGCCTTAAAAAATTAGATTCCACAATATTATCACATGCATATATCATACAAAAATAATTGATTAAGTTATTTTAAACGGACCGACAAGCCTAACACACATGTATAAAGTATAATGTACCAATTTGGATTTAAACTAAGCATGACGTACTAGTGGTTTTCAATGACAAGCAATTCTAACTGTATGTAACACATAACTCTGACACACTTCAATTTTGGCATGGCTTTGAAGGAAGAACATGACAAAGAAGGAAGGTGGAGTAGGGGACCAGGCACCAAAATGTCAAACTTAAATGGCAGGAATAGCAACATGCCGAGTATGAAGTATGAACTATCCCTTTCGCAGTAAAGATTTATTGACAAAATCCCAGAACATTTCTACCAAACAAAAGTTAATTAAAGTGAGCAATCCTGATCAAAAGATTACGATATCTGATCTAAATTCATTTGATATGATACATTTACAATTAGCATCTACATAACCCTGACGTTCTAAGTGATTAGTAGACTAGTAGATGAACTTCTTCTAACTATATATCTTCTAATTCATTTGATATCTAATATTTTTTTTTTGGGTTGTAATTTTGGATTTTCCTACTCCTAAACTAACACTTCCAAAATCTAGCAATGATCATAGCGAGAACATGATATTTTAATATTCTTTTCTTGTCCCAAATTTCATCCATATGACCAGTTGAGCTGCTTATACCGAGCNTTAAGGAAAAGAAGAAAAAAGAAAAAGAAAAAAAAAGTGGACCACTGAATTTCCTAGTCAAACACCCTGCAACTCAACGTCTCAACCTACTGCAAACGTTGAAAATGACAGTCCACATTACTATGCATGATCCCTAGCAGATAAAGTATTTTGTATTACTAAGGCCATTTCCAAGGTAGCACCAAAATGGTAAATAGGCAAAGACATATTAAAAAGTTATTTAAATAAATTCACAATTTATCTCCTTTAATTAACGATTTCTGAGAGGACTTTGGATTTTAAACTGCCAACTAAGAAGTTAATGAATCTAAAATAAAAATAAAATGAAAAAATAGGTGATGAAGAGTGAAGACCTTGTGTGCATAACTTGTATTGACAAAGGGTTAGAACTTGGTACTGTGTAACTTGCTACATGTCTCCAATAATTCTTGGACAGTAGTAGTTCTAAAATTTAAGATTAATTTGACTTAAGTTGAAAAAAAAATAAAAATAAAAATAAAAATTTGTCACCTCATCTCACAGACTCACACCACCCACCCTGCAGGGTTGCAGGCTGCAGTGTTGAAGAAGCCGTGTGGAGCCGCCACCAACACCATTGCAACCACCTCGAGATCGCTGCTTAGAGCACCCACCAACGGCCAAGATTTCGGCTTTGCTCTCTCTCATAACGCCGTTCATTTCGGCTCACTGCACAGTCTCAGCCTACACCCATAATTGCATGTGCAACCCTGTCCATATTCTCTGACCACCCCAAGAAAAACTAGAAAGAAACCAACACCAACTAAACAACAAACGAAAAGAAAGGAGAAAAAAACCCATTGATAAGACTTCGTAAGTTTCCCCTTTTCTCGTACCACGCAATATATAGTATACACATTATTGTCTCGCTAGTCGCTACTGAGGGAAAGAGCAGCCTGCGATGGAGGAGAGGCCGGAAACGGAGCTAATTTCAATCCCGGCGACGCCACGCGCGTCGACGCCGGAGATTTTGACGCCGTCAGGGCAGAGGTCGCCGAGGAAGGAGGCCAAGTCATGGACGCCTTCTTCGTTCATATCTCCACGGTTCATTAGCCCCATTGGTACGCCGATGAAGAGGGCATTGATTAACATGAAGGGTTACTTGGAGGAGGTGGGGCACTTGACCAAGCTCAATCCACAAGACGCGTGGCTTCCCATCACTGAATCCCGCAATGGCAATGCTTACTATGCTGCTTTCCATAACCTCAATGCTGGTGTGGGGTTCCAAGCTTTGGTCTTGCCGGTTGCTTTCTCTTTTCTTGGATGGTATCTAAAATCTAAAATCTAAATCTCCCTGTCCTTTTCTTCTTTGCCTTCAATTAGACCATCCATTTCTTTAATTGCATCAAATTTCATCAAATTTAATGACATGGGGTACAATGTTTGCTGCAACTCTTTCATTTGCTTTTGCTGTTTGGGGGGAAAAAGTTCATAAATGTGCCTAATTTGAGTAGGTTCTTGACTGGTTTTTTGGATTTTTTTTTCTTCATGCTTGACCTGATTGTTTTCACTTTTCATCATTGAATTAGTTTCAGTGTAGGAGTAAGAAAGATCCTTAAAGGTTGAAGCTTGTCTTGTCATTCATTTCATTGTTTTCATTTTCATTAGGATGTCAATAATGAGTCACCCATGATTCTGTTTTCATGTCTTCTGATATGATACAGTTTGTTGCAGCTTTGTGGTTCATTGGTATTTGCATTGCCAATATGCATTAGTCTTTTTTTTTTTTGGAAACTATGCATTAGTCTTATTACCTTGGACTTTTCTTTTCTTTCACGCACTGCATATTCATCACTTTTTGTGTAGGTTTCCACTTTTCCTCTGTTTGAGAATTTATCTGGGGACACATAGTTCCAGTGTGATTGTATTCTTCAGTATTAAGTTGAAAATATTGCCTGGATTTAAGAAACAATGAGCCAAGGACATGATAGTGATTTCTGACTTATAGCCCTTCAAAGTTAGCCATATAAAAGAGTGATAAAAGAAGGGATCTTTTAGTGCAGGTCTTTGTTTATGTACACTCCATAGTTTATCCCAGATGGTTAGCAGCAATTTAGGTTTCCATTTTATTATGTTAATGGACTCCGTGACTTATTTTGATAATATTCATAAAAAAAAGTGATGAGAATTTGTCCTTTTGTCTTCTAATTGAAGGAGCTGGGGCATAATTTCTTTAACCATAGCCTACGTCTGGCAGCTATACACTCTCTGGATTCTGGTTCAGCTTCATGAAGCTGTTCCCGGGAAGCGATATAATAGATATGTAGAACTTTCACAAGCAGCTTTTGGTGAGATTGCATCCAACAGACCGAGTTTCACTTAAACTTTGAAATGACTGTGAAATAATTGTGTGTTTTGAATTTTTAAGGGGAAAAATTAGGCGTTTGGCTTGCTGTCTTCCCCACCGTTTATCTGTCAGCTGGAACTGCAACGGCGTTGATTCTCATAGGAGGGGAAACCATGAAGCTGTTCTTTCAGATTGTTTGTGGTTCGGTTTGTTCTTCAAATCCTTTGACCAGTATTGAATGGTATCTGGTGTTCACCTCTCTCTGCATAGTTCTATCCCAGCTACCAAACCTCAATTCGATTGCGGGACTGTCACTTGTAGGAGCAGTGACCGCCATCATATACTCTACCATGGCGTGGGTCCTCTCTGTCAGCAAACCAAGACCCCCGTCAATCTCCTATGATCCCATTTCCTTGCCTTCCTTCACAGCTTCGGCCTTTACAGTCTTGAATGCTCTTGGCATTGTAGCATTTGCATTTAGAGGGCACAACTTGGCTCTAGAAATTCAGGTACATACTATATAATCCACTTCTTCGAGTAGTCCTCTATTGTAAAATGAATTTGCTTCTTTATTGGCTCTACAGTCAACAATGCCATCAACGTTCAAACACCCAGCTCACGTGCCAATGTGGAAGGGAGCCAAGGTTGCGTATTCGTTAATTGCCATGAGCTTGTTCCCAATTGCCATTGGCGGTTTTTGGGCTTATGGAAACCTTGTAAGTTTTCTGATCATTTCACATTCCGTGTGTTTATGTTGTTTGTTCCGTCTTTTTTGTTTTGCTCGCATAAAAGTTATCCCTATTTGGTTATTTCAGATGCCTCCAGAGGGAATTCTCAGCGCCTTANGGTTCTTTCTCTGATCTACTAAATTGAAATGGACAAGCACTACGAATAGAACATTCATATATACTTAGCTTTAATTTGTCTTTGGTGATACACATGCAATTCATAATTTATGCATTTCATGGAAGTTTGTTGTGTATTCACATCCCCTCTTCATTGTAATTGTGCAGGATGGAAATGGTAGGTGCATCATAAGATTGAAATGAACAATCATTGATGGATGACTACATGCTATATATATATATATATATAAACATGCATGATTTCTTTCTGCAAAGACATTTTAATTTAATAATGAAAGTTTTCTAGGAATAAAATGTTAACAAATCCTTGAGATAACACATATTATTCAAATGGCTTTACTCCTTGAGATATTAGAAGAAATTAACATCATTGAATTTCTTCTTAAAAATCTATAGGAATATATAAGCAAGGGTTGCACCTAACGGCTACGGCAGAGGTGGTGGATGACTTCAAGAGAATTGATGATGAAGAATATTCCAACAAGGAAGCTGCTGACGATGAAGAACAGTCATTATACAGAAACAACATATAACGCCGGATATATAACGTCAGTTTTTTGAAAAATCGACGTTAAAAGTGAAATAAAATTTTGAAAATCATATAACGTCTGCTGGAACCACGTCGGAAAAAACCGACGTCGTATGTCTAAAATAACCGACGTTAAAAGATATTTTTGTAGTAGTGAGTCCAAGGATTAATTGACTTTATCATGTGACTATATATCTATCTGAAACTAAGACAGAACATATGTAGATATTTTCAATAAATAGAATATAGAAGTGCAATATGTATCATCACCACTTCACTTCACACACGCAAAGTATTATATGGTGTAAACATTGAACAAGTTGTGCCATGAATAAATATTGTTACGTTGCTCGATCTATCATCAGTAAAACAATATACAAGTTTGTTTTTACATTTCTATCTTTTTTTTCTTTATCATATAATCACAATTTAATTTACTACTTCTTATGCATTTGTAGATACTTACCTATAAAAGAGTACATATGCCTTTGCCATAGGAAAATAGCTAAGAGTTTAAGACCCAGATCAGCATTTTTTTTTTTAAGATTTGAGAGTTGGGATAAGTGGAACAAATATGTGACTTCTACTCCCAATTTAGGTTGAGTCAAAGTGGGTTTTTTGTAGTGAAATGAAAAAATTGACTGAGGTCCACATTACATTATAGATCCTGGTCCAAAAATTGTGTTGTTAACATATTATGTCCTAAGCTGATAAATTATGGGTCTGTAAATAAATTGAAGGTCAATAATATGTTAACTACAGGCACATCATATGTTAACTATATGCATATAATATATTAATTACAGGCACAATATATGTTAGCTACATGCGTATAATATGTTTACATATTATGTGTCTGTAGTTAACTTATTATTTACCTGTAGTTAACTTATTGTGTGTATGTAGTTAACATATTTTGTACATTCAATTTATATTCAGGCACATAATTTATTAATTGTGGACACATAATATGTTAATTGAAGACATATAATCTGAAGGGTCCACAATGCAGGTGAACTTTGGTCCATAGAAACTTAGAACCATTTTCCTATTAAACATATCACATTTCCAATTCCTGAAAAGCTAACATAAATATTGTGACATTTCAAAAATATATATTTGAATAAATTAATTTCATTTTCAATTCCTTAGCTATTGTAACACTCCCACTTTTAGTAATGTCATTTATCTCAAATCAAAATGGGAAGAATGCAAGTGAGAAATTATAAGTAATGAAAAATTGACATTATTCTCATATAAATAATCATAAATTAGAACTCTTTTCTCTATCAAATAGACAGATTTAGTGGTCAAATTAACATCAATTTCTCATTATCATTAACCATTATTCCTGATTAATAATCCATAAAAGTACAATATGCTCTCATTATTAACCTTATGGGGCCTATTTGAGAGCTGGAACAAGGCGTGGGATTCCCATGTCTGGACAGCGCTGGGTTGCCCCAGAATCGACTATTGAACGTCAGAAATGGAAGCCCCCAGGGATGGAGTCTAATAGTGCACAGACTGTTACCAAGGACGAGGATTCTGTGAATGAAATTGTGGTGACTGATCCCAAGCGCAAACGAGTGGAGGATGATGCTGAGGGAAGTGTGAGAATTTTGACTGATATGGAGATTGAATCACATGTGTCAAAAAACGGGAATGGGGCGGGCGTTGCTCAGCAACCCTGCCTAGAGTTATGAGTCTCCTAACGTGGAATTGTCGGGGGCTTGGCAACCCTACGGCAGTTCAGGTTCTAACGGATATTATCCGTGCGAAGAAGCCGAAGATTGTGTTTTTGATGGAAACGTTTTTAAATAAGCAAAGGTTGGAACCAATAAGAGTGCACTTGGGTTTTCAGAACATGTTTGTAGTTGATGCTTGCGGTCACAGAGGTGGTTTGGTCATGTTCTGGCATGAGTCAGTTGAGTTGGAGGTCACAAGCTATTCACCCAATCACATAGACACAGTTGTCACATTGGATATAGGTAGTCCACGTTGGAGGTTTACAGGATATTATGGGTACCCGGAGAGGGCAAGACGAAGAGAAGCGTGGCAGATGCTGCGAAATTTAGCTGGGTTGAGCTCTTTACCATGGGTTATTATGGGTGATTACAACGATTTGTTGCATCAAGAAGAAAAACGTGGGCGACACCCCCACCCAAATTGGTTAATTATGGGGTTTGCAGAAGCTATAGCAGACTGCGGTCTCCAAGATGTTGCTTTTACGGGAAACCAATTTACTTGGGAAAAGTCTCGGGGCACGCCTGATATGATTGAAGAAAAGTTAGACCGAATCCTTGCCACAGACTCATGGTTGACTCAGTTTGAAGGTGCAAAAGCCTGTTCTTTGACGTGTCCATATAGTGACCACCTACCACTGGTTCTGACTCCTGTGGTGCTATCATATACCACTAGCCGACGACGGTTTTGTTTTGACAATATGTGGATTCGGGAGGACAAATGCCGGGAGATTGTCATCAACAGTTGGAGCCGAACTATAGGTCTTGATATGTTAGGTCGTATTGAAGTGTGTGGTGCGGATCTGTGGCAGTGGGGTAGAGGGTATAACAAGGAGTTCCAACGAAGAATTGACGTATGCAAAAATCGACTTGACCGATTGCGTATGCGCTGTGACCCCCGTGGATTTGTTGAATATTCTAGTACAGAAAATGAGTTATTATGGCTTCTCAATCAACAACATATCTATTGGAAGCAACGGGCCAAAGAGCACTGGTATAAGGAAGGGGATCTAAATTCTAAATTTTTTCACAACTCAGTTCGATCTAGGAGGCGTCGAAATCGAATT
>CM008344.1:49758021-49770507 GCA_002525835.2 Ipomoea batatas
AGCCCTCTTGAATTCAATCCGGAAAGATTTATCAATCGCCATAAAGAGGTTGATGTTTTGGGACAGGATTTCGAGTTGATTCCATTTGGTGCTGGTAGAAGAATATGTCCAGGGATAACTCTTAGTCTTCAAATATGGCCCTTGGTCTTGGCTAATTTATTACATTCGTTCGAGCTCTCAAATGTCTCTAATAGAGCAATTGATATGACTGAGACAACTGGAACAAGCAATTTCAAAGCTGCACCGCTTGAAATTCTCATAGCTCCTCGTCCCTCGGCTTATCTGTATTAGTTAACCACGCATTAATTAATATGTACGCGTGTTTATGTTCACTGGAAAGAGCTGAGCTTCCATGGACATCATGATTTACCAGATTTCTGTGGCCTGTATGTAAGCTCCTTTCAGTTCTACTATGTAAAATTACATGAATAAAAAGGCTTGATATTCCTATTAATTACCCATTTATCAATCCAATATCAATTATCTGGCATATCTTCATGCTTTTGTTAAAAAAACATTTAGATTGGGTTAATCCTAGTCAAGTTGATCAAGAAATGGTAACTACAATATAATATTACGAGTTCGACTACTCTATCGGAAGCAACATATTGATTTTTTTTTTTTAATTTGAATCAATCAACTAGGAACACGTTAATTTGATTTACCTCCTTAAATATTGCACTGCATCATGTTTTCATGTTCCAAAGAACAGTTGGCTATTCTTTAACATGTGAAAACTTAGCTTCAATGACATCCACAAATTTAACCCGACCCAATCCTCTTGAATTCAAGCCTTGAGAGATTTATTAATTGAGACAAGGAGGTTGATGTTTTTGGACTGAATTTTGAATTGATTCCATTTTGAGCAGTAGAAGAATATTACTAGAAACAGCTTTTGGGATCCAGATGATGCATTTGATCTTGCCTAATTTGTTGCATTCATTTAAGCTAAATGTGTCTAATAATGGACCAGTTGATATGATTGAGACAATTATTTGACTAAACAACCTCAACGATACACCACTACAAATCCTTATATACCCCACCTCTCTTCTCATCTTTATTAGTCAACCACACATTAATTATTATGTCTTCATATGTGTTTGTATGTATGTGTGGGGGTCTGTGTATGGTGAAAGTGCTCCCACGGACATGATGATTTATCATATCTCTGTGACTTGTATTAAGGAAACTTTCAATAATTCAACTATAAAAATTTAATTATTGCCCATAGATTTATATATATATATATATATATATATATATAGGAATCTGTTCAGGTGAGGACTAATGTATTATAAAGAACTATGAGGTCAAATAGTGATCATTGGATTAGGATATTGGATGGTGTAAGATCAACTATAGTTTTGATTTTTTTTTGTGCTAGGCGGGTACAATTTAGACTTTTGAGGGTATTTGTGTCATTTGTGATAGTCTTTTTTAATTTTGGAAGATTTAGCACATCCTGTATTTTTGGTATTCTCAGCCGTCAACTTCTCTCCTTCTTGTAGCGTCCGATTCGTATTCGGTCTCCCGTTCAAGCCATCGCATTCTCACTAATTCTCTCTACGCCATCGATGAATTCGACGGATGGGGGTAGGGTGGTGCGCGGACGGTGCCTTTCTTCGCGCTGAAGTCAGAGGATGCTCGACGGTGCGATTGTTGATGCTACCGGCGACGTTTTCTTGGCGGACGGAGGCGGTCACGCATGTCCCCAGTGGCGACGGATTTACACTTTGAGGAAGCGATAATGGTGGAAACTGGTGGTGGTCTTCGGCTACGCAAGGGTTTGGTCCGGGAGATGGTGCGACGACTCTAGGTAAGATTTTTCATCTGTTTCTTTCTTTGGTTTTATTGTTTACTGATTGGTTTTTTCTTGTTAATATCTACGAATTTATTGAATTTACAAATTTTGTTTTATTATTTTTGTATATTTGAACTTATGAATATGGGTTTACTGATTTTTTCTTGTTTTTTTTTTCATTTATGAATTTATTTTTGTAAAATATTAAACTGAAAGAAAGTTTGTTTACACTGAATTTGTTTAATGTGTGCCTTGATCTCATTAGTGTGTGCCCAGCTTCATTTGTTGTGTGCCTACTTTGTTATTCTAGAACCGGTAGTTAATTAGAGGTTTTTTTTTTTGTGTTGAGGGCAGCGGTTCACTTGGTTATATGGTTTTTTGTGACATATTTGGTATATCATTACACTAAGGATTAATATATATGAAATATTGATTATTAGGAATATTCTTTTATGAATTAAATCCATTTAGTTAAAATATTACGAATATTTTCAGGTTTCTTATAATATTTGATTATTTAATTTTCATAACTGTAAATTCTTGCTTCCTACATTTTTGAATCATTTTTTAAGTTTCCCATAATGCAATTGCAGTTTTGGTTTTTTAAAAATTAGTGACATGTTTTAAGAATTGCTGTGTGTTGATTTATTATTGTGTGCAGGATGTTGACATGGTATGTTGCTAGTTTGGGTGCATATGATATATTGATTGTGTGCCCTTCCTTCTTCATATTCCAATGGTTTATATTAGTTAAGTCAGATTAGTTTGTCTATTACGCTAAATTTGATTAATAATGTGTGCCTTCCTCTAATTAGTGTGTGCCCGGCTCCATTGATTGTGTACCTTCTTTGTTATTCTAGAACCGGTAGTTAATAAGAGGTATTTTTTCATTGTTCTTGTGTTGAGAGCAGCGATTTACCTGGTTATTTGCGTTTTTATGTCATATTTGGTATATCATTCTGCTAAGGATTAATATGAAATATTGGTTATTTGGAATATAGTTATGTTGTGTTGTGTTTCAGATTAAGTTTGTATACACTAAATTTGTTTAATGTGTGCCTTGCTCTTATTACTATGTGCCCGGCTCCATTTGTTGTGTGCATACTTTGTTATTCTAGAACCGGTAGTTCATAAGAGGGTTTTTTTTTTCTTGTGTAGAGGGTGGCAGTTCACTTGGTTGTTTGCGTTTTTATGACATATTTGGTATATCATTCCACTAAGGATTAATATGAAATATTGGTTTTTATGAATATTCATTATTTTTTAAGTTTAGCATAATGCAGTTGCAGTTTTGTGTTTTTAAAAATTAGTGACATGTTTTAAGAATTGTTGTGTGTGTAGATTTGTTATTTGTATGTAATTTCTTCTTATTGTTGTGTGACACTGTTTGTTATAATGTGTGCCACTTTTGGTTGTAATGTGTGCCATTGTTGGTTATCTCTATTATGTGTGCTTGTTGGTGGCAGGAATAAAGTGGATTGTGGAGTTTATCTTATGCGCCACATAGAGAGTTACACGAGGGAAGGTGTAGCTAAATGGGAGTGCAGTCTCGTAAGGGGATGACCAAGCTGAGCTGAATCGCTTACGCTTGCACTACATGAAGGAAATTTGCACGACGGATATAAATTCTCACAATACAAGCAACGTCGCACGTGCATTATGCTTCCTTTCATCTCCTTTGGCTACTAGCAATGATTGATTTAGATTGCTGGTTTTTCAGATTCTTTTTTTTTAATTTTTTGCATCACCATTTTGACATCACAATTTTTGTCTTATCATGATAATCCCGTAGGTGTTGATCAATGATAGTTTATTTTGGTCGTCGTTGTTGTTTTACTGTATCTAATATGTATGGGTTTACTTACACTTGAATGCCCTTCATTCGCGGTTGGATGTTCGTTATTGCTTGGTAAAAATAAGAGGATAATTTGATCTCTTCAATTTTTTGGCACACGACTATGCCATGATTTGCACACGCTATATACGGTTATGGCACACCACGGCGCTATTTTATATCATGTGCCTAAGTGTCATGCTTTGTGTGCCATCTAGGTGAGTGGTGTGTGCCTTTTTCCACTCCAATGTATGCCGACTTTCTATTTATGCTAAATCTATAAACACTTTTGTAAAACATGCTAACATTTAAATACCTTTGTAAATAGTCGTTGGGGGTTTGTGTGCATGTTCACTTATTGTTGTGTGTTCTTTACCGTATATCGTGTGCCTTAGTGAGTAGAAAATAAAAATATAATCACCTGTAATTAAAATGTTCATACAAAAATCAAGGTAACCTTTATTTTGAATAAAAAATTACATTGGTTTTTCAAAAACTAGCCTACTCGTTCCCTTTGTTTTTCTTCTGTTTCTTTTGCTTTGGTTTAAGTGGGCAATGTGTGGTTTTATCGTGCCGTCACACTCCTGTATATATTCTTCGTTGTCTGTTTTCCAGATATCAACCTCGCATCCTTCCCCATTTTTGTCATTGACTTATGATTTAGTTTGTGAGAAAAAATGAGAATTATGTTTACAAGATAGGCACACAATACATCAAATTNATATATATATATATATATATCATATCAAATTAAAACTCATCCTTAGGTGAGGAGGGGATGACTAATCTTGTGTGTTCATTTTTATATTTAGATGACCAAGATTTGATTTCCTAAGATGAAATGGCCTGATTGATTTTTATTTTTTTTGTTAAAGTGGGGATAGTATTGTCTTTTTCTATTTTATTAAGTGTGAACGCATGTGTAATCTTTGGCCAAATTGGTTTCCTATATTCTTGGATCATCACCGTTGTGATTTGGAGTCGCGATTTCTTCATTATCAATTGAGTGTTCGTCCATGCAAAGTGATCAGTATATTTTATTTTTTTTGGCCCGTTCTTTTGAGTATAATATTGCCTATATATGGATGTTGGAGTACATGTACATATGTCTGGGTAGTAGTACGGTTGTTGTACATTCTGGTGTGCTAGTTGTGCAACCCAGTGTTGTGAGTTGTGCATCGTAGGCCGGTGAGCTGTGCATTAGTGCACTTAGTGTAGTGCATCGTAAGCCATTGGAATGTCTATTGTAGAATTGTCTAACATTTGGCCTGGGAAGATCGTCTGATTTTCCAAACCCAAAGTCTACTATTTGGTGGGAATGTGAGATCTTAAAATTACTCAAAGGTTACCATAAACTTTCGTTGGAATATCATATATTAAAACCTAACTAATCTTGGCTCAAAAGAATTTATCATTAGTTCTTCTCAATAAATAACCAGATAATCAACCTTCTTAGTTAACAAGTTCCTAACAACTTCAAATAGTATATTTATTTCATAACAACAACCCACCAGCTGATTATTTGTCAAGTAGATGTTGTAATATTTAACTATGTATTACTGTAAGATTTTCCCGTATAATATTATATTATATATTACATTATGAGTTTTAATTATGTGGTGCAAGTGAACTAGGTCCATTAAGTAGTTTGGTTAGACTGTACATCTATGGTTAATCTGTATTCGACTACTATGTCTATATAAAGCCTGTAATGATGGGATACGTGACATACATTATATAGCACCTAAAATTATGATATTCATACTATCCGGCCAGAAGAATACCCATACACTAAGTCTACTGTTCAAGAGGCAACACAACAAGATATCAATTAGATATCAATTATCAATTATGACTAGAGATGAACATTGCTTCTGCTTTTGCTACTACGAGGTTAAATTTCTCGTAGATTCTATTCAGTATCGTTAGACTATATTGATCAAACATTATGGAGTACTAATGTAATACATTAGTTTTAAAAGTTTTATTTAGTACTGTTATGCATTTTCATTTTTCATGAAACAAATAGAAGATAATTAATATTTGTACATATTTAATATAAAAATATTTTATATATACATATATATATATATATATACATATATATATATATATATACATATATATATATATATATATACATATATAATGTTCCATTTTTCTACATCTGTTTTTTTACATTGGTGTTTTCCCTTTTTAATTTTTATTTCGGTGCAACATATTCCATCGTCAATTTTGTTTTGTTGGATATGAACTTTACATATCTAAAAACATAATAAATGTGAATGAAGGTACTCCCCATTTATGTTCATTTTTTCCGTTAAGTTTTATTGTACATTATGCTATAAAAGTTGTACTACATAATATTTTAGACAAATATACCTCTACCGTTATAACTTTCGTTATCTTTTCCACTATTGTTACTATGCACATGCATCCACCATATATTTTATTATCTTCTTCAATAATAATAATAATATATAACATTAAATATTAGAGTTATATATTAATTATTTTTTAAAATCTAAATATCCAATTTATAAAAATATTTTACATCTTCAAAAAAAAAATATTTTACATTATTATTATTATTATTATTATTTACTATATTAAAATTTAAATAAATTTAAAATTTAAATATAAAATACTAATATTGGAGACCTATTTTTTGGGCATCGCCTATAAAAAAAAACTAGTATTCTAATAAAGGCATATTAACAATATTGCAGAGATCTTTGAGACTGAAAGCAAATCTAGGCATTTGAACGTACTGCAGAGCAGAGGACTTTGTAATAAAATAACAGTGTTGAAATTTCTTTCAACATCGATAGTTGCTGTTAAGAACATTACTACACCATCATGACATAAAAAGATTATAAACCTTAGTACCTTACTATTGCTAATGGACAGAAATTGTTTTCCCTATTGTTTGCATATATTTTATTTATTTATGATTGGGAAAGAATTTNCTTTAATTTCAGGCACTTATACTGGGAGGTAGCGACACGACAGCGGGAACGTTAACATGGGCCATTTCGTTACTACTAAACAACAGAGAAGTATTGAGGAAGGCTCAAGAGGAGATAGAACTCCACGTTGGCAAGGACAGGCTAGTCGAGGAATCCGATGTCCGAAACCTCATCTATATTCAAGCCATTGTGAAAGAAACATTACGATTATACCCAGCGGGTCCACTCCTCGGACCAAGGGAGGCTATGGAGGACTGCGTTGTGGCCGGTTACAATGTCCCGGCAGGCACACGTTTGATCGTGAATGTCTGGAAAATTCAAAGGGATCCCAGGGTTTGGGAAGACTCTAATGCGTTTAAACCAGAGAGATTTTTGAACAGAGCCCAAAAAAACGTTGATTTAAGGAGCCAAGATTTCGAACTGATGCCGTTTGGGTCAGGGAGACGATCTTGTCCTGGAATGTCGTTTGCTCTTCAGGTTCTTAACCTCACATTGGCTCGTATAGTTCAGGCATTCGACATGGCGACGCCGTTGGGTGAGGCGGTGGACTTGACTGAGAGCCCTGGGCTTACTATACCCAAAGCAACACCACTTGAAGTTGTTCTTACACCCAGGCTCCCAAACAAGCTTTACATATGAGTGCTCTTAGCCTATATATATGTTCTGATCTGATCTGTGCCTCCACTTCATCATGTAACAAAATAAAATGAACCCCAAGTTGGTTTCCTTTCATATTTATCTGTACTGTGTTAGAGTGAAACAATTAAAAGTGTATGAGTACACTTTGTGTTTATCTTGAAATTCTGCTATATAATCATACTTTATTATTATTAGAGACAGTAAAGATTGCACCATGTCTGATTTTCATGTTCCAAAAGACACTTGGCTATTCTTCAATGTGTGGAAACTTCAACGAGATCCACAAGTTTGATATAGCCCTCTTGAATTCAAACCTGAGAGATTTATTATCAATTGCAATAAGGAGATTGATGTTTTTGGACGGGATTTTGAGTTGATTCCGTTTGGTCCTGGTAGAAGAATGCATGTGCCCAGGAACAACTGCTGCTCTTCAGATGTTGCATTTGATCTTGGCTAATTTGTTACATTCTTTTGAGCTTTTAAATGTCTCTAGTGAAGGAATTGATATGACTGAGACAACTGGACTAAGCAATATTAAAAGCACACCCCTTGAAATTTTTATAGCTCCTCGCGCCTCTCTTCTCATTTTTATTAATTAGTCAACCACACATTAATTAATATGTCTTTGTGTGTGTTTGTATGTGTGTATGTATGTTCACTTGAAAGTGCTCCCACGGACATGGTGATTTATATATACTTTAATTCTAATATAAAAAGTAAGAAAGTTATTATTATGTTAGATAGATGTTACGATGCTAAATAATGAGGAATGCTAAAGAAGAGATAGATCTTTGTGATAGTACAAATTCCCTTCATACCATCAACAATATGAGTAAAGTATAATGTAAATTAGCAATAGGCTCTCAAATCTATCTCATTTTATTAATTGTTCTTGAGTCATTCCTTAGAGAGAAGGGAGAGCCTGACCTCATTGATCTTTCTAGAGAGAGGAGAGAAAGGAAAAAGTCCTATCACTTGAAGGGTTAAAGCTTTTTATAGGCTTATACCCGTACTTTATACCGACATATGTATAAAGTACTTAGAACCGTATACCCGGGGTATATTCCCTATCACTTTGTGTTACCAAACAAGTTAAGGCCTTTGTGTATATTCTAGAATATTAATAAGTAGAGTCAACCCAACTAAGGGTGCGTTTGGTTCACACATGGGAATCGGAATCGGAATGGGTATCAAATACTTGGTAATGGTAATGGGTATTGGTGAAAGTATTTAGCATGTTTGGTAGTTGGGTGGAATGGGAATGATTATTAATAGTTGGGGAAGAAGGGATGAAGGGAGATGAAACCCTTATTTAATAAGGGTGTGGGTTTTCTCATTAATGGGATATTCCAAACCCATAGTAGCATTCAAAAAACCTATCAACCAAACACAAGCAATCACTTTCGTACCCATATATTCCTTATGCCTAAACCCACCAACCAAACACACCCTAAGTTGGTCTTGACTTGACTTTACTAGCTATGAATAACTAGGTTGGTTTATCTTATTGTTTGTGTAATAGGGTGTTGTGTGGTTTACAAATCATAATTTTCTTTCATAGCAATGAGATGTTTAATTTTGATAGCTGAGAAGCATTGATTCTTTCTTCTCGATAAATATTTTAGTGTATATATGCATAGAGGTTGAAATGATTATTTATCTTTTGGGCATAGTCAAAGATTCATAGCCCTAATAACATGGATCCGAGTATATAGGTTTTCATACGTACACGATATATAATTTGGTGAAAAATGGACTTGCTAACCGTCAAGTATAGTTTAAATTGTACATTTCGTATTGTATAAAGATTTTTTTTTTTTAAATACAGAAATCAACTGATGATATAATGTTGTATAGCTAGTGTGTGTACGGATGTATAATGTTGTCTTCAGCGGATTAGGTGTTATAGTGTGCAATATGTAATTACAAGCAATTAAGCATTAGCATTAGAAAATAAATAAAAAGCTAATTAACCATGAACAAGATAGAACAATAATATATTAACGAGAAAAACACAAAATAAGGAAACAAACGATATTAATTATAGGGCCGGGAAGCACACATAATTGAGAAATTTAGGATATGCACACACAAAATTCTAGTCTAAAAGTCACTCTCGTGATCATCTAAGTAAGAATTATGTTTAGGAATTGCCACTCTCGTGATCATCTAAAAAAAGATTTTAAAAAAGAAGACAATAAAAAAAAAGGTTTTACGTGCCCAGGGGCGCATGTAGTGCATGCGCCCTCTAGGCGCGAATCTTGCACTGAACGTGCATCTAATGAGAGTAACTTTACCTTTTCTCTTCACGCAGGCCCCACATTTGAAGACAAAAATGAAAAACCTACTCTCCTCACAACAACACAAATCTTCTCTCTCAAACACTTTCCCTCTTTCACCTAAGATCCAACATCTTCAAAATCTTAGCAAAAATCACTATTAAAAAAAGAAAAGTACATGGCGATCGATAATGACCAAATGATTTGCTACGGNCCTTATTTTCTAATACTAGGATTGATGGTATATATTCTTTTGAAAACAACTTTTTCTTCACTTCAAAACATGGTTCCTTTAATTACCCAACACAAATTCTACTCTAGGTCTCAAATCACCTATAAATACAACCCCAATTACAACAATAACAACAACAATATCAATTCGATAGCATTTCAAACACCTACTAACCAAGAAAAATCGGATTCACACTCGATAAAAGAGTCAATTAATCCGGCAAATTAAACAAAAACACAAGACTAAATTATAAAAAGAGGAAATTTTTGGCGAAGGGTATAAGAAATACCTTCAAAGCAGCAGCGCCGCCTCCATAACCGTCATACTGCAGAGCGCGCATAAGCTTTCCTGCCATTCCCAGATGCACAAAATTCAGTGGTTCGCAGAGCAAGAATAGTAAGGAAATTGTGGGTAAAAGTGGATTTTATATTATAGCCTTGTGCGTGTCGCCGATCCTTTGTAGTTTGTATGGTTTCTGTTGTTTGAGAAGCGCATCCCTCTCGATTGCGTCGTGGCGGATCCGGAATCACTTTCCATATTTGTGCGTTCATGCAACGTCGTCCCCATATTCAATTGCCGTAACGCCACGATTAATTTCCCCCTTGGGTCCATCCATAGATAGAATCAATCTTACTCCGTATAATGAAAGAAAAAAAAATGCAATCTTTTAAGAAATTGACAAATTATGTCCATTCCATTTTTATATTTAATTTAAATCTGAAAACATAATTCTGTTTTGCTAAGCGATCTACGAATTGTGCCGCTCATATTGTTGCTAGAGAGGCCAATTCTGAGTCAGGTTGCTGGGAGTGGTTTGACCTCCCTCCTCTTTTCTCGGTGACTACATTGCTGCTGATTCAATGAATTAAGTTTTTCCTTTCAAAAAACATAATGAGTCTAAATTCAAATTATATCCCTAATTCATATATCTTTTTTTTGTTAATTTTTTATAACAAAAATATCTCGATCGTTATAATTTCTGTTATCTTTTTTTCATTATAATATTCAATAATCATATTACAATTTGATTAATTGATCAAGTTTGTATAAAGATTAAAAAAGAATTGAAGAAAGATTGAAAAAATTTTAGATATTAAAAAAAAAAAAAAGACACGACAGGAAAAATAAGAATAAATATTTAGTCCAACGTCACATAATGCCCACAACATTTGCCATAAGTAACAAGGGTATTTTAGACTTTAGTCTAAGAAGAGAATCTCAAATGAGTTGGTGGGTTCTAAGTTTGACTTACATTGAACAATTTATTGGTTTTATTAGTTTAAGCAACCAATCAGTTAATATTAATAAATTTGCTAGTTTATCTTAATCAATTATTTGTGGTTATTTACGGGCTAAGATAGTAAAACCAGATAAAAGATGATTTATATATCTATTAGTCTACGGATAAATATGTTAAGATCAGAGTATGTGATTGATTAAACGGAGAAACCAAACAGATTTGTGTTACATTGTAATAATCAAACAATCCAGAAAACATATAAAACACAACAATTTTAAGGTTCCACAATAATCTTCCCTGTGGCATGTCCTTGGATGCTCTTAGCCCAAGCCTCTTCAGCTTTGCTCAATGGATGCTTGGAATCAATAACTGTCTTCACCTTCCCTTCTTTCAACAGCTTAACAAGGCAATCAATGTACTCAGCTTTGGGGACCGAAACCAACGGCACCAACTGCTTCTTCGAGAACGTAATCTTCTGCAACGCAAATCTCCCGAACGCGTTCGGGCCGGGAGTGATGTCAATCACCCTGCCGTTCTCGCCCAGGTTGCGCTCGAACGTCGGCCAGGGAATCCCGGTGGTGCAGTGGACGACGGCGTCGTATTTCTTGCCAGACGGGCTGGTGAGCGCCGCGCCTTCCGGGGTTCTGTAGTCCAGAACCTCGTCCGCGCCTAAGCTCCTCACGAAATCGATGTTGCGGGCCCCGCAGGTGGCCGTCACGTGAGAGTTACCAAGTTTTGCTAATTGGACGGCGTAGTGGCCGACGCCGCCGGAGGCGGCGGTCACGAGGATGTTCTTCTTAGGACCGCTGGTGGAGGTGCCGTCCAGCTTGAGGCCGGCTATCTCCGTCAGGGCCTGGTAGGCGGTTCCTCCGGCCACCGGCAGCGCCGCTGCGGCGTCGGCGGATACTTCCGGCGGCCGTGGAACTGTCGAGGTCTCCTTAGCCACCGCATACTCCGCTAAGCCACCCCCATCCTGTTATCACAAGGATATTTCAGTGTTAACTGATTGAGTTTGTGAGAGTTTGACTAGTTAATAACTTTAATTAATTGTAAAGATATTTAATAAATTAATTGTTAGTTGAATTTTAGTGTTTTGAAATAATTAGTTATAAAAAAATTGATTAATTTAACACTCATATCAACTGTTTAACTTGTTAATAGTAATCAAACAAACTAAAATTAACTTATAAGCTAACTACGTTACCAAATAGGGCCATAATATATAAAATATAAATGTATAGTCTCACTATCAGGAAGACAGAAAACTCACCCGAAGACTAAGTGCAGCCACAACTTTGTCACCTGCCTTGAAATTCTTGACACCAGGTCCAACCTCCACTACCTCTCCTGCTACATTAGTTGCTATTCCGCCCAAGAGAAATCAAGAGAGTTACAAACAGGAATGGTCATTTCTAGTGTTGTGTTGAGCATATATGTATAAAACACGTATGTATATTCATATTATACAGATGTGTAATTCGACTATCAA
>CM008344.1:49830423-49845241 GCA_002525835.2 Ipomoea batatas
AATTTTTCTCTCTAACTAATCTAGATTCAGTTGGCTTTCTTTCGGAAGTAAAAGCACAGAGAACAACGCGTTTTGGTAATGCATGCAGGTTTATAGGCTCTACCAGTTGAGCAGAGCCATGAGCTTTGCTCAGGATTTAGTGTTAGCCACGAGAACGATTCCTAATGTGACAGATGAGTTCATTCAAAGAACTGCAGCATTGTTTTCGCAGATAATGAGTTTCCAAGTCTTAGGTGTGGTTTGCCTTTGGTCTTTGTTAACCTTTCTTCAAAGACTCTTTCCTTCTAGGCCTGTCGCCGAGAACTATTAGCATTTGCAGAAGATGCAGTTTCCTTTTTGTGTCTTTTGCTGTAAAAGGATTTTCTGTTTCAAGTTTTTTACCCTATTTTTCATAGTAAAAGCATTTTCAACAGATGATGTTTGTCTCCAATTTCAGAATAACATAACACAGTAAGATAACAAAGATATAAGAACTCTTCAAAACCAAGAACTAACAATCTCTGATAAAATAGTTATAATCTTTAAAATAACTGTATTGAGTTACACAAAATTTGTATATATCTAAATGAACTCAATTAAAAAGAAAAACTCTGTCATGGAGGTAAGGGGCTGCTTCCTGTTGAAAACATGAAGTTATTTATAGTAAAGATCAACTTGGAAAAATTCGCAAAACTCCTTGAGTAGTGATTTGTAAGCAATATCCATTAGTTGAGAATCATCAATTTTATTGCATGAATTGGAAGAAACTCTACTCTGCAGCTCCTTTATGCTTCCAACTCGACGATCCTGGATTCCACAGGGAACTATCTGTTGAAAAGCTGCTAAATCAGTGGTTACATTGAGTGCTAGGCCATGGAATGTGATCCATTGAGAAACCTTAATGCCAATGGCAGCTAGCTTCTGATCTCCTGAAAGAACAAGACATGCATGCTTCAAAAACATGTAGCACGGAAAAAATAACATTAGAAGAGCTTACAAACTAGAAAGAGATTATGGCCTTACCAACCCAAACACCAGTCAAGCCTTCAACCCGTGAAGCTTTGATAGAAAACGATGAAGAAAGAGCTCGAATTATCACCTCTTCCAGTGCCCTGAGGTACCAATAAAGGTCCATCTTTTGGTAACGGAGATTGATAATAGGGTACATAACTATCTACAGAACCACAATGTATAGATTTCAGAAACAAGCCACAGATATCAATTCTTGCTCTCACAATCTTTCAGAAGAATTTTTTCCACTTCTGGTCCTACAACTATCCACGACTTTTAAAACTTTGCCACATTTGGTCCCTCTGACCTAATTTCTGGTCACCGGACCTAATTAGGCCTCAGAAACAAGTTTCAAATATCAATTCATGCTCACACACATCTATGAAATTTGTCTGTATAATCTTTGAAGTTAACAGCACATAGTAAAGTCTTGAGGTTATAAGCAATGGATCTCAGAGGCCTAATTAACCATCATCCCTGCATCAATGCCAACAGGGCAAGGTTTTCATCAACATCTAGATTTAGAGCCTAACTAAACTGAAACTTTCAACCCATTCAATCCAAAGTTTGAATAATTGAATATTAGCTTCAACTAAGATATCCCATAGTATACCAAGAATTTCTCAACCACACAAAAATGTCATAGGAATAAGTTAAACTCTGGTGGGCAAAGCAGAATGTACCTGACCAGGCCCATGATATGTAACTTCACCACCACGTTCCGTTCTGTACACATCAAAAGGAGCATTCTTTTGATCAAAACGCAAGTATTCTTCTGAACCGGCAGCTCCCAAGGTATAAACCGGATGGTGCTGCAAAACAATCAGGCTGTCTACAAAATCTTCATTTCTTTGAACCAGTGCTTTTCTCTCCTCGACAATGGACTTCTGCAACGACCAGGCCTCATCATAGGGGACTAGCTCCTTGTGCTTATCATAGCACTCACAGCTGGTTTTCAGGAGAAAAAAGAAACACCCACGAGTGAAAAAGCCACGCACACCAAGCGTTCGAGAGAATTACGGACAGAAAAATTACCGTCTTTTAGCTTCAATCTTGAATGGCGTTGATCTTGAGATAGTGACGGAATTCGTGCTTCGATTTTTCTTACATGAATCTATAGGTGCCCGAGTTAGAGTTGCGCAGGAACCAGAATTTGGCAAGACAATCATTTTCCGCACATAAACCAATCAAGATCAGCAGCGAGAATTGTACTCCATTTTATGTGTGTTCAACTCCTAGTTGAAATAAGCGAAAATCAAATGTAAAACTAAACAAATTTTGCGGTGATTGAGAACCGTGCAAGTCTAGGCTCAGTAAAGAGTTAGGGACGGAGCTTTCAAAGCAAGAATCAATAATGGGCCCTTTAACTTATGGGCCTGTACATTTGGGATTCATTCAAAAGGGCTTGATTTACTCAGAGAGAGATCTGAAACTTATATATAGCATCGTTATACCGTGGATCCTGGTCCGAAATGGTGCCGTAACAATACGGATCTCACTACAATTTTTTTTTTTTTTAAATTAAAATATAACTGTAATTTGAACAATAACAAAAATAGTGACGAAAAAGCAAGAACAAAAAACACACACGACAATAGGTGAATATTTAAATAACATTGTGAAATTTGAAAAACATGGAACATAAGAGACAATACTTGGGCTTATATTCTGTGTATCCTAACATTCGAATGCACAAACACATCACAACCTGTGTTACTAAAATGAATACACAGAACGATTGCCTAGAATACACAGAACTCATCCTCCTAACATTTTGTACGGAGTGCACAATGCATTGTGCACCCTGGTCCACGATATAATTTGCCTTATATATATATATATATATATATATGGGAGTAGGTGAGACTTGAGAGTATTGAGGGGATGGCAACAGGGCTTGAATGTGTGGTGTTTATAGGAGGTCGAGGGCGACACACGTCGTGAGGTCAATATGCACGACACATGTTCATTATGTTCTCTATGATCTCGGAAGCGAACAGGTGGCGTTCATGTGTGATGAAATATCTTACTAACCAACAGTTATTGTGCTTGATTCAAATGTTTTTTTTTTGAAAAGAAAACAAGCTTGTATTAATGCGAGAAATCGCCATACATTACAACATAAAGGAACCGAGGGCTAGAAGTAAAACACTCACTAAAACCCCCAGCCGAGTAATGTAAAGCATGAAAAGCAACAGTATGAGCTTGCTTGATTCAAATGTTATTATCTAAATTCGTCTCTTAGTACTCATCTAAACGACCCCTCTTTGTGCATGGAGTCAGATCCGATCAGGTACCAATACGTATGGGTAGGTAAATACAGATATATTCTCTATTAATAGTAATGTCACAATAATACTAAGATCAAAGAAAATATTTTTAAAAATTAAGACTAAAAGTGAATGCTAGACAAAAAATGTGTCATTAGAATAAACCCACACCATCATTCTAAAGTAGGGTTAAATTTTGTTTAGTTCGCCAAGTTTATGAGGAAAAGATTGTTTGCAGTTTGCACGAAGAAACAAGATCTCATGAGAACATAGTAACATCTTCATGACTTGTTCAGACTACAGACCATAGGCGGGCGGCGACAGCACGTAACCGCGGCCGTTGGAAGTATTAGGAGACGGTGTGGTTTTCTCCATGTAATATGGCACGTGACGCACCAAAAAGGAATCATTTCTTGGAATCTCCAGATTCATAGTATGTATGACTAAGCCCACGATCCACAGCTGTCGACCAGTACAACTCTAAGGAAAGATGTCAAACGCCACGTGTTCGGCTATGGTTGCTCGTGGCCCCACTCGTTCAGTTGCCACGTAAGCCGCCGAGTGTAAAATAAAGGAAAATTCCACTATTCCAACCCTTCTCGCCAAGAAAAGTGAAGAAGAAAAAGCGAATACAAAAGTGAAAAGAAAGGAAATATGCCACGAATCTTCTATGCTCCCATCCAAAAATCTGGGAAACAAAAATCCACCTTATTTATATACGACTTTTGGGCTGTGGAAATTTTGTAATAGCTAGCGACTAGTAAAGGGAAGGCTAAAAGTTGGAACCTTTCCAAGCTAACAACAATGGCAGCCACTGGTAGACTGCTAAGAACATCAAGGCCGTGTGTGGGTATTGGAAATTCTCAATCTTGCTATTCTTTCTCGGGTCCAAAAGGCTCTTCTGCTAGATTTGTAAGCAAAGGTGGATTTGGAGGGGAGAAGGGGATTGGAGATGGTGAAAAACAACCTAAATCAGCAACCAAGGTGGTCTCAGCAGCAGCAGCCTCAACAAGGTGTTTAGTCACTCCAGAGCCCAAGACAGAGAAAGGGTTGTTGGATTTGGGTTTGTTATTAGGAAAGATCTCAACTTTAATGTTTCAAAGATTGAGAATGATTACCATCAGATTGCCGCAGAAATTGCATGCCCAGATCTTGATGGAGAAGGTATATATTGTCTGTTTTCTGGAATTGCTAAAAGAATGTGGGCAACCAATTGACATCAGGGTCGTTCTTATAAATAAATGAGATCATACCAAAAGTATAAGGGCAATCTTTAAAACAAATATGTAAAATATACATAATATTATTTTTACTTCAAGTTATCTTTGCAGATTCACGGCTTGAGATTATTTGACATGGGTTTTGCAGGCTATAGTAGACTGCAGATTCTTTACTTGGTTTGCAGTTGCAGGGTCTCTGCTAGGTTCAGTTCTGTGCTTTATTGAGGTTAGTTCTTTCTTGGTTTGTACAAATTTCAGGATTGCATGATATACTAGGAAACTTAAGGATTTGTAACAAGAAATGATGTTTGCAGGGTTGTTACATAATTGTGGAATTATATTTCCAGTATTTTCATGCAGTCTCACAACATTCAGACCAAGCCCATCTTGTGCACCTGTTAATAGAAGCCATTGGTATAGTCCATTTCCTATTCAAAGCTTAGATTTGGGATATCATGGCAACCCAGAGAAGTGAATCTGTATGACTGTATCCCCTTCCTTGCAGATATGTTTTTGGTAGGAACAGCTATGCTTACATTCGGGATAGGACTGCATGTCATGTTTGTCGGATCAAACAATTCTAAAGAGCAAATGCCACCCCTTCCAGGCTCACACTTGCTTCCTGCTCTCAAGGTAAGAATATTACATTATTTTGTTTTTGTGAGACCATAGGTGTCCTCAACATGCTCTAACTGTAGGAGGGCCAGGAGGCACCTTTAAATCCGTACCATACTCAGACTAATCTCCATTCGTACCAGTTCTGCCCAATTAAGGGACAAAGTGCTGGTCATATTGGTTTTTCCATACGAGAGAGAGATCGAACTCCCGACCTCTTTTAAGGGACGAGAGTGCACGACCACTCACGTCAATCAAGCTTATTAGAATATTTCATTATTGAGACAACCCCAACCAAACTGATCAAGGTTGTTGGCGTGATAATCACAAGGTTCTAAGTCCAATGTCCATTAAGAATGGCCAATCGGCCTTCCTGTCTTGAGCTGTTTATGGACAACCTAGATTGGTTTATCCCGTGCTCGGGTTTCTAGTCACCCAAAAATGACGTTATGGTGATTATTTTTGCGTCTCTTATAGAGTCTCCCAGAGAAGGTTGGAATGAAGTCAGTTATGCAGGCAAAGTCGAAAATCGGGCATGCTGTGGTCATGATACTCCAGGTTGGGGTGCTGGAGAAGTTCAAGGAAATACCTTTGGTTACCAGCTTGGATCTTGCTTGTTTCGCCGCAGTTGTGTTTGTATCATCAGCCTGTGTCTTCCTTCTTTCCAAACTCAACGTTAGCACCGGAACCACAGCAGCCGATACATAGACAAGAAAAAATGCTAATTATGTATGTGGCTGTCGGAGTGTCGGGAAGCCAAAAGCACTATAGAATAATGGATGTAAATGATAATAGGAATCATTTATTTTGTTTATTATTTCAACATTTAATATAAATTAAATCATACATTAAAAACAATTGCAGCCAAATTGAGCATGACAGGAACAGCCTAATTACCTTGGTTTAAGCTGATCAATCATAAACTATTAGATTTGATTTACATCATTGTAATCCTTTATCGACTAAAGTCACAAAGTAAAATTTATTCAATGCACACCCCTAACCCTAAGATGGTAATTACGGATTCTCTTATCAGGAAAAAAAAAGTACATACAACTTGTCTTCACAAGTAGAAATGATATAAATTAAGCCAAGAAAGATGTACACTAATACACATACAAGTTCTACTCAACTGGCTCTGGTGAAACTACACCGTCTATTGATGAATAACATTACAAGAGAATAGACCCAACAAATATAAAAGAAAAAAAAAACATAATATACAAAACACACAACCGAATGCAGAAGGCACATCTACAAGCCCCTACAAAACAGAAAAGAAGCCGGGAGGGAGTTGTGTAGTCTAGGGCAAGACTCGGTCTCAAGTTCAAAAAAAGAATTAACTAAATATACAGGACAACGAATTCGGTTTACATAGATGCCAGGATTGCTTTCATTTCTGTGACAGACGGGATGGCCTCATCACCATAAATCTTAGCTACGAGCTGATGAAAACTGTCATACTTGTCCAGAAACTCCTTCTGCCGATCATACAAATAGTTTTCAGTAAGATGATAAACAGAACATTCTTTTTAGATATCAGCAAACGGGTATCCAGTTTACGATATATACCTTGCATTTATCCCACAATGAAGGCAACAACTCATCTGAGGTTAAGTTCTTCTGCAATCTCTTGTACATCAAAGTGATGGACTTGTCAACCTGCATACCCAATCTATGATCACCAACATCTTCAGATCTAGAGTTGTAAAAGTATATTAATTGACTTACCCCTGATAAACTAGATTTGACCACCTTCCGAAGATCCATCTTAGACAATCCAAGCTGGAACGGAATCTGAAAATTTTGAACATATCAATACCAGAAACTTCTAGCAGTGAGGCAAATCATACTTTGCTCCTGAACTATAAGAGAACTTCATTTTGTTAAAGATTGCTGTCAAGACCTTTTGAGTCTCCCAGACACAATTTAGCTGACAGCTACTGCCCATAACTTGTGGATAGCATGGACAGTAATTCAGTTTAGTCAACTAACCTCTTCTGGTGTGATTGTGTACATTAAATCCTCGATTCTTTTAGCAAATTGGAAGAGTCTCTCAAATTGCTGCAGAGAATTTCATGATAGGCATCCTTAAAAAGCAAAACTAGGAAAATATTGCATGAAGTAATTTGCATACAGAACAGTTTAGAACAAGGTGGAAGGAAATAATACACAATAATTTATGAAAGTTGGTTGACGTACATTATGTATAATCACATTGATGTGTCGTGTACAAGCCTGTTCATAAGACTCACTAGCTTGGTGATAAAACCTTGCTAAAGTGGGCACAACATTGGCCAGGTCATACAGACTGCAAGCAACTATCTCCCATCAGCATTTTTATGGTAATGATATCAGAATGATGTATTACAATACCCAATACATTTAAGCCATTTAAGGTGCATCAGTAGGAGATTACCTATTCTGAAATGCAGCATAGTTCTCTAAAAGCATAATGTCTGCATATTTTGGCTCAGCCTGAGCAATTTTGTCTAAAGTCGCAAACATTGTAGAAACCTGCCACACATTCCCAGAAATAAGAATTAACCTCAAGAAGATATAAGTTTCAATTTTAAAAAATAATAAATAAATAAATAATAAAGTTCAAAGTAAAAAGAGACCAAACAAGGCAACCATGGTCCATGGGGAGCGAGGGCACATGATGTGTGAACATTCAATACATTTGCAATGAATATTTTCTTAAAAGATCAAAAGTGAACAGTTCATCCAAAGTGAACAATTAGTTTAATCAATGTGAACATTTCTTCAGCCAACAGCCATATATACCATGATACACCATGTTTGCATTTGGGCACATGCCATAATTACCAGGTATTGATGGTAAAATTAAAATTATTAAAAAAAAAAGAGTGAAAAGTATTAAAATCATTCAATCCTAGAAATGATTTCTCCAATGCTATGTTGTTTACGAGAACTAGACTATAGAAAGGGTCATATTATCATTTGAGCTATTTAGAAGAAACCACACCACTCAAGAAAGAATTCACTATCCCATTACTGATCGTCCTGAACCACTGTACCATATCATTTTGTGGCACCCTTGACAGGAGCACCAAACACTACAGAATTTAAGAGAACTCACAAATTTAGTGTATGCCTGATCAACCAAGTCCCTTGACTGTCCCTGGATATATTGCTCCATACGGGTTGCAAGTGTAGCAAATCTATAAGAAAAAGTACACAAATCATAATGATTACATCAGAGTGCAGGAAATATAATTTCATAAATCCAATTTCTTATAGATTTCAGTGAGATCATATTACTATACAGCTGAGGATACAAGCATTCCATTAAGGCATGCGTGCAAACAAGATTGAGAGAAAAAAAATACATCAAATAAATGAATACAAGTACCACTTAACCCTATAAGACCGTTTACTAAAAAATAATGAAGAGAGCGGCATTTAACTGATAGTTAAAAATACTTGGTAGTGAAAAGTACCATAAAAGTGGGTGGTGAAGTAGCACCCTTCTTTCCTACAAGAAAAGGTTATGATTATGATTATGATTATTATTGTTATTCCTGTTGTTATTGTTATTGGTGTTATTGTTTTTACATCAGTGTGGAATGGGGTAAAATAAATTACATTTGAACTCTAAGTCTAGAAGGCTTCACCTCAGCCAACTAAGACAAGGAGCATTGGTGGAAATAAACTACGTCTCCTATTTATGTTTCCCCACAACTGGGGTAAGAATGTATAACATCTTGCCCTGTCTGATAGTCAAAAACTGAATAACCAAAAAGTTTGATTGCCATATTCCTGAGGACAAAACGGAATATATTTTACCTGGGTATATATGACAAGACCCCCAACTGTCGAACATTCCGCTCATTTCTTTCAATCTGGTGACAAGCTTCATCTACAAACTGCAATGCAAGCATACAAAAAAAGTACATCGATAATACTCATAACCTGTAAATGTTTATGAGACCACGTGTGTATAGGTACATGCATAAAAAGATGCAAAAGCTTACACGGCTAAACTGCATAGAAATTCTAGATTCCAGGTCATCAAGCAAGATACGAACAAACCCTGCTGCATCAGCTTTCTGCCCAGAAATATACCGTTCTGTGATTCCATGCATTGATATGCAGCGTAAAGGATCAATCTTGTATGCCCAATCTACCACAGCATAAAAGTCTTCCTAAAGCACATAAAATCAAGGGAAAAGAGATTCTTCTCAGGATATATTCAATGTCAGAATATTTAACAAAAATCAATTAAGAAATTGTTAAAACTTAAAAAGAAAAAAAGTCACTTGTATTCCATCAAGCAAATCATGAAGTGAGTCATTTAATGCTTCTAGCTCTGATGAACTTTTGCCTGCAAAAAGAAAAAAAGGGTGCACAGTTTAGTAGTTCCATGGATGAACTTTTCAGCTTATTAACTACTATAAGGTTTTACTGTATTTGGATAGACTTATGAAAAGAGTTTATTGCTTTTGAGAAACTGTTTCGAGTTTATCTTCATAAGCTATTTCAAGAAACTTATTACAATAAGCAGAAGAGCAGCTTTTCAAATGCCAATTGAAATGACAAAACCATAGTATTAAGTAGTCCATTAGCCCCCACCCTTCCTCTCCCTCTGTTCTCTCTTCTAGAATTGTAATTATACTATCCAGCTTGATACAGTGAACAAAGTCTAAGACACATGCACTCCACTTGGACACATAAATCCAACTGGGGCAGTGGACGCTAAACCAATAAATTAGTAGTCCATTCTTCATATATAAATAAAAANAGCTTCTTTGAATCGCCCACAAGTATGACCCTCGATACTGTCCCACGTATGATTCATACCAGTAGCCCCGCCACAAAGCCAACTAAAACGAAGAAAACGAGCCCATTAACACATTAGCAAGTGATAAAGAAATAAACAACCAACCACAACATATATATAATGCATAAAGATTTCCTTCAAAATCTATAAATCTGAATTATATATATCAACAGATGGGTAGTACTCACCAAAATGGCTGTCCACATATGCATCGAACAAGGTTGCATCCTCCATTTTTCTCCACAGGCTTACTGCATTTTGGGCAATACCTTGTGTTGGCTGTAATCCAATCGACTGAGCGCGATTCTTCACCGCATTTCTTCATCCACATCTCCCACATCAGACACGAACAAGGCGAGTGTGTTTCAGACGAGCAACCAAAACAAAATTGCAGACCACACGCACATTCAACCTCGCAATATTCATCACACTCATCAAGACGGATTGCATTTCCACAATGTGGTGTGCTCGGGCACCATTTCACCTGCTTGTTATCCTCGATATAGGACTCCAAAAGAAAATGATCAAATTTCTCTGCCAATTTCAGATCCCTCGCTCTAACTAGATCTCTAATCTTCCCTTCATCACAAATTGCATTGCACTTGTCAGCCATGCATTTGATGCGTTTACTCCGACCCTCATTTATTTGCACTATGAAATGCTCTGTCCAGCCTACACCAAACAATTAAAAATCAGATAAACTTTAACAGACTCAGCACAACTTAAAGAATAGTTGAAATTGGAACAAATTCCAGAAAAAAGGAGTCAGATCCTTGCATGGAGAGTTAGAATGGATCCTTACAATCGTTGCAAAATGAATGGCCACAATCCATTACAGTTGTCATTGCAGCAGAAATATCATCAAAGCAGATTTCACATGTCATGTCAGCGGTGGACTCAGATAACGAGCAATCATCTTTGCGTTCTATTGTTAAACCAGCATCAGCATATAACCTTTCCTTCCCTTTCTCCACAAAGACAGTAAACACCTTGTCAACATCCCAACGGTAATGAATAAGTAAGGTTCGTGCATGATATTCCTTGATTGATAGCAAGTCCATTAATCTCTGCAAGTCCTCTTTCTGCAAAATTAGCACATATCACTATTCACTGAACCCAACTGATCAAATTAAATCAACAAAGTTTAAACACCTCAGAAGTATATATTACCTGTGCAGCCAACAGAGAGTCTTTGGTGATTATCTGCAACAAATATAACAAATACATCAATAAAGACAATAATTCAACATATACTACAAAAATCTCCCCTGCAAATTCCCATATAATTCAAATGATCCACTTTCTGGTTTTAGTAGTTATTGTGCTACAAGAATTAAACATTGTATAGTATGGAAGATTATAGGTATTGGACGGAACAGAGCGAGTGGCAGACCGGCCTACTTTCTACAATTGTTTTCGATTCTTGTTCTCGTTTTATCTCAAAAGTCATATATACATCTAATATAATTGGCTTTGTAATTGCATCTCCTTAACAGATCAAGTGTCCATTAATCATTATCAAGTCTTTACCATATACTGCAAATGAAGTAAATATGGAAACCTAATCAACTCAAAATCTGCTCCTTTCCTCAACAAAATCGGCAGAAAACAACAAATCGAACCGTGAACACCCACTACAAGCTGAAAGATCATCTCTCCCCAAGCAAAATGACACCATGAAGTAATTAAAAAACTGCAATTTGATCACACATACAGATACAAAGAAACCCACATTAAACCATAAATTCAACCCGAAGCTCAATTTCGACAGCAAAAAAACAAATAATCAGGAAAAAAAAAAACGAGAATTCTGCGATACCTTGCATGACGGAGCTCTGCCGCTATCACAATCCTTGTCGAGATAGAGACCTTCGTAATCACTATCGTCATCGTTGTAAACTTGATCGCAGTATTCCTCGTCGCTGCTCCCATACACGTCCTCCATTGTTGCAGAATATATGGGAAAACCACGTCGAAAGGAATATTAAAAACACAGCTTAGGGTGTCTCAGTGATCGCGATATATATACACACATATATATGCACCGTAAAAACAAAACACATTCACCGAAAAGTCTCCGAATTTTTTACTATATTTCTGAGGTTTTCTGATTTATCGTTACAGGCGAAGAGTTATATAGTGAAGCTTGGCGGCGGATAATATAGGTAATTTCTCCGAATTGCATTGGAATTGGGAACGGTTTACGTACGAATCCTACTCGTAGCCGCTATGCTTTTATTGAATCCTTATATATATAGGTTTATCTTCTGTATATACAATTAACTTATTATTATCATATTATTATAATTATATACATTCAATTAATATATTACCTGTCTTCATCTATCATATTATTATCTACATTATTTAAGTATATAATATACTACCATAAATACAATAACTATACTAGTATTCACAATGCACATAATTTCTAGGACTAAGAATATCAGAATAGTAGTTTTTGTTTTTTGTTTTTTTTTTTTTAAATATTGTTGCCTCTTGATTTTTGATAATTTTGGAAAGATCCCTTAATATTTACAATTTGCAAATTAGTGTGGAAATGTCCACTCATTGAAAAAGGAACTAGTATTTTTTTTTATTTTTTTTTTTTGCAATAGTCCAAATTATTCTGATTTTGCATGTTACAATAGTAATTTGCTTATTAGTTGTTCCAAATTATTAGACTGAAAATAATTATATATTCAAAAAAGAGTCTACAACATACAGTATTTACCAAAGCGTGAAACGTGGTTTATGATATACAGCATACTGTATTTACCAAAACGTGAAACACAGTTTCTAATATACAATATACTGTATTTACCAAAACGTGAAACGCGGTTTCTGATATACAACATACTGTATTTACCCAAACGTGAAACGCGGTTTCTGATATACAACATACTGTATTTACCAAATCGTGAAACGCGGTTTCTGATATACAACATGCTGTATTTACCCAATCGTGAAACGCGGTTTCTGATATACAACATACTGTATTTGCAAGAGTCCCAGTTATACTGATTTTGCATGTTACAATAGTAATTTGCTTATTAGTTGTTCCAAATTATTAGATTGAAAATAATTATATATTCAAAAAAGAGTCTACAACATTATGTATTTACCAAAACGTGAAACGCAGTTTCTGATATAGTGATATACAACATAGTGTATTTACCAACATATTGTATTTACCAAAACGTGAAACGCGGTTTCTGATATACAACATACTGTATTTACCAAAACGTGAAACGCGGTTTCTGATATACAACATACTGTATTTACCAAAACGTGAAACGCAGTTTCTAATATACAACATACTGTATTTACCAAATCGTGAAACGCGGTTTCTGATATACAACATACTGTATTTACCAAAACGTGAAACGCGGTTTCTGATATCAGAAACCGCGTTTTACGTTACATTTTATGTTCTATATCAGGAGAGATGTCGACGATCGCGAAATGGAAATAAATTCCTATTTTTGGTAACAGTAATGTCATCAGACAACAAGGTACTTGGTCTGTTTGGTGAAAGAAGTTCAAGTGCACGCACGTGGTATGCACGTGTTGAAAAGTAGAACCAATTTAATATCAACTTGTTAGAGTTCAAATTACTCTGATTTTGTATTTATATTAACAATTTGTTTATCAATTGTTCCAAACAACATCACTTAAAATTATTATATATTCAAAAAAGAGTCGTATAATATGTTGTATTTATCAAAAATATATAGCGTAAGCTATTGTTTCTGATATCATAAATTGTGTTTTACGTTACATTTTATGTTCTATATCAGGATAGATGTTTAAGATTGCGAAATGGAAATAGATTCCTATTTTTGGTAAATATATTTACCAAAAATGAAGCGTTTTTTTTTAGTTAAGAAATACAAAAAAAAAAAAATGTCGGTAGAAGAATTTAACTTATTATTATTGTTGTTGTTATTACTAATACAGAGTATATTGTTTTATTCAAATCATGTAGAAACTGCATAAATCCATAATTGGTGAAAAAGAATTAACTATCAACTAATGTCAAAAAAAAAAAAATTAACTATCAACTGCACTGGTATACACATCTTGAGAACGAATTGAAAACAAGTTAATATCAACTTGTTAGATAATAAATTGATGAATCATGTAAGATAGTCATGCGTTACAAAATTATGGTCTCAACATTTTATAAACGATGACTATACTAAAATAAACTATGAATAATAAGATGCAAAACGTGAATTATGTTGTATGCATCGGGAGAGTTGTTGAAAATTGCAAAACGGAAATGGATTCATATTTTATTGTAAATATAGTTACCACAAGCGAAACTAAATTTTTATTTATTGAAAATTAAAAATGTCAGTAGAATAATTCAACTTATTATTATTCTTATGAGAATGTAGAGCCCACATAATGTAATTAATTTATAAAGTATACTTCATTTATACTATTTAGTATTTACATTAAAGAATCACTTTTATTCATAACGCACACGCTATCGAGTGTACGTTTTAAATAAGTAATTGTTACTTTTTGAACAACTTTCTTCACATGATTGCAAATACATTTTTTTTTTCTAAGCTCACTATTTTACTCCTTATTGGGCTTTTAGTTCAAGGCCCATATATGCCTTATAATATTTTGGTGTTTTTGCTTTAATTAACTTTTATGAAATGTTAGTCAGTTTGGGCTGCAGCAGGGGGCAAAATGGCCCAATAAAGTTGAGTTCTGGCCCATGCCTCAAGGGTATAATTGTTAAACCATAGACCAGAGACCATAGTCTATATTGCATTATAGACCATGGTCCAAAACCATTCAAATTATGTACTAAGTACATATGTCATATAACAATTGTTATGCCGTGGACCCGGGTGCACCTTGCAAGGTGCACCCGGGTCCTTAAACGGCGTCGTTTAGAC
>CM008344.1:49939422-49949803 GCA_002525835.2 Ipomoea batatas
AAAGTAGGCTTGTTGAACTTGAAGATTCGAGTGAAGCAACTGGCAGAAAAGAAAAATATTTCGAGTAAGCACAAAATCAATGTTAAAAAGCAGCATTTGAGGCTCTTCAATAGTTAGCAAAAAAGAAGATATTTCTTACCTCAGGTCCCAATCTCTGTTCAGATCCCAGTAGAACGAGTACAGAGAGTTCAAAACACTGGAGAGTAGCCACAAAGGCCGATAGATGTTAACCCAGTTATCGGGGAAGACATGATACTTAAGGGCTGATAGAAAAATCACCGGTACTGCAGTCGAATACTTTAAAGCTGAAATCATGTCAAACAAGGTTAGTATCACTGGTACTATCACATTTATTGTCAACTACATACACATATATGTATGTGTGTGTATAAAGATAAAGGTTAAAATAAATAAATAAAAAGAAGAACGGAAAGAGCTAGCCATATTGCCATATACCATTGAATAGGGCGTTCTTCTCTCTAGTATCCTTGTATTGGCGAAGACATTGAAAGAGACGAAAAAAATATGGCAACACAAGAACTATAGGAATTGCAACAGAGTGACTTCCACAAACAGAATCAGCTTCAAACCATGCGATGGTGGCTACCTACACGTTTTACAGTATATCTTTCAGATACTGCTCTTGAGACCTACTAAGTAAAGATAAAATAGAAATTCTAACCTGGCGATGAACCATTCGACAAACTGAACGCTCCAAATCTGAAAAGACCTGCAATTATAGCAATACAGAAAAGTTACTTCAAGCTATAGCCACATCTACATCCCCTAGTAAATACCAAGACAAATGCATACCTTTGACATGGAAGTAAATATATCGGCCACAAAAAAGTCAGGAAAAGTAATCGCCTGCATTTATAGAATCAAAATTAAATAAGGAAATATGTTTTTCATGTTAAGAAAGCAAACAGAGCTATCAAGCATCTGAAGTTTTGACCGGTGGGAATCTGTTGGATGTCTGTAACATCAAGCTATAGAACCATGGGTCCAAGCAATTCACACCCAGGAAAAAAAAAAAAAACCATTTTGTTAATAGACTGCAATGATGCAAACTTACCTGTAGCGGGAAAACTATCCTCCAAAAGGTCCTTAAGAAAAAGAAGCGAGTTGATAAATAAAAAATATCAAAGGGAGATATCAGTGCCATTGCCAAAGCAGCATATAAGAGAACCTGCACTTGCATTAGGTGAAATTTAATAGAATGCACCAAATATTTATTATCAGAGTAGATAGATATAGTCGGTGCAAAGAGTAAAGACTTGCATTATTTCTCAATTAGTATCGAGATCTAATGTCAAAATATACACATGGGTACTAGGAAAAACTACGGACTTTACTAAGAATGTTTAAGATTAAAAAGGGTGTACTAGAAGTAAATGTAAGAGCAAAACTTAGCAACTAGGAGAGGAAGCATCTATTACACTGGTTGGGAGGCAGCCAAGGAGACCTCTCCATGTGAATAAAGATATAGATAGGCCGTCATGCTAGTGGGCACAATAATAGTCATCCAGGTAGCACACTGCAATATGAAGTGAGCACAAGCAAATCAACATACAGAAGCAGTAGATGTTCAATGTAGACAGATAAAACAAACATATACCCTCCAAATTTCTCTGTGACTGAGATGATTTTGGTCGACATCAAAAATTTTAGCATAGTTGACATTAGACTGCATAAAAACCCATAAGTTCACGCCCCAAAACCAAACCATCATAGTCTGCAATGACCAAAAGGGAGAAGAAAATCTTATAAGACAGCAGAGTAGAAAGCATTAAAAGTTGTAAAGTCTATAATAAAGCAGAAAGCAAACTAACCACAAGAAGAAGAGGATTATAGTACAGAAAAGCCTCATATAAAAATAAATCTCTCAAGTTTACACTCATCCTCATAACTGAATCCC
This sequence comes from Ipomoea batatas, assembly GCA_002525835.2. NCBI lineage: Eukaryota > Viridiplantae > Streptophyta > Magnoliopsida > Solanales > Convolvulaceae > Ipomoea > Ipomoea batatas. Next base: position 49,941,341 of record CM008344.1, read on the forward strand.
AACTAATCTGCAAATTACACTCACATATCAGCCGGCAGAGGTTATAAAAAAATAATCCCTTACAACAATGTGAAAACACCAAAGATTTTATACTGACCTTACAACAAGCAAAACCCCACACGAAAAAAAGAAGCACCTGAAAATATGATCTTTGTTAGACTCTTAAAAAGTAGAAGGGTTAAGCAAAGCAGAAACATTATCAACAAGGCATGCATACATAAAACTACAGAAATAGCATGGCAAAAGGAAAAGAAAATTCCTTTTGGCATTCAAGAATATGCTTTGTAAAAACACTGTAACACTCGATCCAATGCTATTTCAATTTCAAGTAACTAGAAAATTGCAAAAAAAAAGTCTTCCAAAAAAAAAATTGCAAAATTAATTATATTTCACATTCATCTTATGCATTATACTAAGTGTAAGTGTGTGTGTGTGTGTGTGTGTGTGTGTGTTTGCAGAAAACCTTTAACCTGCTACCAACAAATAACATTCCCTGTAAACAATGTTAATAGCTCTCCTTTCAACAGCCATAGAGAAGAAGGCAAAACAACTTGAAATGAAAAGGCTAAAAAAGCAAACTTATCCTGGTGGCCTAATTTTGAGTGTGGAATATGATGTAATTGACACCTTAAATCTCCAAAGCAAGACTGGAGATGGCAATATTGCCGTGGTGCTCAGTGGTGCGCTCACACCCTTCATTTCGTTCACCTCAATTGCATCCGAAAAAACTTCGACACTATTTCCCAGTTCAACTGTACAAAGTAGTTTATTTGCAACCATTATGAGTACATATTGCATAACCAATTAACAAAAGAGAAGGTAACCAATTGCATGATTTGCTGCAAGCTCAAAGGCAAAACCCAATCTTACCAGGATCAGAAACAACTACTCGGCTTCCAGACTTTCGAAGGTGCGGACTGTTAACAGTAGTAGTAGTCACAAGACCCCCAAACATAGATGGAGGTAGCAGAAGAAAGAATAACTACCAGAATTTAAGTAGTTGTCCTCCCCTGCTCCAAACTTGTAACTAGGGAAAAATAAATAAACATTTCAAACATAATGGCTATTGGAAAGATGATTGAATATTTGAATCTCATCAATTGGCAGAAGACAATAAGGCAAAGAAGAATTACAATGGATAAAAAATGCAGAATGAATAAGCCCTTCCCCTTTGACTGGATAAATACTAACTCAACATGAAAAATAGAAGTGCTATATAAGTTCACTATTGAAGACTCTGGAAAAAAAAAATTCCTACCATTTTGAGTTCAAGTTTCATAAATATCCATGAACAAACTTGACCCATAAATTTGGATTTAACAGTACCCATTGAAGATGAATGCAATCCAACCAAATCCATAAAACATGACTTCAATCAACAGCAGTGCAACTATGTGAACTATGTTAAGAATTTTGATTAAGAAAGGCCATGTCTTGAATTGACCTCATAATACAATGCCAGGGCCAATTATAAACCTCCCATTTAGGAAATGCCACTGCTTTAGAACCGCAAGCTAATAATGCTTAGTCTAACAGGTTTTTTGCTTCAAATTACTTGTTTTTTAACAGAAAAAACATATACCCAACACAAGCACGAGCATAAGCACAGTGGTGTAAGAAACAAAATGAACTTCCATCTCCAAAACTCGCAACAAAAAATTCTACCCTTACAACAGAAGACTTTACACCATAACAAAAACAACCAAAGAAAAACACATACATCTAGATCCAAACACGGCACACGGATGAGAGTTTGAGAAAGATAACACAAAATCATAAAGTTAGCTTAGCTATGCACGATCAAAGTGCGATTTGCATAACCGGATCTGATGGATTATGCAATCAATCTTTAAACCAGAATTTGAACATATGGGTACTTACAATGTGGCTCGGAGATTTCCCGGTGAGCGAACAAAGAACTGGCGGAAAGCTGCCAAGATCTGATTTTGGTGCCAACTTCTTGTAAACTTAGACTAGAAACAAAAGGGAAATGGAATTGTTTCCTTTTTATTTTTCTCGTTGTTCTGACTCGTAAGAATTAAGAAACAGGACGCCTATGAATTGGATTTTTCTATTCCTACATTTCACCCCTTACAAGTCCATAAATTGGAAACATTGAAAATGCTCGGTATCATAATTACATGCGAATTAAATTCAATGAAATCAAATTAGAATATATTTGGAAACTAGGAAAATGATTTATTTATTTTTACTTTCTCAACATAATGAAGCACAAAAGAGTCAAAGTTGCCTCCACTGAGGTCATCCATGTGGGAGTGTTAACCAGGACACCGGGTGTCACTAGACTACAAGGTCATTGGCATTATTTTGATGTGTTTAGTTCATTTTCTGAAAAATAAGTATAATTATATAATTAAATATTTTAATTATTTTATTTAAAATATAAAAATATTTATAATAATATTAAAAATAATATTATTTATTAAAAACAAACACCGAAAGCCATAAAATTGCTCTCTGGTTTCCAACGAAAATCAGAGCACGCCAGAACCGGGAAACAATTTTTGCGGTTCGGAACACAAACTTTTAGCGGTCTGAAAAATAACTTCCGCCTAATTTTGAACAGAAGTCATTTTTCGCCAAAATAACCTTATTTTCCTATGTCAGTGGAAACTCAAAAAATTAATTATTTTTTGTTGACTTAATTTTCCAAACCCTCGAAACCCGAAAAAATAATTTTTAAAAATCATTTTACGGATTCATTGTAATGGTGATAACAGATTCTGCATGCTTAAAAAAATTAAAAAATAAAATAAAATAAAATTGTACAACTATTGCACAAATTATACAACTACCATAGTACCATTACCCATATTATTGGGCTAAATCCCTGGATATAAGCAGTGGCCCAAAACAACTGTATCCATTTAAAACGAGGCACAGGAAGGTTAGTCGGGCCAACTAATTTACCAGTCAAGCCCACACTTGTGCTCTGGTCAACTGACCGCCGCCGGNCAATAAATAATAATCCATGAACACAGACCTGAAGATTCAATTTGGAGAGTTTGCGACTCTGTGCCTGCGGCGGATTGAAGGAGAAGAATCCATTAGGGTAGAAGAAAGCGAAGACGCATCCCATCAGAACTCCGAAAGCTATCGCGGCCCCGATTCGAGATCCGCGTGTAGATTGGCCGGATTTCTCTCTCCGACCAGCCATATTTTACCCTCTCTCTTACAATAATAAACTTTCCTCTCTTATTTCTCCTAAAACAGAAAAAATCTTTCTAGAGCATGAAGTGAATATTACTCCACTTTGCAGAGAAGAGAATGAAAATCCAAACTTGAATACGCTCTTGACTTTTGGCTTCTAAGCTGTCCCGATCGTATTTACTGATTATTAATCGTATTTAAGATTTAAGATTAAAAAGTCTTCGTTTTTGTGCTAGGCCTGGGAGTGGCACCGTCGTGGTCTCGTGTATAGAGGCATAGAGCAGGTACGAGTCGCTGGCGTAGTGAGTTGCGATCTTGTGTTCCGCGGAACACGTAACGAATTTATGGTTGTCGTTTAAGGATGTAACAAACCGATTGTTCGCGACATGATTGTAGATTTCGATTTTAAAATCACAGCCGATGACGTGGAACAATCGTTAATTGCAGATTATAGAATTGTATTCATGGGCGCATGCAATGGGGCTCACCTAACCCAGCCAAAATTGGAAGTTCAATTTTCAATATTAGCAGTTTATTCGATTAGCTATAGATAGTTTAAGGTAACAAAATTACAAGTTCATTTTTCAAATCGAAAAATATTTATTAGTTATTAATTTAAGTTAATTATTTATGAATAATTTAAGGTGGTTCATCTCTGTATGATTTTTTATCTATGCACTGGACACCACACGACATGCAGTACTCTTCCAGCTGTGGACCCTATATCCGGCCGAACCATTTTCAAGGTGGACTGTTAAACAGAAAAGACACTAATGTTGCCGTCAACCACAACGTCCCAATTCATAACAGAAAAGACCCTAACGTTACCGTCAACTACCACATTCCGATTCAAAAAATTTAATTTAATTTCCTTTCGATGCACGCACTATCTGTCGAGCTTCCCCCGACCCTTACGAATGTGCAACTGCCATTCACAAAGAGCCTTTCCCCTACCAATGTGCAAGTGCCATTCACCAAGAACCTTTCCCCTCATCAAATTATCTTCTTGTGATCTTTTATCAATAAGGATCGATATTTACACAATACACACCCCTTGGGTAATGATTGTTTCTCTGATCACTCAAAAAAAAAAATTGCAAACAAATATGAAATAATTACAGAATGGTTATCTGAAATGAAGAAAATATTGCAAAGTTGTAGATTACCAGAAGGGTCATTGATAAGGAGACTGCAAATTTATAAAGAAAGAAGCTTTTGATAAATCATTAATCAATCATGCATGGAACCATGGAAGTTCTCAGTTCTTGATAGTTTATAAAGAAAGAAGCTTTTGATATATCATTAATCAATCATGCATGGAACCATGGAAGTTCAGTTCTTGATAGTTTATAAAGAAAGAAGCTTTTGATAAATCAGTAATCAATCATGCATGGAACCATGGAGGTTCTCAGTTCTTGATAGTTTGGTACTACAAAATATCAAACACAGACATATTCTGCTCACTAATACTACCCCCCACCATTGCTACCCAAGAAAAGGAGAAAATGGGAGACAAAGTGAGGGGCAAGAATGGAACAAGACTGCCAAAACTAGTGTGTATGTACAAGAGACACTGCAATTTCATCATCAGCACCCACATATATAGACACTTTTTAAGGTTTTCACTGCTGCTGACATGTGAAAAAGACTGCAAAAAGTTGGATTTAATGCTAAAAAGGAACATTGGCTTCCAACATCAGATGGAAGGGAACTGCTAGCTGGATCTGTGTGATGCCGACGAGTTTTCCTGCAAATCAGAGGACAGGTGCATGAGGTTCCAGTTCACGTGGAATCAAAGAACAGTAAAGAAATTCAGCGCCTAAAGGACCTATGAGATTTTATATTTTTGAGTACTACTAACTCTGTTACAATGTAGTATCTGTTCATAGCTACTTTCTCAACCTACTGAAGCACAAAGAGTCAACAGTCGTCTCCACTGAGGCTCAAACCCACTCCCTTCCATGTGGGAGTGTAAACCGGCTGCCATTAGACCACAAGGTCTTTGGCTGCCTTGGTGGTTAAAATGACAGAATGACCAGAATCTACAATTCAGATTCTCACAGAGAACGGGCATGCTACTCATAGTGACCCCCATTTGTTGCAGATGTGAAGGCAATAAAAGTAGGGATGAGAGATTGATATGGGATAAGAGAGAACTCATACATTGTTGTCACTGGTAATATATGAAACTACTACGGTAATGTCATCCAGCTTGCCACCATGATAACGAAATCCAGCTTCTTGGGCTGCGGTAGAGAAAGGTGTCTGCCTGTTTTTATCCTGTGCTCGCTGACGCGCCAATGCTGCTATCTTCTGAGCAGTCACCTGTGGCCCTAAGCCAGCTCTTGCAGCATGAACCACAACTGCAGTAATATCGCTGTTATAGAGATTGTCAAAGAGGCCATCTGTACCAGCAATTATGACATCTCCTGGAGCAACTGGAACTTTGAACACCTATAGAATACAAAATAATTAGTCTTAACAGAGAACTAAATTGTGTGGGAGAATACCATAATATATTTGACATGAGGCACCGAGGTCTCTGGTTCATTGCAGTATGGCAATGGAATTAGAACACTGTTTATGGCCACACTACATAAATTTGAAATTTAAAGATTCTATTTTCATGAGATATTACCTAGATCCCAGCTCTAAACCCATTAATTCAGACATGTTTGTATGAAGTATTAACTGACCTGTCCAGAGCTCGGCAGATCACCAGCGTTGCCACATTCTAATTGATATGTGAAATTAAAATCATGCTGCTGAGAAGGAGATCTGAAAACAGTACATCCATCCCTCACCACCATGAATCCACTATCACCTAAATTGATGGCATGGAGACCCTGCTGTAAACAGGAAAATCAAGAAAGACTTCAACCAAACATTTGTTTTAAAACGATACTACTACATTCTACTTATCCAAATAAATAAATAAAATGATATGACATACTAATTATCACCCTCTAAACAGTCTTTTTGATTCAAGGAATAGAAGGATGACTTCATTCCCTGTAATTTCTTGATAACTCAGGGTGCATACCTGATCTGTAAGGGCAATGATACAAGCAGTTGAAGAACCTTTTGCTTTTGTACACATGTAAGCTTTCTCCAATACCCTAGCAGGGTCTATGGAACCCTTTGGTTCCTCCTGAACTGCTGTAGCAGAGTTAGACATTAGCTCTCGTGCATACTGCCCAGCATCAACACCAACATCAGCCCATCCACCAACACCATCAGCAACACCAATTGCTTGTTCATCACCGCAAATGAAGTGAGCATCCTCTCCACCGGTCTCTTCTTTGTCAGGATGAGGCAAGTAACATGATCCAGAATTAAGCTTCAGGTTCCTGCCAACGTGGATCTTCCTGTAATTGGCACCAATTAACAGATTAAACAAACTAAAAAACACTCCAAGAGATGTACAACTTTATCATGTGTAGGAACTTTTAATGCTCATTTCTGGTTAAATTCCTAATTGCACGAGGAAAGCTAATAATGGCAAAAAATTTGTAACTCAACCTAGATTTTAGTTCCCAAAAAGTGAAAGGAGTAAAGCTAAGACAAACATACCCTTCTGAAGAGTCTGCTGAATTTGCATATTGCCCCCTTTGCACAGGGTTATCAAAGGACACGTCAGGAGCAGTGCCGGTAGAGAAACATGCAGGTGATGATTTGTGGAACCTATTGAGTCCAAATCCTTCATGTGGATTGGCACTGCCACTTCTCTTTGCAACAATATATGTAAAATATCCATACAGCAAAAAGGAATTGGGCTGATTTTTACTCCTCAAACTCATGCTAGCTTTCCTACAATTCTCGAAACTTCTATTGCTGTTAAAAATAGCATTATTCACTGATACACCAGGTTGAAGATGCCTGGAGGAAATTTTACGTAATGAACAGTCCACAAGAGAAGATCCAGAACCACAAGCAGCCATTGGTGTGTTCTGAGATTCAATGCCTGAAGAAAGCTTAGTCGGATTGGATATCAATTGATCAATGTGATAGCCACAGACCTGAAATGCAGGCCCTGACACTGATGGAATAGAAATTGCACGAGAAAATGCGCCAACAACTGAAAGATTCTTCCTTCGATTAACTATATGTAGATTTGCCTGAGCAGCAGCTAAAGTTCCAGGTCGCACAAAATCATTCACACCAGCAAGTGATGCAGATGGCAGTGAATGGAACAGCTTTGAATGGCCTGATAACAACAATCTACCCTGAGCAACCAAAATCTCCACCGACTCCTGACACCCACTTTGACAGCCAAAAATCAATCTTTCGAATCCATGCTTTTTTACACTCCGTACTATCGATAGGTTTTTAAACGGCATATTGTCTCTTCAAAAAATATAGGTTCCTTTGCACCCAACTATATGTGGACACATGGAAACAGAACCACCAACCCAACAAGCAAAAGAAGATATCATAACTCTAACTTCATTCACTGACCAGTAGTAAATCAGTTTGCTGCACAGCCTGCACTAGTACACCTCAAATTACGAAATCCAGACACCTGTATAACATAATAGATTAATAGGCAACACAAGATACACAAAGAATTCAAATTCATAACAACAAAATCTTAAATTTTCAAACAGAAGTGTTCGGAATGCATTGAGAATGCTTCAACAATTCAATAAATATTTATTTTAAGGAAGAAAAAAAAAAAACTTTTTGGCCTATCAAGTCAAGCTCTCCTCTTCATCCCAAACATGACATAACGAAATTAATACATTCTCTGATCATTATATATCTGTAGTTCTGGTTCAATAGGCCCTGGAGAAAGGACGAACGTGGTCAAACCACGTAACCACGCCTTCAAGCAATCCAAAAGCATTTTTAATAAAAGGGAAATAAATACTTCATGTAAATTCGAAAATAGGAAAAAAGTAAATAAATATCCAAATAAAAAACTGATTAAGTTCAACACCAAATCTACAAAAAAAGTAAAAAACAAAAGAAACAAAATGAAAGGGCAGTTAAAATCACTTCTTTATATTTTATAATAACAACCAAGAAACCAAGAAACCAAGAAATGAAACCTATAGAAATGGAGCACCTTTGCAAATGAAGAAAGAGATCAAAAGCGAACGCCAATAATCAAAGCCAAAGTCTTGAGTTCGTCGATTCACTATCACGAATCTCTCGATCGTGGGTTAGCGGCAACCCACGAGCCTGCCGCCCTTTTTCCCGCCAAAGCAATAGCTCTCTCGCTCGATAGCTATGGCGGAACGATGGTGTTGACCGTAGAGACGGCGAAGTCCAGGAGTGGGTAACACCGGG
>CM008344.1:50001774-50014201 GCA_002525835.2 Ipomoea batatas
GCCGGCTCAAAGCCCCATTAGAGCTCCGGCCGGAGGCCGGCAGTGGAAGCCGAAGTTGAGCAGCAGAGAAAAGCTTTTTGTTTTAGAGAGAAAATGGAGGCAACATTATAGACTAGCTATGTTTGAACAATAGTATATTCTCTTTTACTTAATATTTTATAGAAAATGTTAATTGATAAAAATTGTTTTAAAGTTAACGTGTCATCATTGTACTAGTTTTCTTATAAGTTAATATATATTCATATAATGTTGATATCAGACTAGGATATATATATATATATATTACTAGATTGATACTCCGTATATGATATGCATGTGCAGAATTATTTTACTATTTTGAATGATTATTATGTAGTTTTGAATATTATCTAGGAATATGAACTAATCACATTCACATTTTAAGCCATTATATATTTATATCTTATCTGATTTGATATTTGATATGTTGTGGAATTGAATGAAGTGTATTGCACTAGTAAATAAATATATATGTTTTATTTAAATATAAAGAATGAGTAGTAGTGCCTATTTTGTCACCTCGGACATACTGGTGAAGAAAACCTTTCAATATTGTAGCAAGGTCAGCCTTCATTACATTTAAAAAAAAAAAAAAAGTCCAATGACATGTTTGGTTCATGGAATAAGTCAGGAATGAAATAACATTCTTTGTAATAGACTTATTCTGTTTGTTTGTTTTAGACATATTGTTACTGTAATAACATTCTTAGAAATGAGCCATTATCTTTACAAAGGACTAAGGAAGGAGACCATCATGGGCAAGGGGTGATGGTATGGGATTTTTGAGCCTCTACAGGTGTTTAGAGAAAATTATTAATATCGAGTAAGTAATAGTGAAGGAAAGATATATACAAGTTTTGAAATAATATTTAATCATACTTTACAATTGAATAATAAGATGAGTACAGTGCAATTGAATAATAAACTGACCTTGTAGTAAAGTTGTCGTGGTTGCCTTTGTTATGCAGTAGGTTAAGCGTCATAAAAATAAATATTATAGCAATTAATAGAGTTTTTAGTGCCAAAGATTTTGTGGTTGAGTAACATAATTGTGGTTCTCCCAATTGATAAATCCCAAGATGATTTTGCGAGACATAAAGTTAATTAAAGGGGTTGTATTTTGTCATGACTTTCATAGACTTTTAAACATTTGTATGAACTTTAACAGTTTGGAGGTATTCCATTAAAACTTTAATTTTAGGAAATCTTTAAAAGTTAGGCGGTATTCAATCAAGATTTTAAATAGTGTGGTATTCAAAAAATTATGAACTTGTGTAGACTTTTTTAATTTCAGGACTTTTGTAGACTTTTTGGGCCTTCTCAAATATAAATAGTTGAAATCTAACACTTAACTCCAATATTTTAAAATTTTATTTCTACCAACTCTGAATGTTTACTCTCTATATTTAAACTCTATTTTTTTCCCTATTTAAATTTTATAAATCTTGTACCTATATTTAATAAATTATTTTTTCTTTCATGATCATATATATATTTTCTTCATACCTAAACTCTACCAATTTTTTTCTCTCCTAAACTTTACAATTTTCCTCTAAAAACTTGAAATAATTACTTTATTATTGCTTGTATATTTTGAATTTTTTTCTATGAACTTTTTTATACCTAACTTCTAAAATTTCTCTACAAACTTTTCTCCTAAGAACTTTTTCTCACCTAAATACATAAACAAAGTAAATTTTTCATCTATTACAATCAAATTTTACTATATGTTTCTCTCATTGTGTATGTTTTTTATTGATGTGTAATAGCAGTTGATTGTACCTCGTACAAGCCAAAAGCATATATGCTTATTGGTTATACTTGGTTAAATGGTATTGGTGGCAATCAACATTATAGACTTATCGATAGTTATATATTTAGAAATTACTATTAAATATGAAAATTTGAAATTAGACATTATAATGCAATAAAACAAATAAACGGGGAAAAAAGAATTGGCATATTTTGATTTCAAGAGTCTGGAGAGCGTTCAAATGCTACTCAGAATGTAAGTATTATACTCTCTTTAACTTGATTTATTTACCAAATGTCATACCTTAATTTTAAAAATATTGTTAAAATTTGTGTTGAAAAATTACAATGTTTTTTAGAAAATTCATTTTATCAAGTGGGCCTTCAAATCAAGGGTAAAACCATTCACCCTTATATTTGGCACCCAGAATGTTTAGGATGCCCAAAAGCTTTAAACCGATCTAAGGGTCTAGAAACACTATATATTTCACTTTTTTTTGACAACTATATATTTCACTTTTGTTGTTGTTGTTGTTGTACTACTACTACATGTGTTGTACTAGTCCCATATTAGGATGATCAAGAGAAAAAAAAAACTAAGAAAAAAATATGGCGACAATTATGTAATTACGGTGGTACATTTTAAAATATTTAATATCGCATTCGTGGATAACAAATAATGTATTCAAGATGTATAACAGTACACTCACATCTGTATTATTAGTTATTCGTGAATTATACAGTTGAAAACTAGATAATTTGTCAACACACCTATTGAGCGGAGGCTGGTAAAGGCTAATTCTAGAACCCGGTGTATGGAGATTATTGAGTGGATGCCGATAAAGAGTTAAGTCTAACACCTAGTGTTTTGGATGCGGATAAAGAGCTAAATATAAATAGTATATTTTTACTAGATAAAAATACAATAATGTTTTTTTAAATAAAATAATAATTTTATTTTTACTATTTAATACTCCCTAGCTAAAATGTTACAAACTTCTTTTTTATTTATAATAATTAATGTTTTCAATAATCAGTATCACATTAAGACAAACATGATGTATAAATTTAGTGTAAGGTACAAAATGGTCCCCCATCCATATGCTGCTTGCTTGTGCTCTGCAGGGAAATATATACAATTCCCATGCATCACAATTCACGAGCCTCTTCCAAAGCTCATGTAAGTAGAAGACAAGAAAATTATTACTCCTACTATTGCTGCTGCTTTGACTCTATCTCTAAATAAAATACTTATGTTTCAAACTATTTAATATTTAGAAATAATATTACATTTACTAATATTGATGCACGAATGGATTACTATTATTATTATTATTATTATTATTATTATTATTATTATTATTATTATTATTATTATTATTATTATTATAATAAAGGATTAGATTTTATTTTATCTACACATATGATTGCTAAATCATTAAATAATATTCTTAATTTCCTATATATGTACGTTACTTTAATTTGTATGGATCAACAACATTTTTTACTATTCACTTTTTTTTTTTTAATTAGTTCTTAAAATAGGTCACACTTTTGTAAGACCGTTTCATGAGTTCCATTCCGTGAGACAAATCGAGTCAACATCATTTGGGTCATAAAAACTAATCAAAGACCAACTTATAATATTAATTATGACTCAAGTTATATTAACCTGACTCGTCTCACAGATTTAGACGGTCTTACACAAGTTTTTGCCTTCTTTGAATATTGTCCACTCTCCTAAAATAAACACAACTTTTTTTACTTTTCTAGTTTTCTTAAATTATTACATTTAAATTTTTCTTTTGGATGCCTAAAAATTTTAGATGATATTTTAAAATTATATAAGACCAAGTAATATGATATCTTGTGGGTTGCAAGCTTGCAATTGTATAAAAGGTTGTCCATGCGACAACCTTTGTACTTTAAAAAAAAAAATCTATTATTGGACATCATATAGGAATCTATATATATATGAATTTAATCTCAGTCGAATAGACTTCGACTGAGATTATATGGCTTGGATTGAGACTTCGACTGAGATTATATTCATATATACAACGTATAGGACATGAGAAATACGAGTAATAATACGCTATACAAGTGAACGGACAATTTTACCCCTTCATTTGACCTCAACTTAACCAAAATTTGACGAAAGGACCAACATTGGAAAAAATTTGATAGTCAAGGGACCTAAATTGTCCAAATTAAAAGTCATGACTAATTTTGAAAAATCAACATAGTCGAAGGACCATTGCTGGAATTAACTCGATAATTTTGTCACAACAGAACTGCTTATATATAATATATACCATACACTAAATTAATTTTTTTTTTAAATTGTGGTTTGGTCCTAAATTGTGTCTTTTATATTAAGTCATTAATGACATCAATCAATGTATCATATTTAATAATATTATTATGTATTATGCTTATAATATTTATTTTATATGTTTATAAACTAAAATTTAATGTACATAACACTAAATACATGTACATCATATCTATTTTCATTTTCATTCACTATGTAGTTGTAGTAGGTTCATAATTTTTCTTCTATATATTCAAACACAAAGTTTAATGTATTTAAACATTAGAATAAATTAAGGTATATCGTGTTTAACAATATTTATTATGTAATACAATGCTCATAATATTTGTTATAATAATAATTATAAATAACAAATATAATTATACCACCCTATAATATAAGAAATATAATATAATATTTCTTTCATTCACTTCTATTTCGAAACTGCTTTTCTAGGCAGTTTGGAAATTAAAGGGCCTTTGTTTAACCCTTTTATACCCGGTCCTTATACCGTGGACCAGTGGACCATGGGTCATGGTTGATACTGCAGTTGTATTGAAAGGATATTGTAGTTGTGTTGAAAGGATACTGCAGTTGTGTTGAAAAGGAACTGCAATTGTGCGGAACGGAGGCCGTGTAATTCATATGGAACTGCAGTTGTGTTGAACGGATACTGTAGTTGTGTTGAAAAGATACTGCAGCTGTGTTGAATAGATACTGCAGTTGTATTGAACGGATGAACGACCTATGTTCCGTGCAATTGCAGTTTCCTTTCAACACAACTGCAGTATCTTTTCAATACAAGTGCAGTATCCGTTCAACACAACTGCAGTATCAGTTATGATCATGGTCCACAATTGTGGACCATGGTCCACGATATAATTTGCGTTTTACACCACCCAAGCACCCATTCTTGCTCCTCAACTCCTAACTCTGGGTTGTAATAATATAGAATACAAGTTCAATTGGTGTTTTAAAGCTTTGTTTTGTTGTTCATAGCTTGTTTTATTATCATTAGCTAAAAAAAGAATTATATATATATATATATATATATATAAAGAGCTAGACTAATAGATTCCATTAGCCAATATTAGTTTTTTAGTCTATATCCTTAAAATCTATTTAGTGCATCTTTCTTTCTTCTGGTAATGCAAATGAAAATTCTCATAATGATAGATCATCTTGCTATTTTTATTTCAAAATATGTGAGTGGCCGAGTGGGTATAAGAAATATGGTTCAATTACCTAATTAGGGGTGGGCAAAATTTCGGTTAACCGTAATTAACCGACCGAACCGAGCTTTTCGGTTAACCGTAACCGAACCGAACTTTTTCGGTTCGCGGGTTCGGTGAACGGTTAAAGAAATTTGAAAATTTCGGTTAACGATTAATTCGGTTCGAAACGCCGGTTAACCGAATTAACCGAACGGTTAACCGAAAATTTTAATATATATATAATATGTTAATGAAAACCCTAGTTCATTTGCTCACTTCCAGTCTCTGTCTCTCTCTCTCAGTCTCTCATTCTCACTTCCAAAAACCACACCCACACCCTATTCTCCCTGTCTGGCTGTCACCACCGTCCATCTTTTCCGTCATCTACTCCCGGCCACCGCCACTATCTTCTCCGTTGTTTGCAACTCTGCTCAGGCCACCGTCCACTATATTTTTCGTCGTGTGCGGTTCTTCTCCTGGCCACTGTCCAGTCGTCCACCATCTTCTCCGTCGTCTGCTCCAGTGCTCCAGGCCACCACGAGTCTGTCGTCCACGAGGATCAGCTCCAGGGCTCCACGCCGTCGCTGCCGTCCTCCAGATCTGCAAGTTTTTCCACTGCTACCACGCTCCAGAGTCCAAATCTGCTAAGATCTGCTATTCTGCTCCACATGTTGCCTGACTGTCGTGATCTGTGTAGCCTATGTAGTTTGATCCCTTTTAGAATGTTGAAATAACCTTTGAGGATATGAGATTACTGGGTTAGGGACTTAGTGGTGCTGATCATTTGTTTTTTTTTTTTTTTTTTGTTTTTTTTAATCAAAGCTGATTGTTTGTTATAATCATTAATTTACGTCTATGTGTGGCCTGTGTAGTTTGATCCCTTTTAGATAACTTCTTTCCGGTTGTAATTTTCTATGTATAATTTAAAGATTTTCAATTTTTTTTTAAACTTCGGTTAATCGGTNCATTTTGTCAATTTTAGCCATAAATAAGGAATGATAAGGAATGCTAGAATTTCTGATAAGTAATTATTATATAATATTATGTTGACCGATTTCAAAATTTTTGGACTAAAATGAGCGGGAAAGCTAGTACTTTTGTTTTAATATATATATAGATTATATATGAAGAATACAATATTCAAACGACTTTTGAACTTAAATATCATAAAATTAAGTTTTACTCAAAAAAATCAATTAGACCCTTTATTGAAACCTAAAAATTGGTTGGTAAATTGTAATTACAAGTCACATAGGGTTCCGACAATCTTTTTATCATTGGCGAAAGCAGACTATTTGGCCACCTCCTCCAAACGTGACTGGCTATTGCTCGATTGACAATCATCGATGATTGTGGCTGGAAAATGGTGAAAGAGTCGTTGGAATACTAGTTACCCATCAATGAGTTTCAATGCATCAAAATAATATAATTGCAATTTTTAAAAGCTTAAGGACTTAATTCACTTTTTAAATAAAATTAAAAGGCTTATTTCATCTTTATTTTTTTTTCAAAAAAGAAAAGAAGAAGAGGGAAATGTGAGCAGGTTACTAGCTGGGCCTTTGTTAAAGCTTGATCCAAATAAGTTGAAACCCTAGCCTCCATCAAAATCCTATTTATACATTGCTACTGGCCGCCCAAGTAGATACGCTTCTTCGTCTCTCTATTTTCATTATACCGAGTGTTTGTTTAGTTTTTTTTTTTTTTTTGGTGAAATTGTTATCTTTATGCATTTGTTTTCCATGCGGGAATATGTTGTGAAAAAAAATGCATCGGATTTACACTCTCCTTGCGGCTCCAATGGCGTAAGGGAGATGCATCTGATGCAGAAATCGAACATAGGTTGGCTTACCAGCCCATTGCATATGTGTTTTGCTCTGGGGTCAAATGGACCTTCCGATATTCAATTGCTAAACCTATTTTATTTTATTTGAATATTGGATTGGATTGTGCGCTATATCCACTGCTTTTTTATGCTAAAAATCTTCTCTTTTCTGTAAAACCAGTTTTTTTGTTGGTTAATTTGGTGTTATTGAATTGGTAGAAGGCAAATGACGAGCAATCTTATCCTACACACTGAATGTTGATGTAGATCAAAAACTCCGCTTATTATCTGATGCCTTGATTAAGTCGTAATTTTCTTATTTTTTTTTCTCTCATTTTTATGATCAATTTTTTTTTATTTTAGTTTTTTTTTTTAAAAAAATTGTTATTTTCTTAACCATTTGATATTGGCTTGAAAGTATTTCTCAGTGATGAGAAAAAGCAGACGGGCGGTCAGAACCTGATGCCATGTTGAATGTCTGCACTCTTCCTATAAGGAAATGCTCTGAGGGATTCGCATTTTTAGCTTTTGTTTGTTACTTTTATCTCACATTTGAATCCATTTTTAATCTAGTTTTGGTTTCACTTCACCAACATCCAATGATGATCTTGCTAAATTATGTCTGGACATATGATATTTGTCTCTGATTATAAGCAAATTCTGAGTTGATTCACGAACTGTATCAATAAACATTTTTAAGTAAATGGATTTTGTAGTGCTTAATAATGATTTAATATGTAAGAACAGGTGACCCCCATAGAAAAATCAGAACCAGAAGTTTCAAGAATACTGGACTGCTGGAGTTGTTGCAACTATAGGGTTTCTTGATCTGAGCACTACATGGATGACTAGTGACCATTCATCAAAATGATGGACCAAATATGAAAGAGTTGTTACAATAGGAAACCTTTTTAGTACACAATTATGAGCACAGTTGTATATCTGTATTTTACTGTATCTATCTTGCTCTAATTTGTATATTGTGACCTTAATGTACTTGTGATGGTGATGCTTGGTATCATCAATATCTTCTATTAGAGTTGAAACTTGAAAGATAGAAAGTCACATTCTTTTCACGTGATCTGCTGTAAAATGACTGTCTCAATACAAAATAATTGTCATGTGATCTGTCGGTGTGCCTTCTCCATTATTATGAATTTATGGCCTTATTATATGGTGAATTTAACAGTGACACTGCAAGTCTGTAACACCCTAAAATGTACTAGAAAATCTTCATGTTTACTTGAACAGAATCAAGTCCTTTTGTTTTTAGATTATGAATGAAACAGCATTTGATGTCTTTTTTGATATTGTGTTTAGATATGATAAAAGGTATCTTTCTTCTATCAATTATTTTGTTCTTGGTACTATTGTATTTGTATAAGCCTGAAGTTTCCATGTAAAAGGAAACCTTGAATGTATTAGCAGTGGTCCCCAGGCAACTACATCGTCGGTGCATGAGTGGTAGTAAATCTCTTACACCAACCCTACCACCTCCAAATAATTTTGGGCAGGCAACTTAGGACACTGTACTTGGGTTATTGTATGAAGAGATGAGAGACGAAGAGGCGCAAGTGAAGACCAATGTTGTTCAGAAGAAAGAAGGCTTCAAATACAAGCTATGGGTGTTGGCTGCAATTCTTTTGCTAGCTTGTTGGACCATGTTCACTGGCTCCATCACTCTTGGCCTCAAGTGGAAACATCTTTCTCCAAAACCTCATTCTCCCCCCATCCATGATGATCTTGATCTCTTGGTATGAATGAATTATGCAGCATATGTTTCTTCTTTATTTTCCCCTTGATATGTTAAAGATTTTCTTGAAGTGATTGGTGTTTTTGGTTGCTGCAGGATGTGGAGGAAAGAGAGAAGGTGGTGAGGCACATGTGGGATGTCTACACAGAGAGTAGAACTTCAAGATTGCCAAAGTTCTGGCAAGAAGCTTTCGAGGCGGCCTATGAGGATATGATGAGTGATTACTCTGCTGTCCGGAATGCTGCTGTGACTGAGATTGCCAAGATGTCTCTTCACTCCTCCGCCAAACCAGAATCCAGGTTCTGCCATCTCTAATTCTTGAATTCATTATCATCACTGCTGTTCAAATGTAATTCCCTTTTAACATAATTTGTAATTGTTTTTCTATCTGACCAGGGAAACGCAGAGCGGAAATGACAAGACGAAAGTTAATTAGCTGCTAAACAGCGAACGGAGTCAGTCCAGGAGCTGCACCCTCTCAAGAGTCTTTGAATTATACTAAGAACAAAATATTGACAGAAAAGCATTCTTGTTGTAATGGTGATTGTAATACACACTTCCATTTCATTTAATAAAGTTCAATTGGCGTTTGGTTTTATTAGAAATAAATTAGTGTTTGTTTTTCGAATTTCTAGTCTTCCAACGAGTGGCCTACGCCCCCATTAATTCAACTGGCCGGCAGCCATTGTTGCCGACAGCAAGTGTTTGAAAAATAACACTAAAATATAGTCATAAATATTGGGTGAAAAATAAAATATATCAAGATACATTTTATTATTAATATATAAAAAGTGATAATTGTTGAATATGACAAAAATAAATAAGTTTTATAAAAAAAAATATATTCATGATAAAATATGAAACACAATTATGTTATAAATCACATATTTTATTTTTTTTATTAATATTAATATGTAAAATAATGATAATTGTTTGATATGAACAAAATGTAAAATATATCAAAATTTTATAATAATATTAACAAAACATGATTACAATTACTAGCAAACACAAACTTGGATTGGGTAGTTGTAAAACCACAACCTTTCATACTCTACCAACCCACCTAAACATCTTAGTATTTTTATCTATATTTTGTACTTATATTATATACAGTTTTTTTTTTTTATAAAACTTATTTATTTTTGTCATATTCAACAATTATCACTTTTTATATNTTTTAATATTGTTATGAGAGGATTTTAATTACGTATATTAACATAATATAGTAATATTTTTTTAATACTATAATATACATCATATAGTAATTTGATTGTTGGGATTCTTATTTTTTTTGAATATTATCATGAGAGGAATTTAATTACGTACATTAACATAATATAGTAATATTTTTTTAATACTATAATATACATCACATAGTAATTTGATTGTGACATTTTTTTTTGAATATTATCATGAGAGAATTTTTAATTACGTAGATTAACATAATGTAGTAATATTTTTTTTGAATACTATAATATACATCATATAGTAATTTGATTGTGAAACTTTTTTTAAATATTATCATGAAAGGAATTTAATTACGTATTTTAACATAATATAGTAATTTTTTTTGAATACTATAATATACATCATATAGTAATTTGATTGTTAATATATGTACATAAATAAGGAATCCATGCAGGAATGTAATTGAATAAAATATTTCATTAATTTCCGTGTATAATAAGGAATGTAATCATATTTTGAATATTTTTGTCAATTTTAGCCATAAATAAGGAATGATAAGGAAGGCTAGAATTTCTGATAAGGAATTATTATATAATATTATGTTGACCAATTTCAAAATTTTTGGACTAAAATGAGCGGGAAAGCTATTACTTCTGTTTTAATATATATATAGATATGTTCATAGATTGTGGTAGAAGATTTTATTTTTCTTTTTAATATTTATTTTTACTTTGATTTCATATCCAAACAACAATTTCAGTAATGATTTTAATTTCAATTTACTACCAAACTTAATAGGCAACCAACTTATACTATTACTAAGGCTGCATTTGGTATTTTGGTTCGTGAAAAATACTTGAGGGGAAACATAATCTGAATTTCATGAAAAGGAAATTATCATTGATTCCATTATTTGGTCCATGGAAAAGAAATTATTGAAAATATTGATTCTTTGATTGGGGTGAGAAAGGTAAGGAATAACGAGTATAAAGACTAAAACACTCTTATACAATGAATCATGTGATACTTTCTTCCCAATTTCCATGGAAAACAAAATACCATTTGAAAAATATGTGGAAAAAGTTTTCCATGAACCAAACCGAGGAAATTTCATTTTCCTCAAATTTAAGCAAAACTTTTTCCATCCAACCAGACATGCATTAAATATTTGATTCTTATACTTATTCTAATTCCTATTCTACCAAACATCCTCTAATAAATTAAATGTAGTTAATAGGAAGTTAACATGCCATTTGGTATGAAGGAATTGTAATTTTTTTGCATAACAATCAAACTTGAAAATTTCATGGGTTTGTTAAGAGGGAATTAAAATTCTATAAAATTGAAACTCCTTCACTTATTAGAATTAAAATTTGATTTCCTACTTTATTTCTCTCCTAAGAAATTACAATTTTTTTATCTCATAATTATTACTCCCTCTGTCCCATTTTACCTGTTCTACTTAGTATTCATTGGTCAAACCAATTCTTTCTTCTTTGTTTATTTTCTTTAGTAATTTTTACTCGTTTTTAAATTTGATTTTTTTTGTTTAATAGTACTTTTAGTGTAGTTTCTAAATATGTAAATTTTGTATATTAATACTAAACTTAATATTATGAAAAATTGGATTAAAAATAATTTCAGTCAAACCTCGTTAACCGAATCAGACACATAAAATGGGACGGAGGTAGTATTTTATATACCAAATGTCACATAATTAGTGGTGGAAAAAAATCTTTGGAGATGAACATCTTTGGTTTGGTCACCAATTAACCAGATTAGGATTTTGCATTTTAAAACCAAAAACCCAATGAAGTAAAATAAGTGTTTGTGTATGAGCTCATTCATTGATTTGTTGTACTTTGTTTCTTAGACTATTTATTCATTCATCATATGATTATTCCATTTTCCAGTCGTTGAAACATACTTTTTACACGAAAGTTGGTGGGTGTTCCATGCTTCCTTCCATTTCATAGCAATGCTTGTTGGTAAATAATATAATTTGTTGTCTAACTTTCGAGTAAACTGCCCATACCTATTAACCTATTATTCTTACTCATGTTGAACTGATTTGGAATTTGGACCCATACAGGGAAGGAATCATAACTGAAATTCATGTCCCCTAAACTGTTGTTTTTTGCTGCTTTTTTTTTTTTTTTAAAAAAAATAAAATTAAAACAGAAAGAAAGAAATATTTGTTTCCTCTCTCATCTATGTTGTACTTTGGACTGTGTATGTACGAACAATAAGGTTGATAAACCTGCTACGTAGAGATTTAATATGGGCTTCGCTGAGAGTGCGAAAGTCGTGAAGGAAGAGGAAAGAAACTCTGTGGCGTCCGACAGGTACACACAGACTAGGGT
>CM008344.1:50090313-50109798 GCA_002525835.2 Ipomoea batatas
AAACTAAACAGAGATTGCGCTGGCTGTTTTGACATACTAAAAGGATACGAAACTCAAAAGTATGTTAAACCCAGAGGGAAAAATGATTTCTTGATTGACGATGTCTTATCAATGGGGGGAAATGGAGCAATCAGAATCGGGTTTGATATCGGCGGCGGGTCTGGAACTTTCGCCGCGAGAATGGCGGAGAAGAATTTAACAGTCGTCACTGCATCTCTCAACATCGACGCGCCTTTCAACGATTTTATTGCCGCGAGAGGCCTTTTCCCTCTTTACTTGAGCTTAGATCAACGGTTCCCATTCTACGACGGCGTTTTTGATCTGGTCCACGCCGGCAGCGGCCTGGACGTCGGCGGCCGGCCGGAGAAACTGGAGTTCTTGATGTTCGACATTGACCGGATTCTGCGGGCCGGGGGATTGCTCTGGCTGGATAATTTCTTCTGTTCTAATGATGAGAAGAAGAATGCTTTGACACGGTTGATTGAGAGATTTGGGTACAAGAAGTTGAAGTGGGTCGTTGGTGAGAAGATTAACGGTTCCGGGAAGTCCGAGGTTTACCTGTCAGCTGTCCTAAAGAAACCAGTCAGAGCATGACAAGTCAACAACCTAGTACTACCTCCAAGAATCTCCGAGGATGCAAATTTCCCGACTTTGTCATACTATATCTTGGACCTTATAAACCCGCTCACATATCAGGTAAATCAAACCAATATCTTAAACCTGACAAACTCAATCAGGTGTCAGGTAAATCGAATCAATCTAGTGAACCATAGAATATTGTCAATCCCCATTATATGCAAAGTTCCATTCTTTTTGTTCAGAATATTGTCAATTTCTTTATATCAATAGAATAACTTATGTATATATAGTGATATGCATCAGTTACTGCATTTTTATACTTTCAAACCTGGCCATGAATGTTAACTCTAAAACGAGAATAGAGAGAATAATGTCAAAACTCTGCAATAGTTTCAAATAATTCTTACAAAGAGTGGCATTGGCCAGCAGCTACACATTTGACAGCTAAACGACAATTCCCACAAGCTAGGAGGAGAAAGCAAGAACTGATATTTCCTTAATCCGAGGTAGGCAACAAATGAGATCAAAGTGGAATCATAGTACAACAGATCAGTGACAACCATCGGTCGCAGACACGTGAACAGCCTGCATTGCATTCGCGTTCAAGATCTGCATTCCTTCCTCGCCCATCTGCTGAACTTCAGATGGCGAAAGAATTCTGATGCATCGAACACAACCAACAAATTCCCTGCAAATGATGTCGGGAATTGTAACAATAAGTTCGATGAGTCAAATGATAGCAACCGTGACCAAAAAAAAAAGTAGGTAAAAGGCAACTTACTCCCATGGGTCATCTCCAACAAGAAGAACGTCGTTCTCAAAGTCGACATAAACCAATTTCCAGTCCGAGCCTTTGGAATCATTTAGCAGCCCCTCCAGTCCAAACATGCGTTCAATTTCTGAGCGCAGTTCATAGTAATTATTAAAACTCGAGACATCAATTGACCTGCCAACTGATCCCGCCTTTTGAATCTGTCCAGCGTGGAGATAACAACAAGACCAGAATCATAAGAAAACCGTTAACAGAGGTTAAAGAATGAAAACCAATACAAACAACCTTTGATTAAACTCGGTTTAGACTAATCTTAACTATAAATAATTTACCTTTGTATATGTCCGGACACGTGGTGCTACTGGTTGCCACGTGCTATTCTGCAAAAGAGTGGTTTCGTCGAACTCCACATTGCTTGACGAAGCACCACCCGAGTTGTCTGCAAAATCTTGCAGAGAGAAATTTTGAGAATCTGCAAGGCTGGCCGAAGTGATCTGTGATTGGACGTCTTGGCTAGAACTGAAATTGCCCACTAGATATTCTGCGGGATTTTGGAATTCGCCGTTTCTCAAGGTGCAGAAATCATCCAAGACGGCACTTGAAACAGAAGGGTCAATCACTACGCTTCCACTATTACTACCATCGAAGTTAAGACAACTATAATCACTTTGTCTTTGGCTCTGGTTGGACAAGTCTTTCAGGCCATACGAATCAGCCATGATGCTCTGAAGGTTAGAAATGTCTTCAGAAGGTAGTAGGGCTTCGAGGTTCCCTTGGGGAAAACATTTTGCATCGTTCAACTGATTGTCCCACAGTTCTTGACCAACTGAAGTTGGCAATGGATTAACCGCATCGGGTAACATAAACGGTTGGTCTTGCTTCCTCAATGTAGAAAAAGGCTCGGAAGTTCTGAGAAATCCGGAGAGTGATTGACAAGAGGGTAGATATGAACCCCATTCCCTATTATCAGGGCATTGAAGAAAGCCATTCATCATAGCCGGGTCAATCTGTGGAGCCTGAGGAATATGCGAATCAAACTGTGATTGCATGAGCCACGGGCTTCCTTGGACTGGAAATGAATCATTGTTCGGGTTCAAAAATGCCCCCCTCGTGGCCTGATTATGCGCATTTGTGGGCGTCAAGGGTAGCTTGTCGTCATTGCATTGCCCAAGAGACTGAAGGCGACTTAACTGATCTGATGTGAGCATCGGTTCTGATTTTGCCACTTCACTAGGTGTTGCTGGCACAGTCTGATTTTCAAGTTTTCCCGGACATTGCAGTTGATTCACTTGTTGCAAAGGATTTTTCGGTTCATTCACCTGCACTTGAGGGTTACTTTCGTTCGGTGTAGATGTCTCCTCCACGGGAATTAGCTCAGGTTTCTGCTTGATATTAGCCCCCTGCATCGCATTCCTGGCTTCTTGAGGTATAGTGGCCTTAGTAATAGTCTCGTGAGCAATAGTCTCTTGTAGAGTGGGAGCAACAAACCCGGGATTGTTCACAGCTTGGGGCCTTAGTAGCATCTTCATGACTTGTTCAGACCACATGTTTGAGATCGACGAGCACTGAATATCCCCATATACATTTTCAGGGCCCCGGATGAAAGGCCGACTAAGCAAACTATCCCATTCAGTTTGTGTTCCTGATTCAAGATGGCATGTTAATTTTAACGAATCATCAGAGTTCAAAACCCAAAGGCGGAAAAATGAATCAACTTACCCAAAAAGGCGGGCTGAAAAGGTCGCTTGAGACCACCTGTCAGCGAGGGGAAAATGAAGAGACTTTCCGGAGTCTCCACTTCCCAAGGACTAACTCTATTCTGTTTATCACCACATCCCGGCTCATCCCACTCGACCTGTTTAAACAAACACGCACATTGTAATTGCAGATTTGAGGTAAAAGAAAACAAATTCACCAACTTTACTACATCAGATGATTAGAAGACGAGATTTTTG
Organism: Ipomoea batatas; assembly: GCA_002525835.2. Taxonomy (NCBI): domain Eukaryota; kingdom Viridiplantae; phylum Streptophyta; class Magnoliopsida; order Solanales; family Convolvulaceae; genus Ipomoea; species Ipomoea batatas. The sequence goes on from CM008344.1 coordinate 50,093,620, forward strand.
GTAATAAAAATTTTATGACATTCAAGTACGAAATTTTAATCACCTGGAGGCAACGCCACTTGGAACCGGGCCATCTCAATGGATCTAAGTCACTTATACCGATAATGGTACCCATATACCTGCGCTTACCAGATTCCTCAGTTTCAAACATCATCCCAAACCTCATACCAGCAGACAGTTGTGTTCCATATATAGATTTTCGGTATTTTGCCAAAGGAATAACAAATTTTGAAGGGCATGCCCTGCACATAAGTCAACATATAGGATAAGATGAGTATATACATAATTTGCTTAACTTGATTGAAAATGATCGGTTGGGGATACAGGACAACAAAGCACAAAATTCTTTTATATAGTTCTAGACGAAAAGTAACCTAGTTGGCTCAACAAACCTAGGATTGTAAAAAATCGTGAACGGGCTTCTATTGGCAGCAGCATGGGCTGCGGCAGCAAGAACTCCAATGTGCATGCTATCGGCAGACAGAACTGATGATGGCAATGTTGTTTGCTGACGATTAGCACGCCTCACACCCAGCATTAGTTGTGACTTTTCATCCCTAGATAATTAAAACACACAATCAGACATATTCTGAAAAGAATACTAAGGATGCATTAAATCTTTCAACTTTATAAACATGTGCATTGTTTATAGTGTCACAATTTTATTTATAAAAAGTCAAGCAGACAGAACTTTTGCAGCATTCTATTCTACATTTCATGTAAGGAATGAGAAATGCCTCGAAAACTCACAAATACCTGATAAACAGAACCGAATCACCAGCTCTAAGCCGTTTTGCACCAACAAACATACTCCAACCAGTTGTAAGAAGGTGTCTTTTTGGTTGCCCTAAACATTACAACAGGAATAAATAACACCTAATGCAAACCCTCGAAAACACTAAATAAGAACGTGGAGGTGACCTCTAAGAATATTATCTGAACAGTGTATGAACGGAAAGAAACAGATATGATTCCAGCATGTTTACCGCGGTATATGTGACGAAATGTCCAGGTGTTGTCATGCAAGTCTCGAACTACAAGCTCCTGGGTTGGAGGTTGCATTGAGTAATCCTAAAAGGGAAGCGAAGTGTTAAAATAAACGTCGCAGTGGAAACCATTCAGTCTTCAATCCCTTACAAGAAAAAGTACGCTGTTTAGCAAGAAATAGGGCTTACCAAAGGCGGGAACAGTTTTTCAGCTGCTCTCCTCGGAACAGAGAAACCACCGTGGGTACTTGTATCGCTAGCAGTAAGCGTTTTGCAGAAGAATTCTGTTGGATGCTTACTCGGTTTCAAACCAAAATCCGGGATTGGGAACACGTCTTTCTCCTGATTTAAGCAGCAGATATATATAATTTCAGTCTTCACAATTGTCAAATATCTGTACTTGGCATTCATTTCCATTACTCCACTTCTCTGACTAAGTCATGTTAGAAATTATTGAATTAAGTAGCCATGCTTACAGAGTTCACAGGTTGAAGGCTCATCTGGGCATAGATCTCATCTGTGTCTTTATCCGCCTGTCAATAAGAACAAGAAAAATGTTCCTTGAAATGCATAAACAACAAGCTTACGTCTCGAAGAAAAAATATTTGCATTAAGAAAAATGAAATATTCATGGAAGTCCAAATACATGTAGTGTAACATTGTGAACTTGGCACAGCAACTGAGATGGAAGATTTGGGTAATTCGGGATCTGCGAAGTTGCTGTCCTATTAGTAGAAACCGCAACCTGTTCCAATAAAGTTACAAGTTAAGTAGCTACATCGGAACTTATACAAACACAATTCAACTAATTTCACAGCAACTTAGTCCCCGCAAACCCATATCTAAGAAACCGAAATGCTATAAATCTGAAAGCAGCTGCTCATAACATCAGTCAGATCAAATGTAGATTCTTGCAAGAACCAACAACAGAACATCTCAAAAAGAAGCTATGTTGAAAGGTATGCCTCCATTTATGCAATGCTAACTACTATCTTGATGGCATTGATCCCAAATCTACACACTGAATTAACTCCAAGATTTAGGATGCTATGTTTGAATCCTTAAGTGCTTGTGTACCATAAAAACTCCAGAAGATGAGTGTGCAATATGATACATAGTAATATAACACTAAACCTTAAACAGAAAACATAAACATATGATGATGGAAGAAGAGATAACCTGTTCACTGTGGCCTTGTGGGAAGTAATACACAAGGCTTCCAACCTGAGGCAAGGTTGCCAAAGGGCCAGCACATGCATGCCACAGCTCTGAATTTATGTGTTTCTTGATCCCTGTGATAGTTTAACCATGATCAGAAATTCATAAACACTTGTGATTAGTTCTTTGTAATTGCATTTCTAGTGTCCTAGCTGATTGATTTGTCTGTCCCAAATCCTTCTTCATTTACTATATAATGGAGCTCATATATACTAATAACTTAACAGAATGACTCAAAAATGCAAAAGTTGGTGAAGTAAAACTGACCAGTAGTATCCTGCATTTCTTTCAACAACTTCATCTCTTCAAGAAGTGTGTTTCCTCCACTAACCAAACCTCCTGGCCTGACCTTTTCTTCAACAGAACCCATAAAGCCTCGGCCTTTCCCCTTTCTTCAACCTCCAAACACCATTAAAACTCCCTTCTTTGCAGCAACTTGGGGCTAACTAAACTAATGCCAAACCCAAGGACCATCTACTTTTCCTCAATTCACATCCTTTGAATCAAATGTTCCAATCAGAATAATATCTCACATATTTCTTGGAGAAGGGAGAATGAGGGAATAAGCCAAAGAACAAGAGGTCAGAGAATCTGATTGGACAAAAAGAGCATGCCCTCAAAAAATCCAAAACCAAAGAACAAACACCCCCTGCAAAAGGGGCCTGGTAACCTAAGTGGGGCTTCTCTACTACCCTCTAAGAATCTATCAACAAACTCGTGAAAACAGAAAAATAAAACGAAAATAGAAAAAATGAAAAAAGAGAAAAAGGCAAGGGGTCGGGGGGCGGACCAAAGCATGAGTGGTCGGGCTTTTCATCAATTGCTCCATTTCTCTTTCTTTTTTTTCTTTTCATCATCAAAAGAAACCGACCTTTCATCGAAAGCGGTCATCATAGAGATACGCAGAAATAGTGAAGAGTGAAAGATTAAAACAAAAAAACAAAAACAAAAAAAGAATAATAAACGAACGAAAAGACCCTTCTTTTACCTTTGTCTCTCTCAATCAAAATACAAACAAAAGATTCAATCTTTTTTTGCTCTCTCCCTCTCCCCCTTTCTTGAAACCGCGAAAGAAAGTGTAAGCTTTGCACCCTCTTATCCTACGGCCACCCACTTTTGCCCGGTATGTTTTAGCTCGCTCCGTTTGCAGCTTATGAACCGGAGAAATTTTTCTAGTTTTTTCTGGTATATTTTACAAAGCGCAAGAAATTAGCAGAGAGCAAATTTATGCCAACACGGAATCGTACTGTGACACTGCTCGTTCAGATAAAGTCAGAAATTAAATAGTGAAAAGGGAAATCCAGTTGCTTGTGTACAGAAGCAAGCTCACTGCCCTCTCATAAATTTACTAAACTCGAACAAAGTACAACAAAAAAAATTATTATTTTCAAGACAAGAAACGACTCTGAAAGCGCTGGGAATTTGAGTTTTAACGTATTTTTCAAAGTATTTTATATTATTATACGGATTACGGATCAGTATCGTGGTCGACGAGGTCTGCTTCTCTCTCTAGTCTCTCACATCCTTCTTTTTTTTTTTTTTTTTTAAATATAGAAAATGGAGGGAGGTGGGGAGACGAGACCGATACGGTAGAAGATGACAAAATGGCTGCGCATTTTAGCACGTGGATTACGAGGAATTGCCGAACCGCTTCCCTTTTTCTATCCCCGAATATTGACTTTCTTCTCTATGTTTGCTTTTTAAACCAACTTTCTCCTCTATGTTTTTTCCTTCGTATTTCATTTTACTTTTTATTTTAGCTCCATCAAGAAAATATCAATAAGAATTAAAATTATGATATTTATATACGTTAATCATGTTTTAGTATTTTTTGTTTTAATTATTATTATTTGGAAGGAATCTTGGTCTTATTAGTATATTTTGTCATAGAATTCCCATTGAATAATTGTAGTAAGCTCAATGTGAATAAAATGTACATTTGGGCATGGTTGGACTATATTGCACGCTTTCCCGACATATAACTTCATGCCATCCTTACATGTTTTACATATTTATATGACCATAAGATTATAGATTGAAAAATTCTCCATCCTTTTGAATTTTAATCCCGCCTAAAAGGATAATAAAATTCTAAAATAAATTTTCATTCATTGAATTTTACCCGTATGAAATGAAAATCAATTCTTATTAAATTTAGATGAAATTATCATCCCAAAAGTCATCATCAACCATTTTATTTTCTTCTTCGTCTAGACAGTATTGTGTGTATGCTGCAACAAATAATTCTTTTGGAAAAATTGTAATTTATGTCTCTCCACAAAATGCCAATTATCAATGTCACCTCTGAATTATTAGTGGTGTAAATATTACCTCTCAATTTTAAAAAACGGTACATATATTGCCCTTCCCGTAACGAAGGAGGGGCAATATTTACACCACAGGAAGGGCAATATATGTACCTTTTTTTAAATTGAGGGCAACATTTACACCACTAATAATTCAGGGGTGACATGATAATTGACATATTATCGAAAGGCAAAATTTACAATTTTCCCTAATTCTTTTTATTCTGAACTTAATTTATTTGCATGGAGCATATGGTATCTTACTAATATCACTACTATGAGACTAATTCAATTCAACACGAGCTACATTTACATAATCAATCTCATACTCATATCCAGTATCATTGTTGCATTAACATCTCGTTATTGGTCACTCCAATATGAGTTATATTTTGTACTTAATTATTATATGCAGTGTTTATTTTTAGTGTAATAAATTTTTCTTTACTTACCCTTGTTTTTCTAAATATTATATGGATTGCACTAAAAAAAAAAAAAAAAAAGTGGAATTCAATCAAAGATCACTTAGTGGTATTTTTAGTGGTGTTGTCCAATCTTGGGAGAAGATCTTTCATGTGGAATTTTGGCACTTGATCATTGATCACGCGTGCAGTTAACGACGGCAGAACACGGCGCACGATAGCAACCGAATATTGTCGGTATCTAGTCTTCTTCATCTTTGTGGAGGTGGGATTCATTAATAGCAATTAACAACATTAACAATTCTTGTCTTTATAGACTTAAATGCAATTTTGCTTTTTAAATAAATGAAAACAATCTAATTCTCGTAAGCTTCAACATTGCACCAATGCCTAGATTCACACCATCAACTTGGAAAAGATTATGATGACTTTCATAAATTCTCAACTCTCTTTTCACACTTCTCAAACTAATAACCACACTAACTATTTTTATGATATTTTAGCAATTTATCAACTATTTTAATTTAACTTAAACACAAATTTTAGAACAAATTTATCATATATATCCACATTAATGTCTCTTTTACTTTTATTAGATTTTTATTAGATACCGTCTAAGATGTTGCAAACAAAATTTTAAGTATTCTCGAATACAAGTAAGTCTTTTATTTTTATAAACTCTGAATGATATTTTGATAAATTCTGAAATACTAATTTAAAAATACATATTTAGTATTGAATTATTCGCACAATACGCTTTGGTAATTAGTTATATTATTTAATAAATGAGAGACATGCTACGAAATTAATATTTCTTTTTATAGTGATGTTAAGCATTGTAGGTCAAAAAGCAATTAGTGACAAAACCAATAATGCCAAACGTAACTTTAGTCAAAATCAATGGCATTTTTGTCATGCATATCCAATTTCGTTAAATTTCTCGATTTAAAATTGCTTTTACGTAATTAAGAGTCGGCACTATGTTCATGAATGCCCATTTATGCACCGCCAGCTACCACTGGGACAGTCCAGCACGAAAATTCTATGGGGCATACCACAATTCATGGTTACAATAATACTCTGGAAGCAATCTCAGTTAAATTAATTAAATTATTAATTTAATAACTATAACTCTAAATTGGCATGTAGTGGTCACCCTCAGATGGGAGGTCATGAGTTCGAGTCTCAGTGGAGGAGATCTCGAAATTGACTCTTTGTGCTTCAACAGGTTGAGAAAAGTATAAATGAACAGATACTACAATGTAATATGGTCAGTTGTATTCAAAAAAAAAAAAAAAAACTAGAACTCTATAAGTTTATAATTTTAATTCACAGTGGTCACAATTTATTGATGATTTTTTTATTTAAATTTAAGTTGGTCAACTATTAATAGTTTATATTGATTTATTTCATTGTTGTCCTTTTGTTGATTTATATCATACAATGTGGTTAATTCAGTGTGCATCATCAAGTAACGATTGTGTATTTAATCATCCCAAAAAAATAGTTCAAATTATCTATTTACCTTGAAAGTACGTGTGACTGAGTGAATAGAACATGATTTTTATATTTGAAAGTCGCATGTTTGAATCTTACCAAGATCTCTTAGTCAAGCACATCAAAGTATTATTAATAAAAAATTCCATCAAAGTATATGATACACTGATACAGTGTAATTAAATTATTCATAAAAATTGAACTATAAATTGCCATTATAAAGGAAGATTAAATATGAAATTAGTGAAATTGGATTGTACATATGTATGGGTGGATGTGTAGCGCAGGAAATGCGCATGGGTCACGTGATAGCTTCGCGCGTGCATATTCCGTGTGGATGCGCAACGAAATCCAACGGGCAGGAATCGGGCTGGGCCCGAGAGCCCATGGGGCCCCGCTGCACTCTGTTCTGCGCAGCGATGCACGGGAATCCATGCCCCCTTTGGAACTGAAACTCGCCGCATTCCCTGCCACCTTATTCCTCTATTTATATTCTTCCATATTCTCGTACTTCTAGCACCGTTGATCAAACCATTCCTGACACGTGTCGACCATGCCTACCTTCTCAAAACTAAGATCGACGGTGCTCATTAGTAACTTTTGCCAACTCCAAAAAACAATAAAAGTACAGATTACTATACTGAAATGACTCAGAAATATGCATTTTAATCATTATAATTGAAAAAAAATCATTTTCAGTCAAGATTTATGTTTTTCAATTTATAATGAAAACATTTATAATTATTATTTGAAAGTGTATTTTAAATAAGTATTGTCTTATAATCTTAATTAGTAAAATACTATAAAGATACTCCGTATAAGTTAGTTAATTCATGCTTACAGTGTATTTAACTAAAAATAAAAAATGTATTTACAATAATTATGTTCTATAGTGTTTCTTGATTCACATAGTGCAATATTGTACTGATATTAATTATTCTGTCCAGAGGAAAGGGCACTGTGACATACGAAAAAGTTGTTTGACACTGGTTTACCGACATTACTTTATAAGAGAATTTAATAAAAGGTGGCAAAAAGTATAATAACGTTCCATAATCCAAATTCTATAATATGCTCTTATCGGTGTTAATTTAATTATTTGTTTACCTTTCTTATTTCTCTTTTTGGCATTATGTATCGAAATTGGTATAATTTTTTAGATATGGAACTATATAAACATATTATATACTTTTGAGTATATATCACTACAACGTTCGTTAAATATCTTTCACCGTTTACTTTACTAATAGTATCATATCTACTACAATCCCTTCTATCTAGCTTCCCCAATCATTTGATTTGATTTTCATATATGAGTACAATAAATGATATAAACATACCGTGAGCATAATATAATCCACCGAAAAGTGATGCGAAGTTTGAGGGTGGCAATCGCGAAAATGGACCACCCGTCGTCATTATCAACCTGTACTGTGTTACAAGCCTGCTAAAAGAAAAGCTTCTTTAATTGCAAGAATGCCATCCACCATGATACAAATGCCATAATTGTTGGTTGCCCTCTTTTTGACCCCACTAGTCAGATTGCCCGCATGTAAACATTTCAAACTATGAATGTGTGAGTAGAGTATAATTCTCGTATCATAAGATTATAATCTATTTTATTTATTTTTTATCGATCGATTAAGTCCAGCGATCATATAGAATATTCATAGTATAATTTATTTCTCATGTATAATTTGTGGGCAATTACATAAAAATAGGGTTTATACGTACTGTTTATCAAGTGTGAACAGTTGATAGTGATTGTAATTTTTTATTTATTTATTTTTTGAAAAAAAAAAGGTGAGAATTCAGAAATGTGCAAAGGAACAGTTAAAGCAACACTTATTGCAAGACATGACAGTCCAAATTCAACGAAATTGTCAATAATTTTGATCATGGTCGGGATCCACTCCTCATTATTAGTTGACAATGTATATACATACACATATAATTATAGATTGTTGTATGATGAAAAAAGTTGCAGAATATATATGGCAATAAAATGTTCATGTATAATCATATTCACCGTATTTTGGGATAATTAAGATAAGTGATAAAAGTTTAGAAGTACCTCGATCCAATAAAATTATACTTAACCTAATGTAACTGTGTAAGATCGATCAAGTTCACCTCAAATTAAGTAGATACATACGGTATTGAGTCTCGACCCATATCTACATATTTCTCTTAGAATCCCATTTTAACAATCAATATTAATATTAATTTATGCTTTTTTTTTTGCAAAAATATTAATTTATGCTTAATTTGTGTATTTACCTTACTATCTAAAATTGCTATATTTATAAATGTATTTTGTAGGAATTTATTAATATCTTTTGAAAAGAAATCATCAATATTATTGCTCAATATGGGCAGATCCATTCCTCATAATTAGTTGTCAATATATAGCATATAATTCTGGATTGTTGCATGATGAAAATAGTTACTACTACATGATTATATGGTCCATCTTATCTCTTTCATAATCAATGACCAAACATCAACTAAAAAAAAAAAAACCAAAACCAAAAACAGAAAATAAAAAACAAAACAAGTGACTGAGTGAATATAGTATAAATTTTATACTTAAATAAATGTCATATGTTTGATTATTATTAATATTGTTTTATAAAAATAATTGTTTATTAGCTGTTACATAAAAGTAATTTTTTTTTCAATATATATCATCGATTGCGAATTTAATATAATCGTGATTAAAAAAATATATATATATTGCTAGCTTGTGCATCCTACCGATTCCTACGCCTGAATCCACAGTAGACACATTGCGATAATGATGCTTTTCAAAACAACCTTTTCCGAATTATATTGTTGCCCCACCTGAGATTATTGCAAACAAGAAAAAGGAATGTATATATCTTTTTTCTTTCTCTTTTTGTTATATGGATATATTATAATATTATAAATATTGTTTTGTATAAATTAATTAATCAAATCAATTAATATTGTGATATGAACATATATATGAAATATTTTACAATGTTGATTAACACTACACTGTTTTGTACCGAACCGAGTATAATTTTATATGTTATTTGAGTTGTATGCATGATTGCACTCAATGTGTGTAACCTACTTACAAAGTACTAAATGCATATATTCACATTCTTTTAATTTTATTTTTTGGGGGGTCATTTCCTAAGCATGGTCTTATATTAAAATTGAATTCAATCAATTTAGCACCTTGACTCAAATCCAAGGCTTCCCTCCCTGATGGTTTGAAGACTATCTTGATAACTTATAGTATTAGAATGGATTGGTCATTCGCGTTTTGTTTAGTCTTTTATATTCATAAGATGTCAAGATTTATGTAATGCCTATATATTTGTTTAAGATTTATTAAAAGCTCAAATATGAAATGTTATGGAAGGCAAAACATAAATGTTAGCAATAAAGTTGTGTTATTGGACAGGGTTTAAGGTAGTAATCAATTGTTTATCATCATCATAATGGTAGAAAAGGCATAATCTTTGTCACAAATCAGGCAATTAAAACCCAGAAAGAAAGGCAAGTGGATAAATGAAGATTATTAAGAAACATAGTTAGTGGCGTGGTTAAGTTGTAAGCAGGCATGAGAGAGAGAGGGAGATTTAAGGTCAAACAAATGTAGGAGCTTTACGAAGCAGTGGAATGATTAAAAATATGATTATGGGATGGGGATAATAATTAAGAATGGTAATAATGATAATATTTGTTAATTAGTGAGGAGGGTGGGGTCCAGGAGGTTGGAGGGATGATGATTGAAAGGGAAACGACGAGGAATCGAGCGTGCTGGGGAGGAAACAGAAGAACAGTGGAAGGTGTAGTGTTGTGGGGAAACATTTTTTCTCGTTTGTCATTCGATGCTAGAGGTATAAACTTCATTCTGTCTCCACTCCTTCATCGATCGACACAAAATTACCTTTTTTATTTTTATTTGAATATAAGTGAAACCGTAAAAGTGAAAAATGTGAGCATCTTAGATTATTTTTCCCCTCAAAACACAAGCTTCAAATTCAAGTATAGAATCAATATTAGTCCCACAATGACTAACTTATATAAAATGGCAATGACCAAAAGAACAGAAATTTAGAAGCTAACAATAATTCTTGTATTTAAAGGTCAAAAGTTTAATTGTTACTGACATTCTTTCAGTTAAGCCACATAGATGCAGCAAATAAAAGAATTATGCTCTAGCTAGTTTGGCAAATGAACAAGGGAGTACACAGCAAATATTGTCTTGCATAATACTCCGTATTTCGTAAATTATACACACACAAAAATTAATACAAAAATTACACTCCACCATATCAGTCATCTATTTCAAAGCAATGATTTCAATTTATTTGTTAGTACTTTTTTAATGCTAATATTATTATTGGGACTTATTTAACTATACTAAACTAGATCGGACTATAGGAGGAATAAAAGTCATTACACTTTAATAATAATAATAATAATAGTAGGAAATCACCAATTTTGTCCTTCAATTGTTTTCCAACCGTTAATATAATCTATAATTTTTAATTTCAACTAATTTGATCATTAAATTGTTTAAAATTTTATCAATTAAACCATTTCGAGGGACCAAAATAGTGATTTATCCATTTTAAAAATGTGTCAAGTTGATCCTCGAAAAGTTTAATTAATGAAATATTAAATAATTCAAAAATTAGTTGAAATTAAAAATATATATTGCAGTCCACAGAATAATTTGTCCACCTAATTGGTTAATAACTATGTTGATGGATAATTGCATAATAAGTCTAAATTCATAAGCCCAATGGGCTAATATGAAGGGTGAAGGCACAGAAGCCCAATAATTGATCAACATGTCCTAGTCCTTGAATTGTTCAATTTCTTTAATCAAGGTCCGACCCGAGGAAACCTGATTTGAAGAAATTAGGGCTGAGATTTTGGGGTGTGCATGATTATCGGGTTATTCGGGTATGCTATTTGCTATCAATTCAAACTCGAGTTAGATCAATCGTCGAAAGAAAGGAATTTGGATTAAAAAAATTGCTGAAACCAAACACGAGGGTTCCAATGGATGCATTGAAACAATGCGAGGCGAATTTTGTGGCATATCTGCACCCATCTAAGTCCAAGCATGTCAAGGATGCGGTCTATCGTGAACTAAGCTCCCTGCTTTTCAAGTAATTATCCCTTTTTCTCCGGCAATTCAATCTCTCCTTAGTGTTGTTGTGTATATACAGCATATGTTTCAGCTTGTTTTTTTAGTGATTTTCATTCGCCTGTTTCCTCTTGTGAAGGTTTGATGAAGCTTTAGATGGCGTGGTACTGGCCTACGAACCAAAGTTTCATAGTAATTTGGCAAAAATTCTACCGGGAATTCACCCATATTTTGGTGTGAGGTTTCAAGCAAACTTGTTACTCTTTAATCCAAAGGTGGATATGCTTTTAGGTAATGCTGATTATATGCTTCTTTTTTTATGAAGTGGCATTTGCTTGATTGCATTAGCATACACAATCAGCATTTCTATGTGTTAAAGTTGTTTCCAATGCTTGCTAGATGAACTGCTGATACTTGATTACTTGTTATCTATGCGTTAACTTTTGTTAATGTTGTAATTACTGATGTGGTTTCCAGAAGGAGAGGTAGTGAAAGTTTGCCTACAGTCTATTCACATAGTTGTTCTTGGATTTTCATCTGCCATTATAGCAGATGAGGACGTTCACAGAGAATTCAAATATAAGATTGTAAGCACCCTGAAATTGTGCTTTCATGTATTTTGTATCCAGTGTGTGCTTATCGTGTTTTATACACCTGCAATTGCAGAAACACGGTGAGGAAGTGTTTGTCAGCAAATCTCACAGGAGACATAAGATTAAAGTGGGAACAGTAGTACGTTTCTCTGTCAAGAGGTAAATATCCTGTCAAACGTGATTTTTCCACCTATTGCATACTTTTGTTCTTGCATCCATGCCACTGGCTACTGGGGAATCAGTTCATAATGTCATATGCATTAATCCGGTGTTCTTGTCAAAGTTTATTCGGGTTGAACTAGAAATTCTTAACTGCAGTGTAATACTTAGAAAATAGACGTTTGAGGTGCTGCCTTTGTTCTGTGAAACTTACTTCATTCTTACCTTATGCACTGCCCATTTGGATGTTGTGCATCATATTTTAAGTATGTGGCAAAGCAGGCAAGATAGGCTGATGAACCCAGGATGTATTCAATTTTCTGAAATTATTTTGGGTTGATCTTAGGAAGAACAATTAATTTTCACCTGCGCTCTGTATTTAACTTTTTTAAAGAACATTAAGTTGATACATAAGATTTATTAAAGAAGGAACATATGCTATTATGAATGAAAAGATTAGTGATGGCTGTGTAAAACTTTTTGCGCCCATTTTTTACCTTCTCTAAATGGAAATTGAAATTCAGCACACCCAATAATGGCCTTCAACTGGAATGGTTGAAAGTGGGTGGCCTGGGCAAGCTACCTTTGTCAAATTTACACCCTCAGACTCCTCAGTGTCAATGTATTTACTTCATGATAGTACAACTCAATGTGGCAATTAATGCCTGTAGTTTTGATGAAGAGATACTACACATATGTGGATCATTTATTTCTGCTGATACTGGAAATGTTAGTTGGTTGGAATCAAATAGAGAAGCACAGACAAAGAGGTAAGGATCTTTAGTACTTTTAGTTCTCTGTATAAGATTTTGCTTGCAACATCTCTTAATTGTGTGAATGTACTGCAGTGACCCTAAAAAGAGTGGAAGTGAGAGGCCAGTGGAAAAACTGGAGTATGGCAACGGAAGGATAGGTGAAGAAAATATGAATGCAGATAATCAACCTAAGAAATCTAAGAGACGAAAACTGGAATGAGTTGATTTGCCTACAAGTCGGAATATTTTTAGCTTTGTCTCTACAAGGCAGGGGAACAATTATGCTTCTGTTCTTCTCTTTTGCACTAGATTCCTAAGTTCATACTTGGGCCTGAAAATCTTTAACCACATTTAACTAGAAAATAGGAACCCAATGATCCATCTTGCTATTTTGGACCTTACTGCCTTTCTTGTATATCCCTCATCCACAGCCCATTTGGACAGATTGCTGATTTATGTACTTGTTAAAACAATTGCTAATGTATACATAATACATTGCTGTTCTTACTTTCATTCCAAAACTGTTAAACCTCTATTGGCTGTTAACACCTAGCAAGCTTCAAAGCTGTCATGTTCTTCGAATTCTTTTTGTCAACCGAGAATTGTTAATATGTGCAATTCCTATTCCTCGATATGATTATTGTGCATTATGGGTGTGTTCTTGGGTGGAAACAGAAGTAACGCCGAAGTGCATTGTGTGTGTTTGTGCTTATTTTTACAGGTTTTTGAGCAAGCTAAGAAACAGGAAGCTTTTGATGTTTTGTTGGGCAATCGGATCTAAGAGATTTGGGGATATGGAAGCATGGTACATTTGAGTGATGTACTGATGATTGGTTAAATGGAAACAAAGTCACATGTTTTTTTGCAAGACATTATAGTGGGGGAATCAATGTCAGCAGTCAGCATTCTGGTACCAGGTTCCTTTCATAAACACCCCATATTATTCCTTGGTTGGTCCCTCTTGTAAAAATCCCAAACGAAAATGAGAGTTGCCAATTAAAAATGTCGAGGGAGGGCTACCAGCTTTGAGGGTTGGTGAATCAGCTGCGTCTTCCTCCCATGTGCTGCTCTGGTTTTTTTAATCTGGAAATTAAGAAAGAAGCCATAGAAGCTTGCGACAGCAACTCCCTTGTAATCCGGACTTGTAACATGCTTCCATTTCCCACTCCCATATCACCAAATGCCCACGTCTTCCTTTCTTGCATTCTGCACCTCAATTCCGAGAGTCCCATCATATCGCTACTTGTGTTAAACCCCACCGAACTTGAGGGTCTCACCGCTTCTGCCTTGAGGCAAGACCATGCACTCGGCAGTGGCAAAAACACTAAGCTATTAACTTCTTTTGGATTGATCAACGAACTGAATAATGTTTTTGAACTTCTCTCAGTATATACGAAATGACTGAATGTACTTCAATTCAATTCCGAGAGCTCCCATCTCTACTTCTCTTGAAGTCCATCTCTAATTCAGTTGAGGGTCTCACCGCTTCTACTTTGAAGCAAGACAATGCACTTAGCACTAGCAAAAAAACTAAGCTATCAACTTCTTTTGGATTGATCAACCAACTAAGTAATGTTTTGGGACTTCTATTAGTATACATGAAATGACTAATTGTACTTCAATTCAATTCCGAGAGCTTCCATCTGTACTTGTCTTGAAGCCCATCTCTAATTCAATTGAGTGTCTCACCGCTTCTGCCTTACATGCTACACAAAGTTGAACCTTACACTCAATGACTGATAGAAAAAAAAAATTATCAACTTATTTTGGATTGGTCAACCAACTGAGTTATGTTTTAGAGCTGAAATGACTAAATGAAGGAAGTAGTTAGCTTAGAATCTTTGTTTGGTTTACTATTTGTATTATTTTTTTCTTGCATTTTGACCCACTTTTCACACCCCATCTAACTATTATCTCAAGGACTATATTTTAAGCAAGTGTGAAGATTTCCATATTCAATTTTTTAATTAGATGTTAGAAGCCTGCCATCTTTAAAATATCTATAATAAACGCTTATTCTAACATGTTAAACTTCTAATTGAGATAGAATATATATGTCATTATGTTATTAGAACATAAACTCTATGTTGTTATTTATTATTGATTCAAGGGTTTCGAAACTAATAAACCGCTATTTTTTTTTTCTGAAATCAAAATATTTTTGCGTATTTGGCCCGTCGGGAAATATTGTATTCCTCACGCTTCAATAATGCACAAATCGTAGCTGTATACGCATTAGAAATTCAACGATACATGGTTTATCTAGCCATCTAGGGAACCCCATCAATAATGAGCCAAAATGGAATATTAATCATTTTCAATCATTTGCTTCCACTAAAATATTAATCCTACTTTGGAAAATGATTAGCCCATACTCTAATCATCTTTCACTACTGATTAAGGCCATCTAATTGCAGAGCTTTGACCCTAATCGTGTCAACCACACAATGCTATATATATATTAACTACCAAACTGTATTATGTTAATTGTCATCAGTATTCTTAATTAGAATGTATATGACTCTTCGATATTATTATATTGTTCAAAATTTGTCCTACAAAAGCTAATTTACTAGTGTATGTTTCACTTAAGTTTTATATTTTGGTCTTGATTTTTATCTGTAGTTAATGTGAGACCCATCATCCATACCTACCCGTTAAGACGACATGCCCTTTTGCAAACCCTAAGTGCTACCTCCTCAATTGACGGTTTGTAAATGTACATTTCCTCACTGTCTCAGTTAGTGATACAAACAAAGCACCTTAATTTTAAGAATACAAATTAGACTCACCTTAAGTCACAAACCACATACCTTAAACACACAAACAAAACATCTTAAAAACACAAACCACACACTTCAGATTTTAAAATGGCGCACCTTAAATTTCACACACTTTAAAAAGGAAAACCACGCATCTTAATAAAAAAAACCACGCACCTAAAGCAACCGCACACCCGGACCTGAGAAGGCCAACCGCACGGAAGCCCGTATATATATATATATATATATAGTATTATAAGGAACAGAATATATAAGACTCAACCCATAAATATTATGCATACAATGCACTTACAACAAATAGTAAATGCAGCAGCCAGGGATGC
>CM008344.1:50172765-50185169 GCA_002525835.2 Ipomoea batatas
ATGTTGTTTGATTCTTGGAATTCATTTTAATGTTCCTAAAAGTTTAGGAAATTAATGTTTTATATTGTTTGATTCATGAAATTCATTCCAATAATGAATTCATTTGATAATGAATTCCTAAAAGTTTTGAAAAACGTTTTCAGAGGAGAAGTGGTGGTATTTTGTTTTTTCATGAAACATCGAACAACCGAACAAAGTATTACATGATAGGACTGTTCTTATAGAACATTTTAAATAATACTTTAAACCAAGATAGACCCGTATCCATTTACATATTAAATGTTCACAATTTATATACCGAATGTATACAAGTCATCCATGACGGCGGCATTCGCACCAATTTAATTTCCACAATTCGGGACCAAAAAAGAAACGCTTACTATGGCCGTAAATGAATCGAATCCAAATATCTTATATTTTGATTCGTATTGGATTCGAATAAAATTCGATTAAAATTCGATTCGAAATATGTATTTGAATTCGAATATATTCGAATTCAAATCACGAGTTAAACTAAAAATATTTAATTTGTTTACACACTTAAAGCTTTCATGATTGTTAGTATCTAAAAATTATTATTTTGAACGAACTCTTAGATTTTATGATTTTTAGTATCTAAAAATAATTCTTTTCACTGGACCTAAAAATGATTATTTAATTTTGATTGGAGTCTTAACTTTTTCTGGGTTTTAGTAGTTAAAAATGATTATAAATACTCTTGCATTCTTCTAAAAAAAAAAATATACTCTTGCATTCAATAAGTTCTGAGAAGTTAGAGAGAATTGAAGAGGTGTATAGTATTGATGGAGGGAACAACTCGGTGCTCTGCGAACTACGTTCCACTGACTCCGATCAGTTTTTTGGAGCGCTCAGCTTTGGTGTATAGAGATAATGTCTCTATAATCCATGGCTCTCTCAACTTCACATGGAAACAGACCCGTGATAGGTGTGTCAGCCTCGCTTCTGCTCTCTCCCTCATCGGAATCTCTCGTCACGATGTCGTAAGTGTGTTATGATTTAACTAATGTGAAGATTCTCTAACTTAACCCCATATATATATGGCAAAAATTCTGTGAGACAAGTCGAATTATTGATTAATGAGATCAAAAGATCCGACATTTTTTATGGATTGAGACCGTGAGACGATCTCATACAAGTGTATGCATGCAGGTTGCTGCCTTGGCTCCAAATATTCCAGCAATGTATGAGCTTCACTTTGGAGTTCCAATGGCTGGGGCAGTCCTTTGCACGCTTAATACCCGCTTTGATTCAGCAATGATAGCAGTGCTGCTGAAACGTTCAGAGCCCAAACTCCTATTTGTAGATGACCAATTCGTTGATATTGCCCAGGGAGCCCTTGAGATTCTATCAAGCTCAGGAGCTTTCAAGTTGCCTCGGTTAGTTGTAATCCATGATGAAGTGAAGCAATCATCGGAGGCCAAAGAAGAAGGGGGTTTGGAGTTGGATTATGAGTCGTTTTTGGCAAGGGGAACAAGTGATTTTGAGATAATATGGCCAAATGATGAATGTGATCCAATTGCTGTGACTTATACTTCGGGCACAACATCTACTCATCCTAAAGGAGTTGTGTATAGCCATAGAGGAGCCTATCTTAATGCTCTGGCTTCAATTCTTCTCAACCATATGACCCTAATGCCGGTCTATTTATGGGTTGTTCCTATGTTTCATTGCAACGGTTGGTGTCTTCCTTGGGGCGTGGCAGCCCAGGGCGGGACCAATATTTGTTTGAGGAGTGTCACGGCTAAAGGAATATTTGACAACATAGTTTATCATAATGTAAGTCACATGGGTGGAGCACCTGCGGTTTTAAACATGATAATAAATGCACCGGAAAATGTTAAGAGGCTGGTTCCAAGAAAAGTGACAGTCATGACAGGTGGCGCACCGCCCCCTTCTCATGTTTTGTTCAAGATGGAGGAGTTGGGATTCGAAGTCGTTCACTCGTATGGCTCGACCGAAACATATGGTCCGGGGACCATATGCATGTGGAAGCCCGAGTGGAACTCTTTAGCCCCTGAAGCACGGGCGAAACTGAAGTCCCGTCAAGGAGTACACCACATTGGGATGGGAATGGTGGATGTTAAGGACCCTGAAACAATGAAGAGTGTACCACAAGATGGGAAAACACTAGGGGAAGTCATGTTTAGAGGCAACACGGTGATGAATGGGTACTTGAAAGATTTGAAAGCCACGGAAGCGGCTTTCAAAGGTGGGTGGTTTCGAACCGGGGACTTGGGAGTGAAACACCCTGATGGGTACATAGAGGTGAAGGACCGGTCAAAAGACATAATTGTTTCAGGCGGAAAAAACATTAGCACATTCGAGATTGAATCTGTGATTTTTAGCCACCCAGCTGTTCTCGAGGTCGCTGTGGTGGGCAAACCAGATGATCACAGGGGTGAAACGCCTTGCGCATTTGTGAAGCTTAAAGATGGATATAAAGTGAGCGCCAATGAAATTATCAAATACTGTAGGGACCGTTTGCCACATTACATGGCTCCAACAACTGTGGTTTTCACTGATTTGCCCAAAACCTCAACTGGGAAGACACAGAAGTTCATTCTCCGCCAAAGGACCCAAGCTATGGGAAGCCTTTCAATATCAAGCAGACTCTGAGGCTTTAAAATTGTTTGAAATATAATATAGAAATGTCTGTAATAAGAAATTAAAATACCCTAATGGGAAATATAATGCAGTTGTAATGACATTTTTCTTAATACATGCATGTAGTGTTGTTTTACATTGCAATGTGAAACGTCTTCTCTAATATAGTTTAATTTCCCACAATTGCTAGGGTTCAAATCCGACTCTAAAAATAATAAATTGCTTAGTCAAATATTAAGGTCTAGAAATTAAACTTTAGTTGACCATATTATTCAAATTTAGTTTGGAATTTATAAGTGTGCTTGTTGACTTGATGCGTGCTTTAAATTAAATTAGAAACAAGAATTTTAACAGTATGAGAAAATTGATTATGCCCAAAAAAAAAACGTGCCTAAGTTTTTTAAATATTAAATAATATTAATATTAAAAAAATTTATGATAAAAATTAACAGTTGCATCTTACCATATGATGAGATTGGGTAAAAATTATAAAACAAGAACTAGTTATATCTCAATCTAACTTATTGACATGGCCGGAAAAATAAGTGATCAGATAACATTAATCATGTCCCCAGCTTCGGATATGTCAAGAAGCACATGCACATCACCATTGCTAATGCTTATTTTGTGGAAAAAGAAAGAGACTTTTGTTGTTTTTTTTGGAAAAAGGTAAGCTTTTTTTTTTGGAAACTAAAAGCTTTGTTCTTTGAATAAGGAAAAGAAGGGTTTGGGCTTTTGCAAAAGGTGAGCAGGCGTGCAGTTCTTATATCGTGGACCGCGGATCCCCAAAACGACGTCGTTTTGATTAATGAAACATACGGATGAATTCGCGCCACTCACTTTCTTTTCATATATACTGCAGTTTCTTTTCATATATACTGCAGTTTCTTTTCTATATATACCACTCACTTTCTTTTCATATATACTGCAGTTTCTTTTCATATATACTGCACTTTCTTTTCAACATAACTGCAGTTTCCTTTCAATACAACTGCAGTTACTTTTGGATATAACTATAGTTTCATTCGATAATATACAACTGTAGTTTTATATGAAAAGAAACTGCAGTATATATGAAAAGAAAGTGAGTGGCGCGAATTCATCCGTCTATTTCATTAATCAAAACGACGTCGTTTTGGGACCGCGGTCCACAATGCATTGTGGACCACGGTCCACGATATAATTTGCGGCAGGCGTGGGTTCTTTTCCTTCTCGGATTCCATTCTCTCCATTTCCCTTCTCGGATCCGCAATGCACTTTCCCTTCTTCTCACCATCCTCTCTCTCTCTCTCGGAAAAAAGCTTTTTGGTTTGGATTTTTGTTTGATTTATGCATCTTCGAAAATAACAGGGAATATGATGAGGTGTAATATTTCTTGAAAACATTTTCGGTTTGTTTGATTTATGAACTCATATTTGATTTATGCATCTTTTTATGTTAAAACAGTCGAAAACATATTACAACTGATAATGAATTCAATTTGTTGCCCTTCTCTCCTTTCTCTTCTTTATACATGTCATCCTCCAATAAACTTACGTCACTCTCCACGTAACCTCTTCATTGCTGTTGATTGAGGAGGACCCGGAAGGTCACATGTGAACCATATACAAGATTCCTCTCTATTTAGAAGTTTTCATTTTGTTTTATCACCACTATCCTATTAGGAAAAGCATCTTAAATTTGAGTTCCCCTGTTAATTATGTTAGGAGATAAAAGGAGGCTGATTCTATTTTCAGTTTTTCTTTCACTTTTATATGCAATTTAATCTACAAATGAATTGAATAATTTATATTCCTCATTGTAGATAATGCTGCTTAAAATTCTATATTTGTTAATGTTATCATCTTTCGTTTATATTCCAACATTAATATTAATATTAATAATAGTAATAATAATACATTATTGAAGGAGTTTTTATGGTATTGTATGGCATCATTGTTTAAAGTAAAATAAAAATATGGGTGCACATGCTTAATTAGCTGTAGGTAGTATTTGAGAGAATAAAAGTACAATAAAAATATATGTGTGGACATGAATTGGATAGTGTGAGATTCTTCTAACTTAATTAGAAATCTCGGGTTGAGACTGCATGTACCTTAAACCATATATATATTGGAGAGTATTTTGTCATATGTTGAGGTTCTACATACCCACTAACCAACAATATTAATAATCCCAGTGTATAATTGGTAATTGATTGGCTAAAGAAATTTTCCCTTTAATGACTATATCAATTACTACATACATACACCAGAACTAATATGTATTAAAATTAATGAACATCCAAGGCAATTACACAACCCCGGCCCCACCCAAGTCCTTTATCAAGTTTGATTAGGGGAGTCTCCAGGACTAATTAAGGAGGCTTGAGATTTGCCTAATGTACCTTCCCAAAATTTTAAAAACTTTCTTAAAAGTGATCCAATAAAGAATGAGGCAAAATAGACCTGCTCATGAACCAAACAGAAAAAATGAAATTCTTAAACTATCGGTCACATTAAACCAAACACCTAAAAATTAAAATTAAAATAATTTTTCAAAAAATAGTTTCCAAAGGGACCCTAAAAAAGAGGTGAATGGTATCATTCATCCTCAAGTAAAAGCTTCCTCCATCCTAACTTGAAGAAATTTTGATCCTAAAAAACTATACCATCTAAAAGAAATAGTGTGCGTAACATGGAGGGACCCAACATGGTGATTGCAATTTCCGATCCCAAAGCGGATAGCCTCCTCTAGCTTCAGGACGGCATGCAGTACACCAGCGTGCTGCTAATATAAAAATGGGAACAACGTAACCTCTTCTTTCTTTTGTTGTTTCTGTCTGTCTTTAATTTGTCGAGAAACCAACCTAGCTAGTTGGGATCTCATCTTAATTTCTTTCCTTTTCTATCCCTCTTTTTCTTTTTTCCTTTCTTGGAGGAATCTCCTTTTGTTTTCTTCCTCTTTGATTCCTCCTTCTTTGGGTCTGTTAGTTTTGCCCTTGTCTCTTTCTTTCCTTTTACCTTTTCTCGGCTGAGAGTCTCCAGCCTAGCAGCTGGCTACTGCTCCGATCCCCTTGTTTAGTTTGGTCCCTTTCTCTCTTTTCTTGCTGTTTTGTGCTTCTCCCTTTTGATTGATCAGACTTTAATTTGCACACCGAGTGCACCCTTGTATTTTTCCAGGTTATGCCCTGTGTATCTGTATTTTGGTTTCGGGTATACATATTTACATTTATCCAGAAAAATAAAAAATAAAAAAAATGGGAACAAAGATTCCTCCACTTACTGCCAAAGTGAGTTTGTAAGTACTGCTAGGTTAATTAGTTTTCACATGGAGGGACCCAACAGTCTGAATTTAGTGTGGCCTGTGGGTGTGAGTTGCATACTTGTAATTTTTTTTAAGGATAAACTGCATTAATAATCATTAATTTACAGGTTCAATAGAATGAAAAGTCATTCCAAACAATCTGACATAGAATCAAATTTTCTAGTTAAGCTAATGAAATTTGGATTAACAGACTGTGTTACAAATTGAGAGTCATGATCCTTAAAGGACCTTAGGCTTCTATCAAATATTTTATGATCTTGCCGAATGTAGACAAGTCTATCTTTGCATGGAAAAACTTGCAAACCACCTGAGTCTTTATCTTCATACTGAAGGTACATACCGGACCTTTTGTCTTGTACATACCCGACCCGGTCAAAGACTTGTAATTTATTTAGTAGAAGCACTCTTCCTAGCTCACTCACCATTTCTATTCTCTCTCTCTCAATCTCACCACCCTTATCTCTATCGGTGCAACCTTTCACCTTTTTCATCTACACTCTTCCTAGCTCACTCACCATTTCTATTCTCTCTCTCTCTCTCAATCTCACCACCCTTATCTCTATCGGTGCAACCTTTCCACCGGCGACCTCGATTCCGAAATGACTCTCATCGACGGTGGCCACGCAACAGGGTTTGACGTTGATGGATGGTGACGCCAACTAAGTGAGTTTCCAAATTGATATAATGCATTAGGCAACCAACAAGTCATAAATAATAATGCATCTTGTTTAATACTCCGTAACCATTTTTTTTTTTTTTAATTTTGATTTTCTTAGATTTTGATTGGGTTTAATTTTGATTTTCTTAGAGCTGAGCTGAGTTTTCGAATACATACACGTTTGATCTGGAAGCAGATCTGGAGATTACACTGCGAAATATGGTTGTTTCCACTTCCAAGCAAGGATGTATTTTTGTCTAATAGGTATTTCAATTCTATGATATATTACATAAAAGTATATTCTAAACTATAGGCCCTGTGTTTTCAAAAAAAAAAAAAAAACTATAGGCCCTGTATGTCTACTTCTTCATGTTTACACATCCATATGTTATTTTGATGCTTCTGAATCTCACTATTATCTTTCTGAACAAATAATTAAGTTGTACAACCCAAACTATTATTCATAATAGTTTCTTGAGTCATTTCCATTTTTGATCCTACTGTTATTGAGGCATTGTCGATTTTAGTCCACTTCATTAATTTTTGCCACATTGCGGCCAGTCTTATTTAGTCCTTACCACTTTTAGTCCACCGTTAAAATTTTCGTCAAATGGCCTTCCAAAACAGGGCCGTTTTTGGTGTTTTCATGCTTTGGTCATTTCCTTGACCCTTTGTAGTGGTTTTTTTTACACATTTTCATCCAATGAAGAAGTCCGACGAAAGCCATGTGAGCCACATTACAAAGCCATGGCTTTTGTCGGACCTCTTCAATGGATGAAAATGTGTAAGGAAAACCATTGCAAAGGATAAAGGAGATGATTAAAGCATGAAAATAACAAATACCCTTGTTTTGGACGGTCATTTGACGAAAATTTTTAACGGTGGACTAAAAGTGGCAAGGACTAAATAAAATTGGCTGTAATGTGGCAAAAATTAATGAAGTTGACTAAAATTGGCAATGCCACTATAACAGTAGGACCAAAAATGAAAATGACTCTAGTTTCTTGATACCTGCAACCAAACTATTAATTATTACAAGTAGAATTGTAAGAAAGAAAGCTGGATTGTGTCTCCTACCCTACGCCTATTTAGAAAAAATCCTGATGTTGTGAATGTAGATAGATGGTTAGTATGATTATGCTTTCATATAGTTTATTTATTTAATTTGATGTGTATGAATTATTTGTGTTGAGCCTTGTGCACTATAAAAAAATGATGTGTTCTTTTGTTTCTATGGGAAGACAAAAGAAAAAGGGCATGAAAACTTTACGAAAAGTATGGTTCCCTGATGCGCATGAAACTTGGTTCCTGAGAAGAATTGAAGTTGTGATTTCTTTAGCAAAAATGCATGGCTAAGGAAACTTTCAAAACACATGACTTCGACATGCAATGGTTCTCTCCGGCCTCCTTCGTGCGATGCTCCTGTAGCCTGTAGGTGCAGCTCATGTTCAAATTAGGAGCTTCAATTATTTCTAATTAATATAATCAATTATCGAATTAAATACTCTCTAGCTCCATAACACTCAGATCCCTAAATTTCTTATACAACTAATTATAATGTAGTGATTTTTTTTATTTTTTTTATACAAATTATAATGTAGTAATTATTACACTACATACCATTGGTATACATATAGTTTGTCTTGTTTGCCAGAGTAACTAATTTGATCAAAATAGTCCTTGTCAAATTGGTTCTCGAAACTAAATTGATATCACCTCTGGAGTTAATTCTCATGAGTTACTATTCGGAGCTATATAAATTAAACACTATAAAGAATAGTGTCAAGGACAACCAAATCAAGTTGTCCGAGATATATATGTGTGTGTCACTCTCAAACATCATAAATCGAGAGGTCCAATCTCTAACATTTTATTCATAATTAACTATCTTTTCTATAGGGATTTGTGAGTCACTCTCAAACATCACATTAGGATTATCATTTTATTTATATTCCCAATGGATAAAAAAGGAATGGAAACCCGTGATGACAGACGCCTTTTTTTTTTTTTTTTAACTTTTGACAGACGCCATTTTGTTCCTGCTTTTTGCCTGTGGACAAACAACCACTTGCCCCTTCTTTTGTAAGCTGACAAAATTGATGAGGATTCACCACCACTCACGAGCCTCTCTACTATTCGTCTATTCTATTCCCTAAACTTACAATAACAGCTTCCCATTTTCCTGTCATCACATTATTATTAAAACATTATTGCGTAAATCCCAACATTAAGCATTTAAGCCCTCTTTTTTATGCTAATAAATATATATATATATATTGCTTTAAATGTTGTACATTTCAATATTATTAGACAAAATTGTCTCTACTACATTCTTGTTATACAAAACTACCCTTACACCGTTATAACACCGTTAATTTTAACTCCATCATTATTACCCGGGGCGGAGGTACATTATAGCTACAGGGGGCCGTGGTCCCCCCTCCAAAAATTTTGTTAGTATTATACTCAGTAAAATATATCTCTTTCCTCCCAATAAATTTGTAGGGAGTATTATTATGTGTTTTGTGGTGTTAGGTTCCCTTTTGCAACTTGTCATCCTTTCTCATTTCTCAAGACTATTTACTGTTCCCAAAAAAAAAAAAACACTCACTCTTTTTTGGAAACAACACTCACTCTGGTCTCTCCACTTCAAAACTCAATTCTAATGGGATTTTTTGGAAGGCAGCAGCCGAAAAAGAGAGAAAAATTACTTTTCTTTTCTTTCTTTTGTTCAGCACTTCAGCAAGGTTTTATGCTTCATTCTTCATTTTTGGCCAGAGCTTATTTTTACCTTGCTCCTGCAGTGGCCAGTGAATTTGCCTAAGTTCTTGAGTCAGTTGGACTTCATTTTTTGCCAGAGCTCATTTTACCTTACTCCTGTAGTGGCTAGTGGGTTTGCCTAAGTTCTTGAGCCAATTGGGTGATATCTTTATCAAATATTTTGAAGGTCAGTTCGTATTTATTTCAAGTATTTTCTGAATATTCTTACTATTTTTGAGATATATTTAATTATTGATGATTTTTGTGATATGTAAGAGAAATGTTTTAAATTTTAGTAAATTTATACTGTAATGATGTATTTTGATAAATATTAAATGAATATTAATGCATTTAATTGTTCACTCTAATTGGCCCCCTTAACCTATAATCCTGGCACCGCCCCTAATTATTACCATACACCTATATCTATCATATTTTTTTCAGATTCTTTAATTACCATTTTATTAAAATCATTATATAATTAATTTAATGATTGATTATATTTTAATTAAATTTTTATTAATGATAAATTATATGTGTGTATAAAATACATATATTATTTGTGTATATATAATTTAAATTATAAATTTAAATTATTTATTTGTATTTATTAATGTTTTAATATTAGGCATGAATTTTCGCACATAGCACGTACAACATACTAATATATATATATAATAGGGTAGGGTGGGGTGGGGGGCCAAGGCCCCTACCCCAAGGGGTGGCTCCGCCCCTGATTGGAGGTTGATGGAGTTATAAAGGCATTAATATGTTCGAATCTATCCACGAGATTAGGCATCATGAAAATGAATATAGTTATGCGACCAACACTTAGCTTGATTATGATCTTCAAGTCTTCAACCATGGAAAACATATAATGTTTTAAATGTTTTTTTTTTATCTCTCTCGCCGTTTCTGTTGCCGGAGGAGAACCCAGCCACCGCTGCCTCGCCGTTGGTCACCGCCGGTTGCCGCTGCTGGAGCTGTTCTGCTGCGCCGACATTATTATATATATATATATGCATACAGGTGACTCAAAGACATTATTATATATATATTTTTCCTAAATTAAATATTATGATCGATCAGAAATTGGTTTGATATATGTGTTTCTAACACTTGCAACTCAGCCTCTACATTTATTGGGGACAAAAAGCTAAGGTCAATCTTTAATTTCCTGGAGGGAATTAAGTTCCAAAATCAAATCCTCGATCAGCACCATCAACTGGCTGGGTATGTTAGTTAAAGCTCTTCCCGTGTTCCTTAATTTTAATTTGAAAAAAAAAAAGTTTATTCAACTTCTTAATTTTGTCTGATTTGTTTTCTTCTCAAAGTTAGTTGAATCATTGCTCCTAAAAAGCACTACTGACTGCATGCCAATTGAATCATCAAATTTTATGTATGTGTCATGTGATCTGGGTCAGACAAGTGCATTAAGTTTAATATATTCCTGTATGATGATGAACACAATCAGATACTCAGATGCCCTGCAAGCTTTAGACAAAATTGATTCTTCTCTTTTAGATCAATCAAAATCGACAAAATCTTGTATGAGACCGTCTCATGGTCTCAATCTGTGAGACGAGTCGGATCTTTAATTAATGAGGTCAACGATCCGACCTATTAATAAAAATTTTGGCCAATTAGTCATAAATGCAACTTGTATCACAGATCGAGATCCGTGAGACGGTATCACACAAGTGCTACCCTTGTGTCATGTTGATTATTAAAAATTTTATATATTATACCATTTAAAAAGAGTCAATTAACGAAATGGTCCACCGACTACAGTAAAATTACTAATTTGGTCCTTGTTTGTAGGCGTCAGACATCTGTTTACTCGGAACCAAATTGATAATTTTAAAACAAAAAAAATATTTTCGATAAAAGTATTTTGAAATTCCTATCCCAAAATTCATTTTTCTACTATTAAAATTATTTCATCAAATTTTATGACCCAAAATACTTTTGAGAGCTGACAAATAAAATTTGATTTTTAAAATTTTACCTTATTCTTTCTTTCGGACAAACCTTTTCCATAATTGTATTTTATTTCACCACAATTTTTTTAGCCTTTCTTTTTCCATTGTCTCTATCTTCTCCATGTGATGACCCCATTGTTCACACTTCACATGCCTTGTCTTTTATGTGGTGCAAAACTCTTTAGCTGTACGCTTAGTATTTGATTAGCATTAGGTAATTAGTTACTTACATTGTGATGTAGATATAAAGATTCTTAAGTCCTCTCACTGCTTGGTGAACAACTCATACACCATCGATAGTACTGTGAGAGGTGAGAGAAAAAGTCTTTTCTCTGTTCACGGCCATTCCACAGCAACCCTAAGGAACTCTTATTCACTGGAAAAAGGACTCAAGCATCAACATCTGTAGCTATGGTTGGAGGTTAGTAAGTTTTATATTCATTACCGCGTATTAAAGTGATTAAGTAGATTATGTGCATTTTTCAAAAAAAAAATAAAAAAGTAGATTATGTGCTTACATTTGGTATCAAAGCCTTTTTAATCTTTGCTTGTTGACTTGATGCTTTAAATTAAATCTTTCAAGTACCCATTCATAACCGTGTTGCCTCTGAACATGACTTTCCCTAGTGTTTTGGCATCATGTGGCAAGGTCCTTAACATCCACCATCTCCATGCCAATGTGGTGTAATCCTTAATGGGCCTTAAGCTTTGCCCGTGTTTCAGGGGATAAAGAATTTCATTCGGGTTTTCACATGCATATGGTTCCTGGACCATATGTTTCGGTTGAGCCATACGAGTGAACGACTTCGAATCCTAACTCTTCCGTCTTGACAGAACATGAGAAGGGGGCGGTGCGCCCCTATCATGACTGTCACTTTTCTTGGAACCGATCACTTAACATCTGGTGGCCGGTGCATTTAGTATCATGTTTAAAACCGTAGGTGCGCCACCCATGTGGCTTACCTTATGACGGTCTATGTTGTCAAATATTCCTTTGGCCGTGACGCTCCTTATCAAACAAATATATATTGGTCCAGCCATGTGCTGCCATGCCCCAAGTAAGACACCAACCA
>CM008344.1:50201352-50224298 GCA_002525835.2 Ipomoea batatas
TCCCGAGAAGAGAGCGGCCGCTGGCAGCTCCTCCATGCACGGCCGTCGTAGTCTCATAAGCTTGAGCTACGTGTGCAGTGAGAAACAGAAGGAGAATTGAAGCAACGAAGGCCTTAGAGATGGCAGCCATGGATGACCTACGATGTTTTATATATGTCAAGGAAACTAAGAATAATATAACGTAAGACGAGGGATGAAGATTTCAAGGTGTATGTATGGGTATTTATAGATGGTAGAGGGAGGCCTATGATATAACATTAGAAAAAAAAAAGTTAAAATTGGTAAACAAACTATTAATGCAATTATAATATGTCAATTACTATGTAGTGTGATGACACTTTTGTTATATTTCAAATGAGTGGTCACATGTTCAAAAATTGGTGTTGGACCCATTGATATTTTAAGATGGAACACATGCTTCAATTTAGCATTAGAATTAACCATTTGTCAAAGATCATGATACATATGCTAGAAGGTTAAGGAACATATAGAGAAAGCTATGAAATTTCGTGGTGGGAATTATTACGTAGAGTGTGGGTAGGGAAATGCATAATGAATGTTGCTATATGGTCTCATCCAAGTGAAGCCAAGATGTTAGCCCAACTTGGTAACTTTTTTGGAAGTATCTCGAATTTCATGCACGCATTTTATTTCCTTTTCACACACACTTATATGTCCAAACACGCCTGCTAAGAGTCCGCTGGTACCAATTATTAGGACAATTCTAATCAAATTAATTAGTCCAGCAATTAACTTAATAATTATAAGGTTTTAAATTCATTTTTCGTTGAAACTATAAATTAACTTTCTTAATTTAAATAGATTAGTGCAATTCAGTATGCACTTTCAAGTAGTAATAAATTGCTACTGATTTTCTCATAAATTAAAGCTTCTATCAATTAATGCTTAAGTTAATGATCCTTAATTCAAACCTGGTGTTCCTTTCGGGCCAGCTAAGGTAGCTATATACGTGTGTTCTTGGTCCACTTCAAGTCTTTATCATTAATCCTGCCACTCATTCACAAAATTCGACCTTTTTGGTTGTAAAGCAAATTACAAAAGTCGCTCCCCATATGAATAATATATACTTGGCTCCGGCCAAAGGTTTGTTTTAGGTCAGATAAGATTCAAACAAGTTGTAGGGAGTTACAAATGGTTTACGACTACGGGTAAATAATCAGGAGGGGGGTTTAGTATTTGGCTGTAAAAACTTTTTTTTACTGATGAGGGTATTTGTGAGGTAGGTGACATGTTACTGTAGACTGGTCAACTTTGAAGACCTGTCTGATGGATGATTCTTTGAATATATATATGTTTTGTACTACTGATAACAACATGATTGACAATCGGTCCCCAACATTTTAATTTAATAATTTTTTATACTATACTGATATCCGCATCTCATAAAATTGAATAAAACTAATCTAAATTTTTCGGAAGGCCCTGTGTAAATACAAGGGAAAGATAAATCACACCATATACAATTATACATGCTTTTTTTTTTTTTTTTTTTTATGAGAGTGATGGATCAGTCCATAAAAAGAAGTACTTTTTTATTAAGCATATATATATTGACAAGTGCTGCTTCGATGATTATTAGGCGGCTATACGCGTAATAGGATTCCATCTTCCACTATATATCATTCATAAAAGTGGATGCCAATAATAAGCTCCAGCCTTTCTTTTCTTTTCTTTTCTTTTAAAAAAATATATTTTTCAGTAATAATTATAACTCAATTTGATGTTTTGATTATTGATCAAATTTAAAATATTCATAAGCAAAACTATAGATATTACATAACAGGCATCTACAAATAATAAGATATAAAGAGTACTCTTGGCAAGAGGGTGAAACATAATTTTCATACTTAAAAGTTACAAGTTTAATTTTTGTTAACATTTTCTTGGTTGAGCCGGTCACATGAGATCTTTCTAATATGATTTATCTCTCATATTTGATTTACAGACTATTATATAAAAGCAAAATTTAACAGGTATACATTAAAAAAAATCGTATTGGATAAATGTCGGATGGATTAGGGAGTGGCAGCATTATATTACCTGTAAGCTAAACTAAACAGCTGTAATGGAATATGACTTTATTTGGAGTTTAAGTAAGAAGATGAGGTCAGAGGTGGATGGATCGATGGATATATATCTTTGACGACTTATATTATATTCCACAAATATTATTATTCCTCAGTCGATCCCACCCCGCCTACTGAATCTACTTCAATGTAATTATACCGTGTGGAAGAAATGATTTAAATTTCTTTTAAGCTATAAGGTCAAGTGTGGTCTAGTGGCATCCGATGTTCCAATTAACACTCCCACATGGATGATGGGAGTGGCTTCGAGCCCTATGAACAGACACTACATTGTAATAGAGTCAGTAGTACTCTTTGATCCTTGATTTTGGGAAATTGTGTTTGAGGTGAAAACTCTGGGCTACACCCAAAAAGATTAGCGGTATTGAGTTCAAGTCGGAAAATATAATTAATCTTGGAGTATAATATATTCGCTTGCATATCTTTTAAGTTATCATTAGCAGTAGATGGATAATATAGTTAACATAATTTCATTTTAACTTGTAAATGAGGGAACAGCTCAGATTGAATTGATGCATTTGTCTTCGTCTTTTATTGATAACTTGTTATGGACGTCGCAATTGTCCTATCGGCTAGCTAGCCGCTGGCACACAATTTGATTCCATTAATAGCGTTTGGACGGGTTATAAGTCGTTAGCAATCAAATCTTCAAGTCACACTCGTACCAAAAATACAAAACACGTGTGATACTTTTATTCATAAAAAATAATAATAATAATAAAATCTACAGCTATTACCTGAAGGTGTGCTCAAGATGAAACATACTATGTGACTGACAATTAAAGGAATATAAAGAGGTAAATCATGTTGCCCATAACTTCCATTCACAATACAGGCTATTATACTTAAACCATATATGCATTTGCACCAAACATCCCAGGAATATAATACAATCACTTCCATTCACAATACAGATACATACACAACCATCAAACATCCTTGTATCCTACCTAGACTATCTGATCTGTTACTTGTGCAATAGAACAAATACCTAGTATAGTTGGCCATAGTTTCGAGGTTACACTACTCCTGATGGAAGGCGCAGCACGAGGTTGCCACCAAGAACACTGCAACCAAAAGATACAAATTAAAATCGAACGACTCTCTTGATGTCCATTATATCCTCTCTTGAGTTATGATGAAAGACGCAGGATTTTAGATCAGGCTATAACTTGAGATGGGAAAGTAATCTGTCAAATTGTAGTCCGGTATATGCAACTATGTAATATATACATATGTTATGCATTAAGACAGATATGAGCATCAGTTGCAATAATGGAAACTATTTGAACAAAAAAAAAGTGTAATTAACTTCAGAATACTGAGAGATTAGGACATACCTTTTAACATAGTAGTAGCAGAAATCTGCGAGGATAAACGTTTGGACAGCTTCTGATAGAAGGACCATTGATGGCCACAGTCCATAACCCAAAGCGGTAAGCAAGCGCCCCCGAGTGTCAATCATCTGCAAACAAATCCAGAAAGGTATTAATATTTGGTAGTATTATCGGGTTTTTGTAAGTTATCCTATAATGGCCTTCCTGATATAGCAATATAAACCAACAAATTAAGAAGAAGCAATTTAGTGTACAAGTTTTTTGCAAAACCAAACCTGGAGAATCCAATGTGCACAGCTTAGGAACCTTGAAATTCCAAGAGCGAAAACGTAATGAGCGGTGAATGGCTCAATGATCTAACATGAGACGAAAGCATATTAAATTAGAAGAAACTTAAAGGAGAATTAGCAGAGAATTGAAGTAGCCTTTGAGAGGCAATTCAAGCTATATATATATGTTCTTAGTTTTACCTTTATGTTCTGCATGACACGCAACTGAGGAAGCACTGAAACAGCTTCTAAATAAACACAAAATGCCCAACAGATTCGATTGAATATGTGATGGTGTGTTGATGGATGAATTAGTAGAGATAATACAGCACAGGGAATCACCTATGCCAAACAAAAAGGGCATCAAAAAGAACTGATTGAGCTAGATTATGAAAGGCACAATGCGCTATCTCTTCATCTCTTTATCAGCCATTGTGTTTCGAAAAAAAACTGCTCAACACTATGTTAATTTAGAGGCATTGGAAGGCTCACCACATAATACAGGGGAAAGTTATCTTTGTCACCCATGTAACTGGAATTTAACTGAAACCGGATCATGTAAATGACCCAGATAGTAGTTGCGAATGTAGCTAAGTCAAGCAGTGTGTGCACATCATATTCCATCACAACACTGCAGTAAAGTCTAACCGCCAAAAATATAGCTGTTAGTTCTTGTGATTTCAATGAAAGTCCTGAAAAGCATTTTGAAATAGACGAAAAGCAATCGAACCATCAGCATCATGGCCAGAAGGCAGAGGACTAAAGGAGCATCATGGCTTGTTACCAGGTAACTATAAACATATTTGATGTGCATATGTAACATTCACATCTGAGACAGGAAAACTCGTAGCTACTAGGAGGGTGTACACTGAATAAACCCGTTTGTAATCAGACTCATATTCATGACTCATGAGTTAAGATTGAGGTCAACAAGCACATAGAATCATTTATTAATCTTCACCTTTTTATGGAAATGATATAGAGGATGGAGTATTTTTAAGCTCCCAATGAAATTCTATTACTAATCAATAATCATATAGGAAAGGGAAAAGGTAGCAACTTTCCTCCTTTAAGTATCAAAAAACACAATCTTTAGTTTAAGGAGAGCCATAAATTAAAGAATGTGAATGTACCAGCGCAAGTTCTCTCTTTGGTGAGCTTAAAAATGAGGACAGAAATTCCTAGGGCGTGGACAGCCTCGGCTGCAACAAAGAGGTTGTCGCGATTTTCAACGAGGTGGCGGATGACAACGATGGCAGACAAAGAGGCTATCGCCGCAAGAAAGCCCTTTACCTTTAGCGGTTGCGCCTTCACCCATACTCTCACGGCGTTGATCGGGCTCTTTGCTGCTTTCATTGTCGTGGCGACGCTTCTTCTTCTTCTTCTTCGGCTACTCTGTGCAAAGAGATATCCCTCAAATTTTCTGAACGTAACGTTGACGACACGGACATTGTATTTGACGAAAACAATGTAGGATGTTTTGTCGGTTTTGTATTCTGTGCTAAATTCGAGGTGGAGATACTTTTGGATAATAGAATCATTAATTTGTCAACAAAAGACAAAAAATTTTAACTCCAAGGCTCAAACGATAAGATAAACAAAATCGTTAACCTGGACAGGATAGAGTAATTTAAGGACAATGGCTCTAAAGATGGGATACCTTTTTATGTGTTACGAGTGATTGAATTAACATAGCTATTTAAAAAAAAAAAAAAATGGCGGCCCCACCACCCCGCGGACTTTAAGGGGGCGGGGTGGACTGGTCCTCCCTAGGCCCGCATTTTAGCATGCTTTTTAGTCCGCCCCGTCACAAAGGACAAGCCCCACCTCGCCAGTTCACATTAACAATTCTATATTAGTGAATCTCCGATTTTCTTAAAAAATACTCCGTAGTTACTAATTGTCTTCTTTACTACAACATTTCAAAAAACGTCAGACAATCATGTGTTGGATGGTTATGACATTTCAAAATACGTAAGGCAATCATAATTGTCACCGAAAATTTAGATTATGAACTCTTGTCTCAATGAGCAACATACACCATTTGTTTGATAGCCGTGGTTGTTTTAAAAAAGACAGCAAAATGTACATTAAGGATGTGTGCAGTCTGTCTGTAGATGAAGTATAGGTATATGAAAAGATCTTCTTCATGGATGTTCAGAAGAAAGTAAACATCAAAACATCCATGAAGAAGATCTTTTCATCTGAGGCAGCATCTGCCTGTCTTCCTCAAGCGCAATCATACCTATGTGAGATGGATCTTCAAGCATCATCCTTGCCACCAAGTAACCTGCAATCGACCACGTCTGGAACTTCCGGGCCTGTTTCCCGATGTAGCGTCCGTGTTTCCCGTCATAATATTCAGGCCAGTTGTCCTTCAAAAGACGAGATTCGGCCAGCTCAATGGCCTTTCTCGCGATTTGGGGTCGGCCCGTCTTGATGCAGGCTGCTGTGAGAAGCCATAGCAGGACTGCAAGCCACATTTAAGCTGTTTTGTTAGAAGTATTCATTGGATAAGATAAAAAGATAAAAAGTTAAAAAAGACCATCTGGTAGGGGTGGGTTCGAGCCTCTGACTTTTTGTGCTTTAGTAGGTTGAGAAAGTAAGTAGTTATGAACAGATACTATTGGTAAAAAAAGAAAATTTACCTGGCCAAGATCCACCATTGTGGTAACTCCAGCTGGTGTTCTTTGGATCACATCCAGTGACGATTCTCCACTCGTGACCTTCCATGGCTGGATAACAGATCTTTAGAGGCATTTCCCCGACTAGCTCTTCCCATCGGGATTCAATGAGATCCATTATGGCTGAGGCTTGCTCGGGTGTAGCCAAACACGACAAGATTGCGATGCAGTTGCCCAAGCAAAACCAACGGAAATCCATTCTCGCTGGACTTACGTTCCCAATGAAGTAGCCGCCTCGAGTTGGCATGAAATCAAACACCCAATCTGGAAGAGAGTCTGGCATCACGTTAAACTTGTTTACTGCTGTGTGCGAGTACTCTTCTGTCTTGAAACGGTATATATCATTGAGCTGCTTAATGTCCAGCCAAAAGTAATTTCTCATGTGATAACTTAAAGCATGAAGTCGCTTAACAATTTGATCAGTACAATCCCTACTTTCTTCGTCGTGCTTAAGCAGACGCAGGGCACATCGTAATGCCATAAAGAAAAGGGCTTGTATTTCAATAGGGTATCCATAAACTCCCTGAAAATAGAAATAACGTAGTCTATTACGAGACATGAATTTAGGACCTAAATGCGAGCCTAACTCATTTAGGCAAAGAAATCAAAATTAGAGAGTTTGATAAGCTAACCATCCTGCGATCAATCATAGAGCAGCCATCAGCACACAGCAGGGTCGGGAAGGTATCGAATCCCTCAGAAAGACATAAGGTCAGGATAAGTCTTATACCCCTTTGGCATTCGGGCAATTCGGCCAAGGAAGTGTCCCCTGTAGACTTTGTATACGCACGAAGCAATATAATCCACCAGAAGCCTGAATCAACGGGAGCAACTCTACCGATAGCACTCTCGCCAAAATCTGCAATTATAGTCTCAGAGTTCCTAACGGGGTCGTGGAGTACTTTAAAACTAGCCGGCAGAACTCCTTCCCCCAACTTGAACTTGTCTACCTTCTTCTCCCAAGATTGGAGGCGAAGGGTTTTCAAAAGAAAATTTTTTACTATTTCAGGTTCACCGTTCATCAAGAAAGCTAGGGCACTAGGGATAAAATCCCTCAGAAATACCTGCCAAAAATGACAAGTCAAACAACCTAGTAAAGTGTATACAAACTCCACACGTGATTAAAAACAATTGTACCATCAATAATCATGTTAATAACAATAAAGGACAGTATTAGAAACATCGTTCGAGTGATGATCATAAAGAGGCACCTATCTCTACTAGTTGAACAATGTTCATTAGAACGCCTGTATAATGTTCACCTGATCATAGTTTAGCTCTTCTGTAGAATGATCGAGAGCTGCTATAGTCCCAACTGGTTGCCCTCGAAAGGAAACAGTAGAGCGCCGCAAGGCTTCCCACGCCTCAGCAATTAAGGGATGCGGCTCAAAAGTATAAATCGATCTAGGAGTACTTATGGAAGACCTTCTTCCTGGAGAGTACATACCATCATAATGGTCAAAAACACGAGACGAGTTCTCAGGATTTCTGTATATTTGCCGCGGTGGAGAGTGACTTATGGACAGTTCACTGAAGGATCTTTCGTCAAATGATCTCTTCCTTTCTATGTTCAAAGGCCTCGGCCTTTCCAGTAATCTAGCCAAATCAGAATCTCCAATTTCAAATAACGAGCCAGATTCATGATGTTTCGCAGTTCCATTTTGAGGTGCATCTGAAGGGGCAGGTGACATTGTGGGATACTTTCTGAAACCTCCCAGATAATAACCAAACAGAATTTGATGACGAACCTAAAAATCTTCATTCGGAAAAAACCAACAACAAAAATCTCATGACTTACCAACCTCGCGGCTAAAAGCTCAAAAATCAAAGCAGAAGTATTTTGCATTTTTGCTGATTAATTATGTCATTCCATGATGCTCAACGCATAAATCTCTCAGCAAAGCAATAATGAATAATCACAGGTAATAGCATAAAGTTCGAAGAAAGGCAACAAAATCCACCCCTAAACCTCCTAAAGATTCCATCAAGAACTTGAGTTGAAAACATCCTTGAAATCTCAGAAACAAATCCATAACTGCAGAATTCAAGTGATGGGTTTGACCATTACCAGCTGATTCAACACTTGATGAAAACAAAAACTAATTGGTAAATCTGTGAACTAAAGCATCATTAATCATACTTTGGAATTATCATGGACATTATATTATTATTTTACTTATCATATCCGCAATCTACCATCCAGAAACCAACTGAGCTAGATTATTACGGAGTATTTTACTACCTCAGACTAAAACAATACAAACAAATAAGTCAATTCTTCCATTTATACTTTATTTTCATTTTTTGACTGACCAAAACAAGTCAACACAGCAAAGTCAAGCATCAAGAACAACTCCCATACTTTGGTGAGATCAATCATAGCTCTTCTAAGCTCATCCCATTACATTTTAGAGAGAAATCAGATGATTAAACTAATCAAAATCACCAGACAGATCAAAACAATAGTAATAATACCAACACTACCAAACAATTTGAATCAGGGATGATCTTCAAATATAAATACAAAAAATAAATAAAAACTAAATAATCAGGGAAATATATACCTCGTAATTAACGAAGATGAGCCTTCGAACGCAACAAAAATATAAAGTTGAAGTCTTGAAGATGTGAAAGCAGTAGAAGTTGACCCAACAGGACGGCTTATATAGAGGGCGATGGCATGAGGTTAGTGGGCTGTCCGGAAACCGGGGATTTCCGGTCAAAAAGGTTACACAGACTGGATTTGCCCGTACAGTTTTGACTTTTGAGCTTGGGCTATGGAAGGTGACCGGCACGTAGGAAAGTCTTGGAAGATCCGATGATATTTTTGGGAAAATCTCAGACAGAGCTTATCAGTTACTGCGAAAATTGAACACCAAGGATATTTACTTCACTCTCATCAAGGGAAGGAAGGAGATGACTAGATGATGACTCATCCAACGGTCAACAATAGACAATCCGACAGTTGTCGAGACTTCGGGGGGTACGATGATTACTATCAAGGAGGATAAGGTAATATGCGGCATGTTTTGATCCCTTAATATAAGGGGTCAATTTTCATTGGTTTTTTTCGTTCAATAAAATTTAAACACATATTAAAAATAAAAATTAAGATTAGATTTTTAAAAATCTAAATAGGAATTTTAGGATCTAATTATATTTTTTTAATTGAATGACAAAATTATACTTTTACTATAATTTGCTGACTAATTTAAATATTTTTTAATTTGGGTTTCTTTATATATAACCTACTATACTATTAATAATTATTTACATTATATCAAGAAGGGTGGTCCAAAGGATAGAGTATGATTTAAAATAGATGATATTATAGAAAATGGTTATATTATTATTAAAAAAAAAAAAAACCAATTAAAGATCTTTCTCTACGACTCTACCCAGTCGGCTCAGAAGTCGCGACTTAAAGCCGAACCCCAGGCTCCAGCAGCGTACCGTTGAGCATTACTTTTGAATTAAACGGTCTGATTTCCCAAACCTCCAGATTTTCTCTGTT
Organism: Ipomoea batatas; assembly: GCA_002525835.2. Lineage (NCBI taxonomy): Eukaryota > Viridiplantae > Streptophyta > Magnoliopsida > Solanales > Convolvulaceae > Ipomoea > Ipomoea batatas. Next base: position 50,211,265 of record CM008344.1, read on the forward strand.
TGCGTCTATATTTTCACTGAATAGCATCGATGGCGAAACGAAATTCCTCTGAGAACGCTTCTTCGGATCGCGAAAAATGGAAGAAAGTGTTCAACGCCATGGCCCTCATGCTGCGGACGCAGCAGGTGCAGCTTGATTCCCTCGCCAAAGACCGGAAACTTCTTGAAGATAGAATCAAATTACAACACGAACGATGGGTTTCCGATGTTAATCTTTTCCAAGAACAAATTTATCAGGTAAATTTTGGGTCTTTTGGCGTTCAATTCAATTTTGATGGAATAAAGTTAGGGTTTTTGGTTTTTGTCAATTTGGGGGATTTATAGGGTTTGCCTACGAAATTCTTGTACAGCTGAAGATGGAATTTACTGCGCAAGAGATGGAGCACATGGTTGAGGCCGCGAAATTGGATCTGGTTTTAGGTTTGAAAGAGCGAGAGGCTTATATCCATAAAGATAAATCTGGTTGGTGTTCTTTCAAATTTGTTTACTTTTTTCCAACTTTGCTTTAGTAGTAGAAGTTTCTATGTGTTCCATATTTCACAAATCTGTATAATTGAAGAAAGTAATGGAGAAATTTGAACTCTTTCATTCTAAGTTCTGACTTGTTGAAAAGAAACCTCAATTTAAAATTACTCTGGGGTATTTGCATCTCTGCAGTTGCAGTTTAAATAGTTCTTTGTGTTCTTGAGCTAAATGCCTAAATATGTCTTGATTATATATGAATTTGTGAGGTATTTTCATGCAGGATTCATCCATCTGCCTGGTGAGATACAATGTTTGCTTATTATCTTGACTTACCCTTTTCTGTTTACAAAATGCAGAAAAAGCAAATGGTGAGTTGGAGGATTTTATAGAATGTTTTGGCTTTCTCTCGCGCGAATGCTCCGAGGCAGAAGTATGTTGGTTTACATTTCATCTGTATATCCAGTCTGGTTGTGTTGTTCAAAGATTGTTTCAAAATTACAGTTTTGTTTGTTTTTGCAGGGTATATCAAGCTGTGCTGATAACAAGCTCGAGGAGAAGAAGAAGAAGTTGTCATTGGAGAGTGAACTGAGGAGGCTGAAAGTTGAAAATCAACAGCTTTGTTCTAAGAAAAGCAGTGAGATTTCAGCTCTTGTGGCAGAAAAGAGTTTCATCTGGAACCAATACGACAAATTGGAGAACGACATGACTGAACAGCTGAAACGAAAACGAGCTGAGCTCGAGAAAGCAAATGACAAGATCGAGGCACTTCTGAGGAACGTTGAGGAGCTGCAAACTTCCAACACCGGAATGGATAATGAAATCGAACTGTTAAAGAAACACGTTGTCAAACTGGAAGCTGCATCAGTGAAACAAAACGACGAAATCTCCAGTCTTTCCCGGGAGCTAGAGGCGTTAAAGAAGTGCAAAAGTGACCCCGCAACGCCTACACTACGTCGCTGCAGAACAAGATCAGCCTCGTTGCCACGAGACAAAACCAAGGGCATGAATGGGAAGTCTGTGAAAGCTGAAAAGGTCTTCCTACTCTAATTTTGTATTGCTTGTTTTCATGTCTAATGAAACTGTCTCTGTGGACATCCTAATTATATGCAAACTGATTAAAATCAAACATTGTCTCAGGGATGTGGGAACTCGAAGAGGAAACAATTGGCTGTTATCACCATCTCAGATACACCAAAACTGTTCACATCTTCATTTAAAATACCTAAATTGAAGACCCCATCCTCCCCTCAGGTTGTATAAACATCCCTAGAAATTATCTTCTTTCAGGGATTTGTGCATTTGTTTTCTCTCTTGCAACTTTAGTCTAACATCCCAAATGTATCATTATCATGATTCTTTTGTCTTAGTCATTTAAGCAACTCTAACTTGAGTTAAGGGCGTGTTTGTGGATAGCATATGTACTGAGAGACAGTGGCAGAGCAGGCATTCGTATTGAATGATTGATGTCAATGTACTAATTTAATGATATTCTCTTTCATTTTAATATAGTGTGTCAATTTCTTGCATATTTGTGTATTGTTGTTATGCATATTTATTTATTAATTATTATTTGATTTTTGTATAGGTTTGTATTTTTTAAATAATTTTAAAGTTTTTTAACATGTACAATAAATTTTAATTTAAATTTAAATTATGAAAAAAAATATAATGAGAATGATAAGAATTGGTATAATTACATACGATTTGTACAAAATTCATAAATATATACACACAAATTTGATATAATTTGAGGTGATTGATTCTATATACTTACAAGATGAACACTAGTACACTGCATACGATTTGAACATAATTCATGACTATATACACACAAATTTGATAAAATTCAAGGTGATTGATTTTACATACAATTTGCCCAGAATTTATGAATATATACAAACAAATTTCATAAAATTTGTGGTGATTGATTTTATATATTAATATTAACATTATATATGATTTGTATAGAAATAATGTATATATACACAGAAATTTTGAGGTGGTTGATTTTATAAACATTACATACGATTAACAATTAAGATAACTGATTTTATATAATAAGATGAAAATTACATTTATTTTTTCTACTTCTACTAAACAAACAAACTATAGTAGTCTATGTGTACATTGGAGAATCTGGAGATCAGAAGAGTTAGAACCAACCAGACTGAACTGAACCTTGATAATTTATGAGGACAAGTAGAAGTAGCAGCAGCAATGCCAAACGTAAAGGAGAAGTAGTGTCATCAGCATTCATAGTCATGGACTGGTAAAACGGCCTCGAATAATGTCCCGTTGGAGCCGGAGAGAACCAGCGGTTGCTAACCATCAAGACGTGCACCAACAAGATGGCAAACAAAGGGACCAACAAACGTAGTATGAAATTGTTCTTGGAACTCTCTGCCTGCTGCTTCGTGTCTGAGTGACTTCCCATGTACATCCAAAACACCATTGAACCCAGGAAAACCATCAAACCCAAAGGCGGTGGTGAGATTGAACCACCCACTCCCGGGGTTCCTCTGCTTTCTCTCGCAAACCATCCCATTTTGATCCGTGTGTGAGTTAGTTTGTAGAATGCTATAGCCTTGTGGGTTACCTAATATATGGTACGGTGGTGAACCGACTTTGCTCTTGGATTTATTCCTCTTTTTTTTTTTTTGGTTCTGAAATGGCATGCATTGATATTTATGTCTGAGAAATCCAGAAAAAATGTTAAAATAATGTTCCTGTCAAATTAGTTCTATAAACGAGTATCAAGTCGGTCTTATCTGCTAACATCAACCACCATATGTCGAGACAGATGGCGAGCATGCAAGGGCAAACAATACTTGTGCTGCGTGCCCGGTTTGTGTTTGTCTAAAGTTGAATGGCTCCCCGGAACCCAGATGTACACTTCATACGAGTACACCCCACTATTATTATGATGAGGTCATCGTAAATTAAATTTGATGGAAAATGCAATGATAAACTATATTTTAGAAAGCCAACCAAATATATTCCAAACGCTCAAGAGACACGTTTAAGCACAACAAACACATACCATCAAGTTCAGGAAGATGAGATAAGAAAAAAGAAAAATAACAAGCAGCAGCACTCGGTGAAAGACTTGTGGATGCAGAGTAGCAGCAATATAATTAGTCCTCATATTGCTCTTCATCGCCCTCGTTGTACTCTTCCTCGTCATCTGCAGTGGCATCTTGGTATTGCTGGTACTCGGCCACCAAATCATTCATATTGCTCTCCGCCTCTGTAAACTCCATCTCGTCCATCCCTTCCCCTGTGTACCAATGCAAGAAAGCCTTGCGCCTAAACATAGCTGTAAATTGCTCGCTTACCCTTCTAAACATCTCTTGAATTGATGTGGAATTTCCAACAAATGTTGATGACATCTTCAAGCCGGTTGGTGGAATATCACACACGCTTGACTTCACGTTGTTGGGGATCCACTCCACAAAGTAGGATGAGTTCTTGTTCTGGACGTTGATCATCTGTTCATCCACCTCCTTCGTGCTCATTTTCCCTCTGAACATGGCGGAGGCTGTCAGGTAGCGTCCATGGCGAGGATCGGCAGCACACATCATGTTCTTCGCATCCCATATTTGTTGAGTAAGTTCAGGGACAGTGAGAGAGATGTATTGCTGTGACCCACGAGAGGTGAGTGGTGCAAATCCCACCATGAAGAAATGAAGGCGTGGGAAAGGAATCAAATTCACGGCCAGCTTCCGAAGGTCAGAGTTTAGCTGCCCAGGGAATCTCAAGCAGCAGGTAACTCCACTCATAGTTGCAGAGATCAAATGGTTGAGGTCACCAACTGCCAAAACAAAATTTAAAAAAAGAAACATTATAATTCGCTACAAACCTATGAAATGTTCCTCGTTAGTGAATATATAGACGATGTACTCACAGCTTGGAGTGCTGAGTTTCAAGGTCCTGAAACAAATATCATAGAGTGCTTCGTTGTCAAGGACCATGCATTCATCTGCATTCTCCACCAATTGATGAACAGAGAGTGTGGCATTATATGGCTCTACAACTGTGTCCGAGACCTTTGGCGATGGGAAAACAGAGAATGTGAGCATCATCCTATCAGGATACTCCTCCCTTATCTTTGAAATCAAGAGAGTTCCCATGCCAGAACCAGTACCGCCTCCAAGTGAGTGACAAACCTGAAATCCTGCCATGATACAACAAGTGGTAAAAGTAAAAGGAAGCACATCAGTCAAAATCATTTTTGATGATGCAACAGATTCTTTTCAGCATCCAATATTGAGAATTAGAATATGGGGCTACAATATGCAGGACAACAATGCTATAGCAGAGTACTTTTTGATAAGTCACTTAGTAGTTTAGACAAATCCAGGATGTTGCTCACTCAATGTCATGAGATGTCACATACTTGACATCTACTACATGGTTCTTTCATATTCCTGAAGTAAAGCATAATGAATTTTCAAAGCAATGAATACAACATTCAATGACAAATGTTTGCATAGAACATAAAATTTCTGTTCATAATTTCAAGCAATTTTAGCCCATAAAGCATTTAGTAACAGTACATTCCAAACATTTGAAAAAAAGAAGAGCAAGAGAAGGAATAGTAGAAAGGAAGGTAGGTCCTTGTGACTTCAAATGTATCTCAAATAAGACAGACAGACACAATTATGAAAGGTGTCACAATGAGGTGGACGAAGCATGGAATTGTTTCACCATAAATCTGACCCACCAAGGCACCAAACAAAGAAAACTAGATGGCACCATTAATATAATATCTCACTGCATGCCAATCACATAGTACAGTCTTCAAAAAGTAGGAACTTGAATGATTTAAAAAAAAGGTAAACAATTTTATCTTTGTGCCTCTCCATCAGGACCATCAATGTCATTCATCCATTTAAAGATTAATTCCACTTCTCCATAAAGTGACATAATCATATTGGCGATTAATAAACACTGGCGTGAACTTTGAGATACCACTCAATCATGCAAACATAAAGTTACATATACCATCTGCATATAGTTTTCACCAAAATAGAACGCAAATAGAGAATACTTCCTTCCAGATCTACACAATTTCACTAGAACTATCTTTCTTCTAGTACTCAATTGCTTTCTGCGAGGGATAAGCATCAAAGGATTCACAGCAAATTTTAATAAAATATATAATCTAGCTAAATAAGCCACATGAAGAGAGCTAAAATCAGAATAACAATGGTTATGTACTTATGAGTGAAAAATAATAGTACAAGACAAATTACTACAGTTTAATCATTAAGTTGTCGGCCAATTAACCATGAAAACCTCTAAATTGCAATTACAAGCAGTATCAAGCATATGACAATTCTAGAGCCAAACAGGTTGACATTTTGGATTAAACCAATAATACCAGTTTCTCTAGACAAGTCTCTTCTCTCATAGGAGTCTACTGTAACTCTGTGAGTGGATTAAAATCAATCTCCATCGACTACAGGCAGTCTTATTACAAAATAGGAAATGCTTGGCTTGTTAGGCAAACCAAACACCACTGGAAATCGAAACAGAAGGTATTCAAATGCGTAACACCTGCAAAGGAATGACAGATAGCACGAAATTCACAGCGCAAAGGATCCAAACAACAATGGCATACAGATTCCTACTTTTCTAGCCGTGCACATATAAATCCAGAAATGCTCCTGGCGTGTGCCAAAATTCGAAAACACCGCGTCAATCCAAATTCAATACATGCACGCAATCCATACACGATACATCACACAAGCAAATACATATGCATCATATAAGGAACTAAGAGCGAAATCCAGACGGAAAGAGAAGCGAAGAAAAACCTTGCAAACAGTCACAATTCTCAGCTTCCTTCCGAACAACATCGAGAACGGCGTCGATCAACTCAGCGCCTTCGGTGTAGTGACCTTTGGCCCAGTTATTTCCGGCACCAGACTGTCCAAACACGAAGTTATCGGGCCTGAAGATCTGTCCATACGGCCCCGATCTGATACTGTCCATGGTACCTGGCTCGAGATCCATAAGGACGGCGCGAGGGACGTAGCGGCCGCCAGAAGCCTCGTTGAAATAAACATTAATGCGCTCGAGGTGGAGATCGGCGGAGCCGGTCCCTTCGTCGCCCTTGTAACGGCCGGTAGGATCAATTCCGTGCTCATCACAGATAACCTCCCAGAATTTGGAGCCAATTTGGTTGCCGCACTGGCCTCCCTGAATATGTAAGATCTCTCTCATTTTTCTCCCCTTTCTGTATGATACCTCGCTCGGTTTTGTTTAATGGTGAGGGAGAGTGAGAGAGAGAGATAGAGATATTCTGTTTGAGAATGGAGAGAGGATGAGATATTTGAGCAGTTGTTGAGGATAGTGGATGGTAACAGCGAGGTGTTGGAACGACGCATGTGAATTGGATGTAGTGACAGCCGGAATGAATATGGACAGCATAACTGCCCGGATAATTTTATTGCTTGTTTTCTAAGGCCTTGTTTGGTTCGATAATTCATGGATAACAAATTAATTAATTCCATCACCAATTATTATTATTATTACATTTAGGTGATCCTAATTTCGTCACATTAATCACAAACTCATAGGGCTCCACCCCTAGAATTATTAAAGAGATAAATCACAAGTTGAGCAATTGACCCACACGTTAGACCTTAGTTTTCATGTGCGCACACATAATTCAATCCATACCTTTCATCAATAGATTTCTATTCTTTTTAATCCTAAATTTAGAATAAAATATTATTAATTCTTTCAATGTGTTGGCTTGCAAGGCTAGTCGCTACCCTGACCCACACTTTGATTTACTAAAAAGTTCACAATTGTCCAAATACCTTGTGGTCTAGTGGCACTCAATTCACATTCCTACAGACAAGAGAGTAGGTTCGACTTTCAGTGCAGGCAATTGTGGACTCTACTTAGGTTAACTCAAGCAATTGGTAAAAATTTCAATTCCGTTGCAAATAAGAACAAAGTCGTATCTATAGCCCAATTTTTACTCTACATCACGTGGTAACTTGTAGCGTGATTCTGACCTTGAAGATGTCCAAATTAGACTTTATGGTCTCTAGCAAAGTTGTATCCATTTGAGTTGATTCTGACCTTGAAGATGTCCAAATTAGACTTTATGGTCTCTAGCAAAGTTGTATCACTTTGAGTTGTCATTCCAACGTCACTTGAATCACCTCATTTGGACACTCTTAGCCCAAGAGATGACCAAAATATCAAACTGTCGTCGAAACGTACTTGAAAAAACATTATTTTCTTATATCGCACAAATGAAATCACAACTAGTCCTTGATACAGTAAATACATACAGTATACAATACCATATACGGCTAAGTTGGTTCGATCCAAATCACTTAGGCTAGAATCCAATTAGGTGAAGTACTAGCTTCGAGTAACGTAACAATAGTTTAGAGGTTCCCGAACCCTCTTTAGCTATTAGCAAGCAGTCAAAAGTCCCCCCTCCCATGCATGTAATGCGGTATTTATAATGGAGTTAGGGGACAGATTTCGAGCCCTCGGCATGACAAGCACGTGGAGCGCATGCACCAAGCCATGCCCGAGTAGAATTGAGACCTTACACGTTGGGCAAGATGTTCTTCGCACTACTTAGGTGCTGAGGCACATCGACCGGGCCGAGCTTTATGAGGTCGGTGGTGAGTCCTTGACATATATAGGTAGTATGGGGAGGAGATTATGAGGCCGGTCCAACAAGGGCGGTTGGGAAGTGCATCCTTTCGATTGGATCTGATTGATATGGACTCCGATCGTGCCATGCATTCGGTCCGAACGGTCGTACTGGTCTTGATCCTCGAGGGATATCCCTATCAGTCTTTATTCTTAACTTTAATCAAAATAAGCTAAAGAGACTTTAATTATAGTACACAAAAAATACTCCAATTATAGCACACGATTCCTCTCAAATACCCCACAAAATAGCATATTTGACATTTATCAATAATAAAATACATTATTCTAACTCATAAAAAACATAATCTTACCTTATAAATTTTAGTATTCTAATTCATATAAATTATATTATTCTAACTCATAAAACACATTATTTTACCCTAAAATATTCATTATTATAACATGCGCACGAAACAAGAATTTTTTTTAACATAAAAATGACGGCGTTTTGGAGACAATCTATAGTTGGGCTTTTGGACAGCCTATGAACTTAAAAAGCTACCTAGCAGAACCGATGGCCCAGTCCATCATGGAGTCGCGCTCCGATAAGCCCAACGAGGTCATCTTTCGGCTTTAGCCGTCTAAAGAAACCCTAATTGCGCAGCTCCTGCTCCTTTATATTCGTAAGCCTGGTCTTCTTCAACCTATGTGCAGGTGGTGCAGCTTCTGGTTACCAATTTCTCATCTGTGTCCAATTTGTTTTGTTTTGTTTTTGATAATGGCATGGAATTACTAGTGCCGTGTGATGAACTCGGATTAAATTACTCACGACGGTCGTCTGAGTCGCCTTTTGGTGACCTGATGTAGTGATCCAAATTGTCTGATGGCAATTGTACTTTCTCTATGCGATTCGTGTCTGTTTATGAGTTTATCTTTTACAGCCATTAATCTTTTTTAGGTTTTTTGATTGGATGAAGGCAAGCATGATGAGGAAGAACATAAATTATTCCGATTAATTTCATGAAGGAATATTAACCTCCTACTCATTCTGAATGCTTGCTCTTCATTATATTTAGCTAATAGATCTCTAGATTCATTTTTCGAATTAACCTCTCAAAATTATTTTCTGGATTTACAGTTGGCACGATGAGGAATACTTATACTGAGATCGAAAGATCTTTGATCTCTATTTGCAGTAAAAATCATAAGTCCTTTTCATTCTGAGTGCAATAGTTTTCACTTGTAAATTTTTTATGTATTAGTGCAGCATTTTTGGGTCTGGAGTTTGGCTCTTTAGCACTATTCTAATTCCATTGAGATGAATGCAGTACCCGATACTCTTTCCTTAAAGTTGAATCTGGGAGTTTTTTCTTGATAAATCCACCCATAGAACACCACGAAAGGATACATATTAATGCAACTTTTGCTGCTGTATATAATACCTGAAGCAAAGAAACAAATTTTTACAGGAATTGCTTGAAACTTTGACAGGTCTTCTTCCCAATCCATCCATATACTGTGTTTATAAGCGATTTGGTGGAATGCAACAGCGTTGTTCAACAGAGTAGGTCGGAAGTAATTATGCTTGTACGAGGAGCTGAAATCAATGACCTCGTATGGACTTGGTAAACAGGCTGAAAAGTCCGTGATCTGTACTGGCAGCCATTAATTCCGAAGAAAACGACGCTTGCAAATTGATCTCATCCTTCGCTTGATATGCACGTGCACTGTCTCACGCCGTCGAACACCACTGACTTTCCGGCGCGGTGGCCGTCGCCATCGCTCTACGATGGCTCTACAAGTGGAGACTTCACCGGTTGCAACTTCTAAGCATTTTTACATAGTGGTTTTGGTCTTATAAATTAAAGCATTTTACTTGAAAAAACGGTGTAGATTCTGTTTCCATTGGTGTCCTAATAAATAATAATGTTTGGACTTGACCATTTCAACTCCATAACTGCAAATGGAGGCTGTACTCTTCAAACTAGTAAATACATGTACCATCATTGTGGACCTGATAACCATGACAGATATGCATGTTGCTTTGCCGAATTTGACCTCTACGCCCCCCGTGGCCCCATTACTACTACTTGCAAGTTTGCAAAGATTAATAAAATAATACACAATTTGTGAAAGTCAACTTTTATATTCACTGACATGTAACAACTAACATGTTGAAAATAAGCCGATTGATATGTTGGATAAGCCATAGTTTAACCACCCTTATTCGTACTAGTTAATTCGAAATAAGATAGCATTAGTTAGCATTTATATTTTGTTATTTGTTAAACGGTTAGTGAATTGGAAGTGCCCATTTTATTACTAGAGAGACTGGTTCTTTGCCCAAATGTGTCTTTTAGCTCGACTGGTTATCCGTTTGATTGTGGTTAGTCGTTTGATTGCATGCGGAATGCCATATATCATGATTAAAGGACATAGCATGAAATGTCGTTTGATTGCATGCGAAATGCCATCTAACACGAATAAAGGACATATCATGAACCCATATCCTAAGCATGGGTGGTTAGGCATTCAATATGCATGTTTTAAGATAAATATATTATTATATTGAAGTGTAAAATGTACACTTTAGACCAAAGTTATTATAATGAGGAAGGATTGTTAAAGCTAATTTGGTAGACTTGAAAACATGAATAAAAGGGGTAAACATGGAAAATGAATAATTCCATGACCGACGCTAATCACACCCCACATCCCCGACCGGCCGGCGGGATTGACTTGAGAGTTCACACATCTCTTCATTCTGCGCTGCGCGTCCGCCTACATTTCAGACGAGACTTTTATTCCCAGTTTTACATTTCAGTCAAAATTTACCCAGAAAGCGAACAAAATAAAGAAAGAGAGAGAGAGAGAGAGATGGTAAGACAAATTCAATGCTAAAGGCTAGCACTCTTTTTGGAGTTTGGTCAAGTCTTGTGGTGGCGTTTGTGCAATTGGCATTCTAAATATAATTCTGACCCTATCCGGTAGTTGAAGAGATTTCGCCATTCTTTGGTCGCTTAACGCGGTACGAACTTTTGTACTATTCCATTCTTCCAATTGCACCAAACCTTCTCTCTGCAAATTTGCTGATTGTCTCGCTTTTCTCTCACGTAAGTTCTTCTCTTTTGTATTTTATTAATACCATGTTTCTTGATTTGCCATTTGCTTAGTTCTTCAGCTTATTATCCCAGAAAGATTAACAGCATTTGGGTTTTATAGGTAGAATTTCGGAGAATTCTGCTGTTTTTGACTTTGATCAGAATGATTCTAGCTTTGATGATTGCACTTTTGGTTTACTTGTTTCAGATAAGGTTGAAAAGGCAGAAACTTTGATTGGGCAGAGGAATGGGGGGAGTTTGCGCAGGAGGGACAGCTAGGAATAGAGCTGAGGGACGCCATGAGAGGAGCTCAAAGGGTTCGAAAAAGTCAAAGTCAGTGAAAAAATCTGGGCAGGAGAATAAGGATACCGAAACTTATGAATATCCCAATGCAAGTGCTGCTGCTAAGAAGATGCAGAATCTATATGATTCTGGTGACTTGCATTTATCTATCTCTAGAGAGTTGAAGCCCTCAACGCCTATTAGGACAGTTGCTAACAAGGTAATATGCCTAATTATGGATATTTGCATTTGGTTAGTATGAAGTAAGTGTTTTGAATCTTAAAAAATATATATATTGATGTGAATGGTAATGTATAAATTGAAAGATGGAGGGGTGAATTTGAAAAGATCCCACTGTTGTGGTTGATGTGCAGAATAGTGTGATCTTAAAAGAGAAATGCGAAACATGAATAAGTCCATGATTTGCATATGTTACGGTTTTCTTCTTCCCTTTCTAGCTCCTTGTCGGGGAAATAAGAAGTGTCAGTGAAATTTGGTCTTCTTCAATCACTGTTTTATTCTCGTTGTGTAAGAACAACTTAATCTTCTTGTGACAGGCGCCTCACGGAAGCTCTTTTATTGGGAAAGCTGGCATAGTGGGCCTTGAAAAGGCGGTGGAAGTTCTAGACACTTTAGGGAGCAGCATGACGAATTTGAACAACAGTGGGTTTATTACTGGCGCAGGATCAAGAGGGAACAAAATATCCATACTGGCATTTGAGGTTGCAAATACGATCACCAAAGGTGCTAGTTTATTGCAATCTCTATCTGAAGAAAGTATCCAGTATTTGAAAGAGGAAATTCTACATTTACAAGGAGTGCAAGAGTTGGTCTCTACGGATATGAAAGAGCTACTCGCTATAGCTGCCGCCGACAAAAGGTTAGCATCTTAAATACCATGGCCCTTTCCCGGCCAATAAAGGTCTCTACTAATATGAAAGATGGTTCAAGATGTTTTCTGACCGTATTGTGTTGCAAAACCTTTAGGCATTGGATGTACAAAACATTAAGTTATCATTATTAAACCATACTACATTTCTGCATTTCTTGTAGGGAGGAATTTGATGTCTTTTCTCGTGAAGTGATCAGATTTGGAAATATGTGTAAAGATCCACAATGGCACAACCTGGATCGATTCTTTTCAAAGTAAGTTAGATGCTTTTCATGAATTAACTGTTCTTAACTTGTTATTTAATCTGGATATAATGCAAATTGTGCAACCATGTTTCAGGTTGGATTCTGACCCCGTAAATAGTAAACAACTCAGAGAGGAGGCTGAAATGACAATGCATGAGTTGGCCACTCTTGCACAGCATACTTCAGTAAGATTGTTTTCCTGTCAAATGCTTTGCATACTTTTAAAATCTGTTATCGTTGTTAGGTTTTCATTCAGAAAATAGAGTCAATTCTAATGAAATGATGATCCATTTGCGTATTTGTCCATTCTGTTTTTTCAGTTGATATGATAGACAAGGCTTGTTTTTCGTGCAGGAACTGTATCATGAGATGCATACTTTAGACAGATTTGAACAAGATTATCGGAGGCAAGTTGATG
>CM008344.1:50236781-50247056 GCA_002525835.2 Ipomoea batatas
AGGCTTGTCGAATTAAACTGGATCAAGTCTTGCCGTGGATTACGGCGTCTTGCATTGTGATCAGCTGCGCTTCTTTTCTTCAAACTCTGACAAGCTATGGAACCTCTTAAAGGGAAAACAAAAATTTTATTCTTGCAAATTATGTGTAAAAATTGACATGGGCGCAGATGACACTGGAGCAACGAAAGATATGGTCTGAGAGAGCCAGGAAGAAAGGGAAATGAAAAATAAAAATAAAATAGGCAAATAAAATAAATTTGAGAGGACAAGAATACCTTTCTAATTATAACTCAATATTTTTTCATTGGAATTGAATTCAGGCAATATGTGGCCGAAAAGTTTAATCGGAGGACCAAATGTAATACTTATTTGAAAGTCATGCATCTAATTAGAAAAAAGTAATAGTCAATGACTAAATGTGCTTCAACTATGATAGTCAAGGGACCAAAAATGATATTTACTCTTTCTTATTTTATATCGTAAAAGTATAGTTATAGGGTGATGAATATAGTTATAGGCCTGGCAGCCATTTAATATAGCCCATGAATTATTTAACATAAAATTTACATTTGATTTAGATTCTTATGAGTGATTAAAATAGTTTCCTTATCTTCAAAAAAAAAAAAAACATACTACGTAGTTTCCATTGTAATAATATATTCTATAAATAGCATACATTTGAATTGTCAAATACAGCTACCTGCGGCATATTCTTCTGCAGTGTATTTTAATTTTCCCCTTATACCTAAAGATTGCAATTATATCATTATCAATTCCATGTGTAATAATCTGCTCCATCTATAAATAGCATACATTTGAGTTGTCAAATACAGCAACCTGCGGCCTATTCTTCTTCTTTGTAAATTTTTCCACTTATACCAAAATTAAGATGGCAATTAGGAGTATATCATTACCAATTCCGATGGTGTCTGTTCTAGAAAAGAATATTGTGAAGCCATCATCTCCAACCCCAACTTCCCTCAGAACCCACAGCCTCTCTTACATTGATCAAGCCTTATCCAGCATGTACCTCCCCCTTGCCTTCTTTTATTCTAAACCCCAACAAACGATGACCAACAATAATAATAATAATAATATCTCTCAGCTTTTGCAGACCTCTCTATCCAAAACCCTTACAGCGTACTATCCATACGCCGGGTTCCTTAGAGACAACGCCTCCGTGGAGTGCAACGACACAGGAGTCGAGTTCTCCGAGGTTCGAATCCACTGCCCCATGTCCGATGTTCTAGGTAATGTCGAAAATACACAGTCCTTAGTTTTCCCGGAGGAATTGCCGTGGAGAAACTGGTATGGGAAGTTAGCGGTGGCTCAAGTGAGCCATTTCGAGTGTGGAGGAATTGCAGTGAGCGCCGCCTTGTGTCACAAGATTGGGGATGGTTTCACCGTCACAAAGTTCGTCAACGATTGGGCTGCCACAACGCGTGACCCCCACGTTAAACCGTTTGTACATTTTGTCAGAGATTCTGTCATTCCGCCGCCGGAGAAAAGCCCTCCGTTGCCCACCCCGGTGATCGTGGCGGAAACTCAACATTGTCGCCAAAAGAGATACTTTTTCTCTGCCTCTAAGCTAAACTCCCTTAAAGCAATGGTATGTTTTAATTCAAGTTTTTCATTATATTAAGTTTATTATTATTAGTATATATAAAATTTATATATTTAAAAATTATATTAGAAATACTATTAAACACAAAACAAATTAAAAATTACTAAAAAAATTAATAATAATGAAGAAAGATCTTTTGTGAATAGGGCGGTTAACGAATTGAACATAAACGAATCGAAATTGTTCGTGTTCGTTTGTTAAGAATTTTGGAGTGTTCGTGTTCGTGTTCGTTTGTTAAGATATCTGAAAATTCAGTTCGTGTTTGTTTGTTAAGCGTTTATTACTGTTTGTTAACATTCACAAATGTGTTCGTTAAAGTTTACGAACATGTTCTTTAACATATGTTCATGAGCACGTTCGTGAACACTTGATAATAACCAAACACCTGCACATGTTCATGATCACAATTCGTTCGTGAACAAGAAATAATGTACGTTCACGAATAATAACCAACCAAACAACATAACTGCAAAATTAACGAACACTAAACGAGCTTGTTCATTAACATTAATAAACGAACACAAACGAGCTTGTTCACGAGATCTTAACAAACGAGCCTACAACTGTTTAGACTCTGTTTGTTTATGAACCGAGCTCTAAAATTTATGTTCGTTTACCTCCGAATATAAACAAACATTTACTGAACATGAACACGAGTATTTTTCCGAAATAATATTGGCTTCTTTGCCCTTTTTTGTTGTCTGATTTATTTCAATTTGAACGGATTAAAATACCCACGTGGGACGTGGCAAGATATTAGGGTTTTATTGTGTTATTGGGAAGCCCGACAGCAGTAGGAGAGAGAGAGAAGGAGAAAGGGGTGGGGGGAAACCAACGTAACGTATTACAAAGAAACAAAGGAGTTTGGGAGGGAAAGAAACAGAGGAAAGAGAAGTAGCAGTAAGGTAGAGTCGCCATCAATGTCGTCTGGTTCTGTGGGGGGAAATAATTAAATGATGGTCGCCATGCATGAAAATGGAATATTCTTTTAATTTGTTTTTGAAACCGCATGAAAACAGAAATAAGAAATGAAAATGTGATGAATCTACACTTGGAGATGACAATGAGTTGAGGAAGGTTACACCTATCATTCTATCCATCTTATATTTTTACCAATCATTATTGTGAGGACCATGGTCCACACAGCTATGTGAACCATACTATCAAATAATGTACATTCAATATAAAAATAATGTACATTTAATATAAAAATAATGTACATTGTATTCAGAGAATATATATTATTTGTGTACTGAATGTACATTATTTTTATAGTATACAAATAATGTACATTCAGTACAAAAATAATGTACATTTAGTACATTAAAAATGTACATTTTATTATGATCCACATAGCTATGTGGACCATGGTCCATACAATAATTTGCCTATCTTTACCATCGACTCTTACTTCCACCCCACACGAGTATTAAAACCTAAAATAATAAAAATATTCAAAACAAAAACTAAATTATTAATTTTTTAAAATAAATTCCATGGTTTAGATATAAAAATTGTAAAAAGTTAGCCAAAGTACCCAAGTACACTATTTGAGTATTAAAGGTATATTATTATGTATAATGTACATTAAAATGTACCTTTTTTGTGATCCGTATAACACTGTGTGGACTATGATCCACATAATAATTTGTCATCTTTTATGGTGAGGGCCGAGTCTGACCAATATTTTTTATTGTTTAGTCTAGTCCAATATAACCCATGTATTAATTTAGGGCAAATTATTCTGTAAACTCGAGTCCAAAGATACATAATTGACATACTAAATGTTCAAAATTTAACTTTTAAAAATTCACAATTTGTGATAACCATGTATTGTATTCACAAATTTCTAAAACTTAGAAACACAATTTAAATTCGAGAAGTTTACAATTCCAATACTAAAAATACACAATTTAAGACTAGGGTCCACCTTCCTGATCCGTGGTATTCAAATTAAAAGTAGTACGGAGTATTTATTTAGACTATCATTTTTAGACCAAATATTTAGACTATCGGTTTTACAACGTTGCAAACATTTATTTTAGTAATAATTATAATAAATTTTCTATATTATCTTAGATTCATATATATACTTTGAGTTAGATATTTAAATAAAAAAATTTGACATTCAATTACCCATGTATAAACTTCTCATATATAATCTTGCATTGATATACTTTCAAATATTTATTTAGATATAAACATTGGGCATTAACCCATTCGCACTATGCGCGTATAAAACTAGTTAGTATGATAAAGATGATGGGTCAACTCCTTATTATTACTCTACAATTCTTAATTAATTCAATTCAAATAATAAATAAACAGATGATGGGTCAACTCGCTCATGTAATATCACCCATAGATAGAGAACTAAGCGTGAGATAGATATATGGAAAAGGTCTCTCAAGTAAAAAAATTTGGGAAAACATTTTCACCTCAAAATGAGTCATTTTTCTTTTGAATATAATGAGTATTTTCGGTTAACTTTATGTTTTTTTATAACTAATGAAAATCATTTTTGAAGTTTCTAAACAGATCCTAATTATACTCTTAAGTATTAATAATTATATTCTTTTTTTTTGAATAATATAATTATGTTTTTAATTCTTAATAGGTAAAAGCCAAAACGGGGATACAAAATCCTACGCGCACTGAAGTTGTAAGTGCATTTCTTTACAAGTGCATTGTCTCGGCAGTGAAAACGCGACACGATTCCGACACCCTCCGACCATCCCAACTCTTCCACTACGCTAATATCCGACCGCTGGCTCTCCCGGAGAGCTTAGCCGCAACATCCGCCGGAAACCTACTTTCCACGTTTTGCATATCAACAACACACGCCGACGAAATGGACGTGGCGAAGTTAGTAGCTGAATTGAGGAAGGGAAAACAAGGGCTCTATGCGAAAGACATGACCAAAGAAAACGAGTTGGCCTTGGAGATATACGAATCCACGAAAAGGGGAGACAAGCCATACGACGAGGATGGGTTTGATAAGTACTTTTTTAGTAGCGTATGTAATTTCCCATTGTACGATGTGGATTTTGGGTGGGGGAGACCGAAGCACGTGAGTGTTCCAATGGGCCCGTTCAAGAACTTCATTCTCTTGTCCGGAAATAAGAGCATGGACGGTGTAGATGCGTGGGTGACAATGGAAGAAGGTCACGTGGCCGCGCTTGAGCAATATGAAGAGCTAGAAGAGTTTGCCGGGATGGTTCTATCTAGGTGATCATATTTGGGAACTTGAGAGTGGAAGGTCATATCTAGTTGATTATATATAGAGTTTATTATCGAAATTGTTCCTCGACTATTACAAAATTACCAATTTGGTCCTTGACAATTTTTCGTACCCAATTAAGTCTATCTACTTTGAAAATTTTAACCAATTTGGTCATCCGTTTATTTTGCCGTTAAAATTAGGACGAAATTGGTAATTTTGCTATAGTCAAGGGACGGAATTGGTAATTAATTTTTCACTGAAATGACCCCTTGACTACAGCAAAATTACCAATTTGGTCCATTGATTATAACAAAATTACCAATTTGGTCCCCAATTTTAACGGCAAAATAAACGGAAGACCAAATTGGTTAAAGTTTTCAAAGTCGAGGGACTTAATTGGGCACGAAAAATTGTTGAGGACCAGATTGATAATTTCGCAATAGTCGAGGGACCATTTCGGTAATAAACTCTTATATATAATTTTCTCTGATATGGTTTTAAATGTTATTGAAATCCATGTTTATTTCTATTACATTATGTCCTAATTTTTATTTCAAATAAATTTTGATTCGTTTTTTCTACAAACGCACATGGCCAATATAATTAGTGTAACAATTATGTAAGAGTATTAGTCATAGACAAATGTTGCGTAAAATATTTTGTCTAATGATTAAATATGATTAACAACTTTAGTCGATTACTTTTAGAAACTATACTCGTAACATCTTTGGTCCAATACTCATTAATGATCATGTTGTGAGATTGGAAGGTAGCACAGAGACACAACCGAGTCATTTGTCTGATGGTGATGAAGTGCATAGCTCCCAGGTTTTTTCACAAACTTTGCTCGAGTCATGGAAACAAGCTATGCGAGTAAGATTTTCGCATTTAGAATATCTAAATCGGCTCCAGATGAATTCGTGACAATATATATATCACACATAAAAAAAACGCAGGCCAAGAAAGGACTGTTAGACTTAATTTATCACATATGAACTTAATACATGATAATTAGGATCGTACTTACCTCCAGCCATAGCTCTTACACATATGTTTACCCCTAGTTGTCCCCGTTGAGCCTTGTTTTTGTTCAATAAATGTTAAGCATTTAAACCATTCATTGTGTTTTTTTTTTTTTTTGTTAACCCTTGTCATTTAACCCTTAACCTTAGCCAAAATGTTTCCCTTCACCCTTGCGAGAATATAACATTTGTTCTTTTTTATGGAAGAGATCTTTATTGGAGCTTGTTTTGTTAGCAATCCTCTTGATAATTTTGTTTAAGTGTGAGGGTTTTGAGAATAAGTTGTTTTTTGATTTGAAAAGAAAAGAAAAAGAAAATCAATGATGTTGAGAAAAATTGAAAAAAAGTGTTGAAATAGATTATGAAATTAAAAGAGAAAAATGAAAAGAAAAGAAAGACGAATAAAAGTTTGAAGTTTGTTTTGAAAGATGTACTCAACCCCACCACTTTAGAGGTTTGTTTTGTCATTAAGTCTTGTTTGCTCCTTAGCCCATAGAAGTTATATCTCTTCGATCTAGCTCCAATTGTGAATAAATGTGAAGTTCTCCTTTGTTTTATTCCTATTACCCCTTCTTTCTTAACCGTCCACCCTTAGCCTTGTTACAAGCCTAATAAGAGACCTATTTGATCTTAGCATGCATTCTTAGAGTTGAGCTAGTAGGAGTATGAACGGCAAGCCTATGGGATCTCATTAAAAGCCAACTTTTGCATAATCTCAACTTAGCATTTGTGCACACTAGGTTCTCACACACTTTAATGGCTTTGGTGCTTGGTTATATGCTTGAGAATAGAACTCGTGAGCCAAGCTAAGGTGATTCTTGAAACAAGTTGTGTTGTAGCAAGTTGGATTGTGGTATGATAGGTTGTGCAAAGTGGGAGTATGATCAATTTCTTTGTTAGGATGGTGATTTATTTCTTGTCTTTGCTTGAGGTGTGTAGGTCAGCAACCGGTCCTAAACCAATTAAACCGGTTGAAACCAGAAAAATAACAAAAAGAAAAATATGAAAAGACAAAAATACCCTTACTAAAATAGAAAAAGTCATGAGAAGGACTAAAAGTGTTCAAAAAATAATAGTCTAGGATGTTAAATGGCAAAACCGATAGTCTGGGATTAAATTTGGAATTGCCACCAAAGACAAGGGACCTCTAGTGGAATTATTAAAAACATTCCATTCAGCATAAATTAGTGCAATTACAAATACAATTTCACTTCAACTCTACAATGCCAAGGGAAGCCTTTTAACCAATTTTCCACCACCTATACTTTTAACATTGGAATTAAACAACACCATCACTAACACTGCTAATTAAACAATGGAAATCGATCATCACCAGGTGATAAGAGCACTTTGATTTTGACTGTCTATACAAACGATCTCCTTCTACAGTAGCTCTCAACCTTGATTTCAACCTTTCGATTTATTCCTCATTTTGATTTATACGCCTTAACAATCTAGGGATGATTGCCTTTGACCTTGAACACATAGGAAGATCATACCATCTTACAAATACACACCTAACACCTCTCTTTCCCTATACCCAAAACCTATTACAATCTAAAATTAAATATTGAACAAATATAGATTGTTAGGTAATACTCACCTTATTCGGTCCACATACAGTCCCAATACCTTCTATCGAGGTTGTCATTCGTCCATGAGGTTCATAGCTTTAACGAAAATCCACAATAGCAATTCATATTACAAATTACCTCATTGTGTTGAAATATTGAGTGGTTGCTTGAGGAACCATAGTTGTCTTCAGTGTAGTTGGCTTGCATCTGGTTGAATTGAACAACATAAAAAGAAGCGAATGTTGCACTGTGAACAAAATGAAGAAGAATTAGGCCTTCTTCTACATCTTATAATGACCAGGTGAGTGGAGAACGCAGGGAGCATGTGAAATTACTTGTCTGTCCTTGAATTTCAAGGCCAGTAGATGATGGAACTAACGGAGGACTTAATTGGGTAAAAATGGAAAAGTTAAGGATTTAATCGGATTGAATCAATAGTCGAGGATCAATTTGTGAATTTCGCTATAGTTGATAGACCATTTTAGGTATTTATTCATTTTTAATTATTAAAAAGTCCTCGCTTTACCTCAAAAAAAAAAAAAAGTCTCGGCTTACTCTTTGCGAGAAAGAGGACGAAGAATATTTCTAATTTTCTGTCGGGGACTGTCAGGGTTGACCAGACGGGACGAGGAGTATACTTCTTGTCCTTGCCTTTGCCCCGTCCCCATTATCATCCCTATTCGACATTAGCCAATTTGTAATAAAATTATAAATTTCATTAAATTTGGTGAAAATGAAATTACAATTCCATCCTATCGGACAACCCATAAAAAAAAAAAATGTGGGGTGAGGAGGGGGAGGTGTGGGGCTGCTATCAAGGTTCATCTATTTAGAAGGAAGGTGACAGTGGGACTATGGGAGTGGCATATTTCACCGAAAAACACTTAGTCGCCAATTAGGTGCGTTTTCCTTCCGACTCCATGAAACCTCGACGAGCACCTCCGTTCTCTCAATATCTATCGAAACCACCATCGACATCCTCCATTGATTTCAAGGTGAGAACATATGAATCGGTGTCCTCTCTTCAAACACTTGCTTCCCACTTTCTCATTCAAGAATCAACCCAAACTCTTCCCTCCCCAAACAAATTAACCAATGCCCATATTTTCAATCCTTCAGAACAGCAAAGAACCATCGCAAAAATCTCATCTTGCGATCAAGTTTCAAGAAACTTCAATTGGTTCATTTCATCTTCAAAACCCCAGAGCTATGAACTTTCTCCAACCCACTCCCTCTGTTCGTCCAAGAAAGCAGAATCCATTTTTACGGCTGCAGTTTGTGGCCAAATTGTTTCCCATATTTCGCAATTAAGACGATTTTCAAGCTCTCCGAAGGGACCTTCTTCATCCGGTGATTCGGTGCCAATTGTTTCATCTGAGGACTCATTAGACAACTCTAGCACTCCCATTGACGCAGGTTCTTCAATTCGAAAGCCGACCAATTTGTGGCCTGGAATGTATTATTCCCCTGTGACAAATGCCTTATGGGAAGCAAGATCGAGCGTTTTTGAGGCGCTTTCTAATGCCACCGTTGATGCCCCTCCCCAGAGTGAACTGATGACAAAAACTCCTGGAATGAGCAGGACCAGTGTATCCTACAAATTCTCCACTGATTATGCTCTCAGAGAACAGTATAGAAACCCCTGGAATATGATGAGGATGGGAAGATTGGTCGAAGACCTTGATGCTTTGGCTGGAACAATATCTTACAAGGTACAAAGTCTGATACTGATGCTTTTGCTACATTTTTGTGTAATTACATATACTTTTTTTATTATTTATTGTTGGGTTTCTAATAAAATATTCTATTTCACAATGTGTATTGTTCTTGGGATGTTTATTGTTGAGTTTTTTCAGACTTCTAATGAATTCTTGACAGCCTATTATTGTGTTTGATTGTTGATTACATTTCCATTCTGTTATTGTGATTGGTAGAAATTTCTCATGTCTGTGACATACTGTACGGATATACCTTAATTTCCTTCTTGGGGGGAAAAGGGTTGATCATTGAAGTGAGCTTGTGGCAGATGGAGCATTCATTCTGAGAATGTAACATTACTGCATGTGCTTATTGTCACCCGCTTTTTCCATATTGATATAATTACTTCACATGGTTCGAAAAGCGCTCTCAACTTTCTTATATCTCTCTGCAATCCAGCACTGCTCAGATAATGATATCGCAACTAGGCCATTATTGCTAGTTACTGCCTCTGTTGACAAGATGGTTTTGAAGAAACCAATTCGCATAGATTTGGATTTGAAAATCGAGGGGGCTGTTACTTGGGTTGGGAGGTCATCCATGGAGATTCAATTGAAAGTGATTCAGCCCTCACCAGGTATGTATCAGAAAAGTAACAATGTTCATTTTATATCTCAACAGCTCATGATTTTATAATGTTTATTCCCCATTTCTCTGTGATTGTGTGCTGGTTTATGAAATAAGAAATTTCTCCTGCTTATAAATGAACTTATTTTTCGGTTAAACTTACTAGCTAAAGCAATGCTTCAATGTTATCTTGTGTCTCATACTTTCCTACTCAAACGTCAAAAAGTTTGCCACGATCAGAATTTAGTGGTTGATGATGAATAAGATCTGAGGAGATTACCATGAGCGCTTCTATTTCAACAGTCCTAGGTGTTGTAGTAAACTTCCTTTGATGCGTGCTTTGTCTTGTCTTATAGACCTGGAGCATTATTGTGTGAATTAGAAATCCTGAGACTATTGTTCTGAGTTGTATAGACGTGTAGATTTTTTATAATCTTGTAAAATATGAGCCCCGAAACAAGGGACATAGTTTTCTTTTCACATAGCAGAAACAGAAGGTTAGTAAAC
>CM008344.1:50284131-50301655 GCA_002525835.2 Ipomoea batatas
CGGCTAGAGACCAAACGAGGAAGGCAAAGCTTAGATTTCGTAAAGACGTGTTTTTGGGACCGGCCACGACAATCCAACATGGTTCAGTATCTATCTGTCCGCCATTTATTACGTTTTGGTCAATTCTACCTCGTTTCGGACCTTCTAAAATGTCCGACGGTGTGATCAATGAAGAAGTGCCATCAACAAAACTTGTATAAGATTTATCTATAATATTGTGTACAGTTTAGAAAGATTATAATTATCTTCACGGTGGTTGGATTGAAAAATGACTTTAATAGGCTAAAGAAAATCATTATTTTGATAAAGATTGATTAGAGTGTGCATAGTTCATTGTGTGTATTTCTTGTTTTTAAAAAACGAAATCATTATTTATAATTTACCACTTAGAAATTAGTTAAACTGTTCATATAGGTACTGACGTGTATTTCTTGATCATCATGTACATATATAGACAAATGCTAGTGCAAATTAGATGACAACTCATTATAATGGGTTTCATTTTGACCACCTAACCTGTTTTGCATTCAAATTACATTGATGTTTGTTTCATTTTCTTGTATTTAAAAATACAATTTTACCCTCTAAATGTGTATCATGAATCAACTGAGTTGCTTGTGCAGACATTAGTGTTTACTGTGTATCTCTTGGTCATGCTCAAAAAGCCTAATGCCAGTACAAATTAGATAACAGTTCATCACAATGAATTTTGTTTTTACCATCTAACCTGTATTGCATTCAAACTATGTTGATGTTATATGATCTAGTTTGTCTTTTACCCATTGAAGATTAAAAAATGACATTCTTTTTTGAAATCTAAAATTCGATTTGCAAGATGTATAAAGTAAAACGACTTAATATATTAGCAATTTATTTTCAATAATACTTCCATCGCCCTGGTGATTTCAACTTTTAAAGAATACCCTTTCACTCACTGCAATAGTAGCTTTCTTATAGAATCACATCAATAACTTAAGCATAATTCTCCACTTCTATCTCCCTTAATGGAAACTAATTAAAGAAATCATTTCAAGTAAATAACAAAAACAAAAAGGATAAATGGTGAACTTCTCAGAATAGTTTGTTGTTGCCTGCAGAGTGTTCTTCCCTGGAGGTGTGTTTTCACTTTTCATCATCCATAAACTGCCATCTTATATATATAAAAATGTACATATATATGAGTATATGATAGAAACAAATCATCGTCCATGAGCTTCATTATCACTGATTTCATCATCAAGGCCAGCAAAATCGATCCTAGCAGAGGCCTGTTTTGCCCACTGGACAATCTTCTCAGCCTCCCTGTTGATCTTCTCCTCTTCCTTCATGGCTTTCTTCAGCATTTTCTCCTGATTCTTCTTGGAAAAAGTGCTCAAATCCGAAAGAAACTCAGCATCGCTCTTCCCCCAATCGAATCCTTTACCGATGATAGTGGCCCCCCTGTTCTCTTTCCCCTTCTTCTTCGACACCTTCTTGAGTGAGCACCACATGCACCCACTTTTCGCCGGCGGGGACGGCGGCTCCGTTGAAAAATCGGGCGAACCCACAGAAAATGAAGATGACCCAGACCCGGATTTCGGCTCAAAATCCGTTTTTCTTTCTGGGTTTTTCTTGGAATCAGAGAAATCATGATTCTCAGTCTCCAATTTTGGTATGGGAGGGGATGAAGTAACAGCCGAGAAACCCTTCTCGTCGGCTCGATCTTCCTTTTTCCCCGGGAGATCAACGGACTGAGAAACATTGAAGCTTTTAGAGCTTGGGATTGAGGGTTTGGGTTTTGTGGCCGGGAAAGTTTTGAGCTTCCGAAAGCGAGCTTCGAGGTGATCGGGGAGGTCGGAGTGGGAAAAGCCGGAGCAGTTTATGGCGGCGACCTGCTCAAGAACAGACTGATCCATCGCCTGAGACAGAAGCTCCTCCACCGCCTTTTCATCGTCGCTATCTGAAACAAACGAAAAATCGGCCATGCTTTCGACCTTCACTCTAAACCACTCACAATGCTATACTCAAAAGAGGACAAAGAAACGATTTTTATGGCTTTCCTTTTTCCGCAAGCAGTTGTAAAAGACGATATTCTTGCCACTCTCACTGTAATGGAGACAGATAGTCAACAATGGAGGTGGAAGCTAACGGCTAATTCATGCTTATGGCGTTTTTCCGAATACAGCCGAAAATCAAGGGATTTCAGTGGGCCCACCTTCCCCAAACTGGGCTGCAACTTTCAAATCGGCCCACTGTTTCAGCCCGTTTTTGTGGGCCTTATTCTGGAATTAGAATTTTAACATTATAACATAATAATATTAATTCACATAAACTATTAGACGTATTATCTTAAGTACAAATTTTCTCACATGAAATATATGTAATCATCATATATATGATGACAATACACGTGATAAATCAGATATGACAATAATGTATAGAATACGTACAGCACATATTAAATTATTAAGCTAAGCTAAGGTAATTAACTTTTTAATTAATTATGTCTTGTACGTTTTTGGAAGGCCGAGGTGATATTTTTGGGGCAGCTAAGGCACCCAAATTTGGTGAGATTGATTGGGTATTGTTGTGAAGACGAAGAGCGGCTTCTGGTCTATGAATTCATGCCTCGAGGCAGCTTAGAAAATCATCTGTTTAAGAGTAAGTTAACATTTTATTCGTCTTAACTTATTAGATTAAATAATTTCGTTTAATATAAACACATAATAATATATATAATGAGTAAATGAAATCCAGGGCTGTCTCTATCATTGCCATGGGGCACAAGATTGAAGATTGCAATAGGAGCAGCAAAAGGGCTGGCTTTCTTGCATGGTGCCGAGAAGCCTGTCATCTACCGTGACTTCAAAACCTCCAATATCTTGCTGGATTCTGTATACTTTTTTTTCCCTCCTTCTTCAATTCTATCTATTTATTAATTGAAAAATAATAATAATAAAAAAACTAAATTTTCTTTTTTCGATTAAGGACTTCAATGCCAAATTGTCGGATTTTGGACTTGCTCATATGGGACCGGAGGGATCCAAGACTCATGTGACCACTCAAGTAATGGGCACTTATGGATATGCCGCTCCAGAATATGTTAGCACGGGTATATAACAAATTCTTGAAGTGTGTATAACGTTTAATTTTACACTAAGTTTTTGTGATGTTATATGTTAATTTTTATTTGATCAGGTCATCTTACTACCAAAAGTGACATATATAGCTTTGGGGTGGTTCTATTGGAGCTTTTAACTGGAAGAAGGGCAACCGAAAAAACGCGACCAAAAAACGAGCAAAACCTGGTGGATTGGTCAAAGCCGTACTTGACAAGCAGCCGGAGACTGCGATGCATAATCGACCCAAGACTCGCCGGCCAGTACTCCGTCAAGGGAGCAAAGGAAATGGCGCTCTTAGCATTACAATGCGTCAGCTCCAACGCAAAGGACAGGCCCAAAATGCCGGCCATTATTGAGACTCTGGAGAGCCTTCAACACCTACGCGATATGGCCGTCGCATGTGGACAGTGGCCGCCGTCTCCGGCGTCCGCCAAAGGCGCTGTTTTTTCTCCGAAAGGGAACAAGGACGTGAACGGAAACCGCAGTTTCAAGAAGAACTCATCCCTCGCCACAAAACCCAAAACCAACTAATTTAAGCCATTTCCAAATAAGTATATCTGTAATTTGTGCAGAATATATGTTGAGTGTATATGTAAATATATATGTGCATGCATGGTATAATACATATAATTTGTGATTGCCAGTAGCTTTCTCTGTCATTTTAGTTTTCTTTAATGACGAAATAAACCTGCAGTCACTGCTTTAGGATGTACTGGGTAAGAGTCAGACTTGTAACCCGTCGTTATTAAGTCAGCCTGACCAACTTGACTGGGGTTGTCATGTTATTTTAGTTTTCTTAATAAGGTCTGGAAGATGATGATGATGATGAGAACTCAATATTGCATACAAATGCAAAGCAGAATGGGACTTGGCTTAAAGAAAGAAAGAAAGAAATGTGCATTATATATCATTAGATCATTAGATCACTAATCTAGCATTGTAGCTCTTCGTCTCTGTTCAAATTGTTGATAAGCATGCCGTGTTCTCAAGAACAATAGCAGACTTGAAGCAAAGCCTAAAAGAGAAATACAACCCCACCAAATAAACGTTGTGAAGTAGCATTTTCTCCCCATACAGACTACTGGCTCTGCCATGCCATTAGTGCTAGAACCCGCGCTTGAATCGTACACGAAAGCAGCAAGAAATCCATACAGAAGTGATCCTATTGGAATGTTAGTGATAAGAATGTTGTGGTTCACTCCCACGCTGTTCGGTCCGAACAGCTCTGAAGTTATTGAAACTGCTGCAGCGAATATAAAACCCGAACTTAGTCCAATCATAGCCGTCCCTGCTTCAAGTGCTTTGTAACTCCCCGTGGCTGCTAGCACGAAGAACGCAATTGGTGTTGGCAATAGCGCAATCGCTAGCCAGCCAGTCCTTGCAAAATAGAGCTTCCTGTAAAGTTTTTTAGCACCTTCAATCCTTCATAAGTCTTTTAAAATGCATAAATGTTTAACTGTTTAAGGCTGCAATTAAAAAAGTGTTTTTGGACTTACAATCTGATGAAATCTGGAGCTGCAGAGAGCAAGCGGCCAAAGAAGGAGAAGGATGAATAGAATGTGATGAGTTTTGAAGTCATTGAAGTATGTCCAAGAGATTGTGAAATCTGGCCTAGATTGTTGCTATAGACTAGCCCAATTGTTCCCCCACAAAAGTATGCAAGATAGTATAACCAAAAATCGCATCTTTTGAGAAGTTTCGGGGCATTGTGCTCCTCTCCAAGCATGAACAATTGATCTCTCCCAATCACATTCTCGACGCATCCTTCATCAGATGCAGAACTGCGTTGCCAGGGGATACTGTTTTGATCAGTAGACTCATTATTGCCATCAACGATGTAAGAAAGTCCATTAGCCAAGCTCCCTTCTCGACTAAGTAGCTGTTTGTGCAGCTCAAGATCATCTGCATCAACGAGAATGAATCCAGAGTGTTTAAGTTCAAAGGTCGAGTAGATGGTGTCACGAAACCACTTTCGTGCATAGGTAACCCCCGGGATTCCTAAAGGCAGGACTAGGAGGAAAATTGCCCCGACAAGCAGGAAGCGTGCTGTAACCTTATCCGATGAATGCACAAAGAGAAGGTAGATGCCAGTGACCACTGCCAAGGAATTGAGCACCACAAATAACAGCTGATCACGTTTGATTCCATCGGGTGAAAGGGGTTCTAGAGGGGGCTGGCGAAGAATCGGGATGAGGGCAGCGAAAGACGTGATTAAGGGAATGATGGCATTGAGGAGAAGATATAATGCACTGGAAGAAGGGTTGAGGGCATTGGCTGCAAGAGTGTACAAGGCTGCACTCACCCCATTGAAGCTTATAGTGAGTGACAGTGCAAGTGGTCTGTTAGATGGGAAATTCTTTATGCACAGCACAAAACAAACTGTGTTGAACCAAGTAATGCTCAATCCAGCTAACAAGCAGAGAAGGAACACCTGCAGATTACAGAACATTCATTCTATGACAATCAAAAGCAGACCTTTCAACCACTCCCTTTCACAAAATTCATATATATTGGAGCAACCTCAGCCAAGTTGGTCAGATAGTTCACTTTGGTAACTACAATGTTATAAATTCAACTCTTGAGAGTGACCTATTGGCCAGTTTGAGCTTATCGATCTTTTGCTGACTAGGTGACAAGACGAGATTTACTTGGCTATAGATTTACCTCATCACTAGAAAACAAAATTCATATATATTTCCCTATATGGACATTTCAACAGAGCAAATATTTTCAAGAACCACACAACAGAGCCCACACATTTGACTTGTGGCCATCAATTAATTTAGTAATATAATATCTACTGGTTTACTGGCCACAATATACCTTTTTGGAAGTTTCCTAGCTTGAATGGTTTGTCTTACCCAGACAAGAGACAACCATTTCATTTCACAGTAAGCTAAAATGATTTTTTTTTTTTCAAAATTACTATGCATTTTGTGTTTATTTTTCTTGACAATTGGATTTGATGAATGAAAAAGAAGAATTAATTAAATAAAATAAAGGTATTGGGAGGGTGGGGAAGATGAGAAATTACTGACCGCAAAATAAGGTAAGAAAATGATACGCTGCATGAGAAGCCACTGAAGGCCGTAACCGACTAACCCCATGACGGCGGCGATGAACATGACGGCCGATAACGGCAAATACATCAAGGCGAGGCCGGAAGACCATCCCAAGGCTTTTCCGAGGTCGGAGGCGGTGGCGAGGTAATTGAGTTGAATCTGGGAAACGCCCAACACGCGCTTCAGTTGCGAGGAGTAAGCGGAGAAGTCGAAATTGGTGCCGGTGAAGGCCTGAATCCAAATCGTGGCGACTAGGATCATCCATTTTCTTGACTGGCCGGCCATTGGTCGAAAGTTTTTTTGGATGAAACGATGATTATTATGTCGTTAATTGCTAGCTCGTGGTTGTTGCTCCGGTCGGGGGTTGCCACGCCAACGTTAAGATGACGCCGCAAATTTGCGTCCAGGAGTGATCCCAACGTGGCTTCATTTATATGCGCTCGTCTACCAGACTACATCACGTCATTTTATTGTAGTGTCAATAGACAATAATGTCTATTTATTTTTAAATAATACAATATCATGGATCATAGTTCATATTATTAAGAATTTTATTTTAAAAATCATGTATCTGTAACTAGCACAAAAGACACACATAATATGTTAATTACAAATATATAATATAATAATCATAGATACACTAAATATTATGTGACTGTAGAAATTTCGTCATCACTCAAACAAACTCTCTAATTTTACTTTTAATTTGTTTTTGGAAAAATAATATTGTACATTTCTTGCCCGTACTTAGGAAAAAAGTACGTCTTAAAAATTGAAAATTGGCAAGTGTACTCCTGACACATTATCTAATTTTATAATAAAAAAGAATAAAGAATAAAAAATTGTTGTTCACTATGAATCGATTGTCACATGAAGTTTTTTAAAAAATGCTTCGAAAGGGAGATATATATAAGTGAGTGTATTGTAATTTTTGTATTTAAAAGGTCTCAAACTTTATTTTTACTAACATCCTATTGATTGAGCATTTTAATGCGGCAAATTTCAAAATGCCTCCCTCAAAATATCTAAAAAGAGATAATATAGGACAACTCCAACTAAGTTGGTCGATTGGGAGCAAGATATTAACTTTTGTGTTTGAGTCGGTAAACTATAGACAACCTATGTTGAATTATCTCATTGTGATCTTTTGTCGACTAGAATCACAAGTTTACTTGGCCTAGTGCACATTCTCCAATAGTTGTTTCAAGTTTTCCTCATCACAAAAAACAAAAACAAAAAAAAAATAAATTATAGGACTATCAATAAACTTTAGACCACGTTCATGCATGCAATAAAAAGTACCATACCTTGTGAGATAATCCGTCATCTTATTTTATTCACAAAAAGGTGTAATACACTCAAGTCTCATATATTATTAAAATTTTAAAAAAAAATCGCATGATGAATAAGTTCCATTTCACTAATAATTAAAATAAAAATCAGTACAAGCAAATATTTTTTTAAGGAATATATTATTGTAACAGTGGGAGAACACAATATTAAAATTGCTGATTAAGTTAAGGTATGTTGGTTCGTCCGTCAATTTGTTAGTACGGTGTAATATGTTATTGATGTTTGTTAGTTCTTTCAATACAGTTCACACTAATAAACGAATTGATCCACCATTTTCAGTACATAGAATCCAAATTGAGTGCATCTAATTCGTTTTTATATATTATTATATCACGTGAAAACGAATTAAAACAGATGGTTGCTTGTATTTAATTTATTACCAACATTATGATCAATAAACCTAATTTTTATGAACAATTATGGCATTGATCTGACATGTTCTATGTACGTGTGGCTGCGGGCTGCCAGCATAAGTTTTATTTTAATAAATTATGATGAGTGTCCCGAAAGATAGTTGACTGAGTGAAACATGATTATTATTCTAGATAATAATTAGTGTTTTGAGTACAAATTTGTGTTTTTATTGGCCTTATTGATTTGAGTTGATCATTATAAACTGGTAATCACAACATTTATGCGCTATAACTTGAATACGGAAACACAATTAACATTCAATCGCATATGTAAATTAAATCAATCAACTAAACAATGTTCATGATCATTAATTTTTAATTAAAAATGGAAATAAAGATAAAACTTACTTGTCCATTGGAGACCTATTTGATATGTATACCTTAACCACCTCCCTTCTAATGACATGGAGACTAGAAAACCCTAATGTCAAGAGTTTTTCCCGGTCTGTGATGTGATGAGAAAAATCCTTGCAGATTATTATCCTAAAAGTTGCTTAAATATTGGTAGCAGTATTTCTTAAAGGAAGCGCACGCACCAAAAAAGGCAATACTCTTAAAAGAATCCATAACTTTTTCTATTTGTGATTTGTGAGTATCTTATAGAATTACCCAATTACAACCTTTAATAATTTATTATATGAATTAATGTTAAGAATAAATTGTTTCTAACATGAACAACATTAATTTATATCATTGTGGTCCTTTATGGACTTCATAATGTAAACTTCATCTATAGTATACTTTTAGATAGCACACAATTATAGATTTATGCGTAAAAAAAAATTATGATGTGCCAATTTATCACGCATATTTTAAAACGAATTGCCAATAATAATGGTCTATTCCACTTATTTCCGCTGTTGGCTTTCTTTGAAACCTGGAACGGTTCTTGTCTAAAGTTATTATTAAAAAAATTAAAATAATAAATAAATAAGAAGTTAAATGCATAATTGGCAATGACAACTAAGAAAATTTTAAAAAGAAGAAGGGGAGGACGACTAGTTTAACAAAAGATGAGAACATAGGAAAAGAATTAATTAGTAGCGGATTTCGTCAATTCAGTTTGTATTATTGCATGCATTATTGAGAACTAAGTATTCCAAACCTCCTCATAATTCTTATGTATGATAATAAAACCAAATAACGGAATAGGCCTATTTTAAAGGGTGTTTTGTATTATATCGGACCTCACCTCCTCCCCCAACTAAAATCTTTATTTTGGTGGGGATAACTATGATCATGTAAGCTATGATTGGCGTTTTGGATCGATAGCCGAGCTCTGGGATATTACTAACACGACGACTATCGACCCAAGCCTAAAAAGGGAAAAGAACATATTAACGCAAGAGTTCATTATGAAAAAAGTTTAGATAACTTGGTTGGATATATGCTTTAGATTGTGAGTTTAATTCTCCATATAGTTGCAAATTATTTTCATTTTTTTCTAACAAGTAGATATACATGGCTAATTGAAGCATGTAAAACAAATATTTTTTGGGGAGGGCCTTACCTCCAATTCTGACATTATTAGTCAAATCCTAATTCAAATGGTCTTTTATTCACACCTTCAACCCAACGACCTAAGTTCGATTCCTGCTAGCAAATACTATATTATTTATAGTCTATTACTTAAGGTTATTTATTTATCATTTGTTTTTTTCTTGGGTCATTCTCATGTGTCGTATTCCAGATATTTTATATTTAGTCCGAACATCAATTTATGATGAATTTGAGTTCCTTAAAACCACCACTTTGGACGCAAAATATGTAACTAGTTATATATAAAAAGATTTTATTAAAAAAAAAAAAAAAAAAGTTGAAACATTGATCCTACCCGAATCCTAAATTTGGTTGGCCGGGGCGGGCCTGGCTTAACTTTGGGACAGTTGGGCCTAGGAGCGTGGAGTTGGGACTTGGGGTACATTATTTTTCGCATAATCCAACAACCTATTAAATTTGGACATGCCATATTAACCAACAAAGTGATATTTGTTTCTTTCTTCTTTTTTTTTTTTCTTTTTTTTTTTCTTTTTTTTTTAAAAAAAAAAACAAATTAAATTAAATTCCACTAAATGTCTTCCGAGTTTGAGACATTATCAAGTTTGATCTTTAATTTAAAAGTCTACACGTATTGTTGTGTAGTAAAATTATACAGTTAAGTAATGCCAAGACAATGACAATTTATACAAGGAAAAGAGTCCCAACAAACCTCTAAGAACGTGATAGATCATTAGACTAAGTTAAAATCGATGTGGTGGCCCGTAAGACTAAGTCAAGGCTTACCTACCATTCCAAGCCCGGATGCGGGCTCCAGAGTGGGTACGATTAGCAGTTTGGGGCTGGCTCCAAAGACTAGCATTGGGTGCCTTCACCCTTTGCTTATGTCATTCATGTCTCACTCGAAATATCCATTTCTCTTAGTCATGAGTCAGAGACTCTTCTTGTGCCCGAGATCATAGACTCTCCAACTCTATATGTATATTCTTAAGTCATTTTCAATATCTCCATTACCATCAACTAATTAACACAAATTTCATATAGCTTCAAGATAAATATGTTTGATTGAACAAAGGCAATCTCTATTAACCAATCAATAATTGTGTACATGTATTGTCCACTTAAATTAGATGCTTATTCACTCAAATTCTTCCACTGTTGTCTTTTTTCTTATTATTTCTCCCTTTCCCATTCCTTTTCCAAACAAATCATTTCCTTTCATCTCCACCGAATCCGCCATGACTTTCCATCCATCATCCATGTTCGAGTTCATGCACCATAATGCATAAAAGAATTCGTTCAATCAACTGATGTGGAATTTCGCCAAACATTTTTTTTTCAAGTATTGCGAATACGAAAAAGAAAAGGGCATTGTTTGGTAAATAATCAGCCTATCAGTCAATTTTGACTTATTTAACCAATATTAGTTGTTTGGTTAATAAGCTTTTTGTAACTCCAAAATACTAAAATTCAAAAGCTACTCAAAGAAGCTTTTTAGAAAAGAAATTATACCAAACTGCCATCAACAAACAGCCAATTTATCAAACAACTTTCTACCATCCGCCAATATTATCAACAAATCATACCTTCTAACCCAAACAGCCAACACAATCAGCCAACAGCCATTTACCAAACAGAGCCAAGATTGAAGTTGTTGGCTTGCAGTGTACCACAGATAGAGTGACTGGTATCTTCTTGTTTACCCACCAATATGGAATGGTGGTGGTGGACCACTCAACGTGGGTGGTTCAAAACATTGTCACGGTTGCGCGTCTTAGTCACGACCGGAAAACAGACAGTGAAACAGCGCACATATTCCTTTGACCTTTTACAACTTTTTTTTTTTTTTTTTAAATCACTTTGGTTTAGCAATTAAATAACTACGTTGTATGATGGTTATTAATTAATTAATTATGTAGTCCGTATAAAATTGCGTTTGGAAGGAGGGCAGACCGGACCGGAAAGGGACGGGCACGGGGCACGTACTCCCCCACTCGACGAGTGACAGCTGAGTGAGAGTAATGCGTGGGCCCACTGTGTCTTAATTAAATCACCGCCATTCCCTCTCCGCTTTCGTTTCAGCTCCTCCAATCATGACATGGCATGACAGTATCATTCATAACAAATCCATAAATTTACTGAATTCTTATAACTTTTTGTTAGTTGGTTCATTTGGGATGTTTTTTTTTTGTTAGACTACAAGATCTAACCAAAAAGGAATCACATTTGGAATGCACCTTTGAGTATGAACCGCTAACTTTTATGTAAATTAAAAGAAATTATGAAATTGGAATAGATGGAAACAAAGAAGTCATAGGTTATAATTTATAAAGCAGCCGTCAGCGGGATTCATTGGCGCAAAAAACATTAGTAGATTCGTGATGGGCAATTCCCAAATGTCACTCCTCGGACCTCGTGTCGGCTACATATATATATGCTAGCATATATTCTGTCCGTTTTTTGGTTTTATTAAATCTAGAATAGCTATAGCGATAAATAAATAGTAAATACATTAGTGAACGCTACTAGTGCTGTAGTGTCGGCTGCCACATTAAGCTCTGCTATAAAAAGCTCTTCTTGAAAAGCCACCTACCCAAAAAAAAAAAAAAAGCCATACGCTTTCACATCTGCACTTGCGTTTTCTTCTGGTATTCTGGAGCTTATAATAAGCTCCGAAAACCAGAATTCTAAACTGGGTTTGAGTCTTTGGCACATAAAAGCACCCCATTGATCACAGGTACCACCACAATGCTTCTTTTTTTTCCTTTTTTCTTTTTTAATGGGAAGTCTGGAAAAAAAATACAGTCTTTATTACATCTCGAGCTTAACTTGATTTCTATCAGTTACTAAGTATGAGTAGCATCGTTGGGTGATGAATGAAATAGTGTGATCGTAAATGTCAAAAATTTTACTGCTTATGGAAATACTATCTTTCCCTCCAAAAAATATATAAAGATATCTTTTTCTTTTTCTTTTTGTTATATTTTTTTTTGTGGGAATTTTTCATTTGATTGAGAAATTAGATTTCTGCATTTCTTTGTTACGAAATTGTGAATGATGTTCTATGTTTTGTTTTCGAGTTTTCACAATGTTTTCTTGTTCTGTTTGTGTTTTTTGGGGTTGTTGGAATTTTGCAGTATGGTGAAAGTGGGGTTGCAACAATGGCTACGTGCATTGGTGTTATTGGTGGTCCTTTTGAGAACAGCTAGCTCCTTGGTGGACATCACTTATGTCCTCAGTGCTGTTGCAAAAGGAGCAGGTTAGAAATCCATTGTACCACATTAAATTTTGCTATGTTCAACTTCCTTTTTGTGTCTTTTGGGTGAGTTTGCAGTGAATCATGTGAGTTTGGTGATAACAATGTTGTTGCAGTATGTTTGGATGGGAGTCCACCAGCGTACCATCTTGATCGAGGATATGGCACAGGAATTAACAATTGGTTGATCCAACTTGAGGTTTTCCTCTTATTTTTTTTAGTACTACTGACTCTATTAGAATGTAGTATCTGTTCTATTACAATGTAATCCAACTTAGGTTTGCCTCTAGTACTCTTAAAAGGCATCATTTGTGTGTCTGTGTTTGTTTTGGTGCCAAATACAGTTCTTTGGAAGTTAAAAGTAGGACGAGGAGTATTTGATATTAAGTGTAGATGGGGAGGGGTATTCAAAGAGGAAATATTGAGTTGCTGGAGTTCAAAGGAAAGCGTTTCCAATTGGAATGGCAGACCTCAATTCATCTATGTGAATGATTAGTTGGAAATAATGTTCTGAATTGTTGTACTATAGATCTAAGTAGTATAAGTTTTCTGCATTTGCACTCAAAAGAAGCTTTCCTGATACAGTCTGGATTTTCAGGGAGGAGGATGGTGTAATAATGTTACAACTTGCCTTTCACGTATGAATACTCGATTGGGGTCCTCCAAGCAAATGGCAAAGCAGCTTGCTTTCTCGGGGCTCCTGGGCAACAAGGCTCAGTTTAATCCTGGTAAATTTTCCTTTCCATCTACGTTACTTTATATGTTTTTTTTTTCCTTTCTTGTTATGGTGCATAACGGAATATCTTAAATCTCAAACTTTGGTCATATTCGAACCTCCAGATTTTTACAATTGGAACAGAGTCAAAGTTAGATATTGCGATGGATCTTCTTTTACTGGTGATGTTGCTGCAGTAAATCCTGTATGCATGCTGTATTAGTACTGATAGATGATTTGGTTTGGTTTAGACATTACGTTGTCCAATAGCCATGTTTTTTCAAAGTGACGGAGATGAGAATCCTCTTTAATGGACATGCTTAATTGTACCAACAGAAAACCAATCTTCACTTCAGAGGAGCGAGGGTTTTTCTTGCTGTCATGGAGGACTTATTAGTAAAAGGAATGAAGAATGCTGAAAATGTATGCTCTCTCTCTCTCTCTCCCCGTTTGCAGACACCATCGTCCTCACTTGTTGCAGCTAATGGAAGTCTTCTCGTGTAGGCTATATTGTCGGGATGTTCAGCTGGAGGATTGGCCTCAATTCTGCATTGTGACAGCTTCAAAGCTCTCCTCCCAATGGGTGCCAAAGTGAAATGCTTAGCAGATGCAGGATATTTTATTAACGCGTAAGATGATTTATTATACGTGTTTTATAGTAATCGTTACATATCCTTTCTCACTAACAAACATATGGATGCCTTGTGGCAGGTTGGATATTTCTCATGCACCACATATTGAAGAGTTCTATAGTGACATTGTTCAAACGCATGTGTGCTTCTTGAACCTTTTCCTTCTTCGGTTCATAATTGATTTATCATTTCGAAAGTTGGTTCATTGAATTTCCCGTGTCCTAAACCTTAGTTTCTTCTTGGCTTCAGGCATCGGCTAAGAATTTGCCTCTATCGTGTACTTTAAGATTGAAGCCGAGTTTGGTAAGAGCAGTCATTTCAAGAATTTATTTGGCTTTTGCCTGTTACTACATCGTGCCATCTCACACCAACACAGCTTAGCAACATTGCAGTGTTTTTTCCCTCAAAACGTGGCACAACATGTTCGGACACCTCTGTTCATCGTCAATGCAGCCTATGATTCCTGGCAGGTTATAGCATGTCGGAATTCCCTCCTCTAGTTATTTAACTAATCTTATTCGATATCTCAGAAAGGGATTGCAGTAATTGTGTTGTGAATCCTACTTGTTTCCTGACTTGAATTTCGGATTCCAGATAAAGAACATTTTGGCTCCCGGGGTTGCTGATCCCCTTGGGACATGGCACAACTGCAAGCTAGATATACTCAAATGTACACCCAAACAGCTTCTAGTAATGCAAGGTAACAATTCTGATGAACGATCCACTCCTACGTTTTTCTTTTTATTTGTAATTTCAAGGTGCATTGCTCAACCTCGTGATTTATGA
This sequence comes from Ipomoea batatas, assembly GCA_002525835.2. Taxonomy (NCBI): domain Eukaryota; kingdom Viridiplantae; phylum Streptophyta; class Magnoliopsida; order Solanales; family Convolvulaceae; genus Ipomoea; species Ipomoea batatas. The sequence goes on from CM008344.1 coordinate 50,298,947, forward strand.
CATTTGCATCTCTACATACAAGTGGAATTTCTAGTTGTATTGAGCAGATGACTATTTCCCCCTGATATTTTCGAGTCATTTCCCAGGTTATAGACTGCAGTTCTTAAGGGCATTATTTGGGATAGGCCCTTCTTCATCAAGAGGGTACTTTATCAACTCCTGCTACGCACACTGTCAAACCGAAGTCCAAGAAACGTGGTTCAGAAATGACTCTCCAAGGTTGGCAAACAAGGTAAAAGATCAGCTAACCCGCTATGTTTGGTCTCATTTCTGAAATCTACACAACCACAGTTGATCTCGTTTTCTTGCTTTCCTGAACTTACAACTATCGCTGTCTGTATATGTGGAGAGACTCACTGACTCTCTGCTCAAAACTTCTGGTGCAGACAATTGCAAAAGCAGTTGGTGACTGGTTTTACGACAGGGCGCCATTTCAGAAGATCGACTGCCCTTATCCTTGTGATAAAACTTGCCACAACCGCGTTTTTGACACTGCAGAGCACCCATTGATATAGAATATAGTTCATTGGAAGCAGCATTCTTTTGGACCATTCTTTTCAAGATTTCAATCATTCTCAAAGGGAAGTAGAAGAAATAAAAGGAAATTTATTCATGATTCATCAAAGTATATTTAGAATAAAGGAAGATTGCCATTATTGCACAGAACTGAGTGCTTGGTTTCTTCTTATAGGAATATGAGTATAGCACACAAATAGGGGTATCTTTACTACATTTGTACTACAGTAACTGAGAAGCACACTTTCAGTCAGTAAAATATTTCTTTTTTTATTCTATGATTAATAATTGATTGATCAAGTATATATATTCTCCACCCACTCTGGGAGTGAAATAAATATGTGAATGTGTCGGCAACTAACATGCATATATGCTTTTATTGATGAAATGAACATGTGCATCAGTGCATGTCACCACTTTCATTTATTACTATCACTTATTTAATTTACGAAAAAGTTCATAACTGCTATTCGAAGATGCAGATAAACCAACCTAGATTATTCACACTTTCATAGTTGATTAGCTCAAATAAATAATGCTCATAGACAATTCCCATAAGAAGTCGATGTTAGAATTTTGTGATTATCAAACCAACTATTCGACCAACTTGGATGGAATAATGGAATATGCCCACTACTTTGCCATGTGATGTTTGCAGACATGAATTTTGGCTAAGAATGCATTTGTATTTCAAAATTTGCAGTTGGCTTTCAGTTCTCATATGCCAAACTGTGTTTACATTGATTCTTCTTGGATAAAAAGAGTAAGCAGATTGTTACAGTAGTTAAAATGAAGTACTCTGTAATTGTTAATGTTACTACATTTGTTGCCAAAAAAAGTCACGATAACTCACTCTATTGTATTGAGGGATTGGGCTCTGATGCTCTCCAAAGTCCAAACAGCATCTCCGTTAGCCCTGTCAAACTCTTACATGTGCTTTTTCCACGAAAATTACTCTTTGTGAAATCAAACATGAAAGTTTTCTCGAACCTTCCCCTTATTCTGCATATCATTTCTGAGAATCACAGTATGCAGCAAATTCACATTGGCAAGGTCCCTCCCTGACCTGCATCTCCACAAGAAAGACCGTTGTTAACTTCTAAAGATTACAATTCGAGAGTTTTACAAAGATACTAATTGTTCCAGCACCGCGTTACTTCTGAGTTTGAACTAAAAGAATCAAGGCAGTTCTTATCACAAGCATACCTTGCGCACTGTAAATGACACTCTCCTTGATGCCCGTCTAATTATATTGTCCTTCACAATGTCAACCTGCAACAAAGACATCAGAGTACACACATCTGTGGGAGAGGAAAAAGAAAGAAGATTGCATTCGAAATGTCTGCAAAGAAGTATTCTATTTTTAATGTATACTTAAACAAGATTCAACAATTCCAGATACTTATAATAGCAAATTTTACCTTGTGGTGCGGAATATAATGGTGCCAAGCATATCGTGCCTCCCCAGACAATAATAACATTGATCGTGGGGGAAGATAAATAGCTCTCCTCAAAAAATTAGAGGTCTTGTCAGAGTTTTGAATCTCGCCATCACATAATGATTCAGAATTTGTCAGCCAGACACCTGTTGAATACTTTCTGAACTCCATTACACAAGGCCCTGCTAATGAAAGACTGAAAATTGGTTCCTCAAATGCAGAATGGGTATCTATATGTGGAGACAACCCCACTCCAGGTGGATATTCATTAACCTGTTATAGATTGCAGAAAATATATTAATCTTGAGTGCAATAAAGTAGTGTTAATCTAAACTGGTACTTCTGCCCAGACCTTGCACGGGTATTTTTGTACTGACATTTTCTAATTTATTGTTGTAATTAAGTTCAAAAAATATACTCCACTTAATACTTAAGGACAAATATGATTGTAGGGGGATATTTAATAATAATAATAGAACTACTTACTGTTAACTGGTCCAGAACAACACTTCCAGTGTAACCCAGGTTTTGAAAGGAGGATAGTCTTTCGAGTATTGGAGAAACGAATTGTGGAAGTTCACCCAAGAACTGGCTTGTGTTAACATTTCTGATCTGTAGCAGTAAAAGACAGGAAATTTTTAAAAAAAAATTAAAAAAAAAACAATTGCTTTCTTGTGATTTCTACATTTCAATTCAATCTGTTGGATAACCACCTAGACACACACACAAAAGCACATCTTTCTTATTCTTTTTT
>CM008344.1:50306383-50317912 GCA_002525835.2 Ipomoea batatas
AGTGGAGTTCATGAAGGATAAGGGAGAGATTTGGGAGGGTGTAGTTCAAAAATATGGACTTTTCAGAACCAGAATGGAGGAGAGCACTTGCTATCACGCACTGCAGACAGTGTTGAGATTCCAGTTTCAACACGTTTGTAGCATGAATAAGAGTAAAGAATTTGGGTTCCTTGGATATGCTGATACGTTGAAGAGGATTAGAGTTTGGGTGCAGAAATTGAGAGAAATGAACATCATTCCATGATCTATCCCCTGTTTCAAATGTGCTTCTGTGTTGTTTGCTTTTCGACGGTACTTATGTAATGTCCGACCCCTAGCAGGTCCAATTGTTAAACCATGGACGGGGATTCATAATAAACTTTGATACAAAAATTTTATACCTTCAATAATATATTTTGTATCTTAACAATTGTTTTTTACATGTAAACAAATAATTTGATAATTGTTAATACATAATATGATAGTTACATATACATAAATTGTCTACAATTACAAAATGGGTCATCTACTGATTCAGAGAATTTTAGGGGGTGTTTGGTTGGATGGAAAATCTTTTCCATGGAAAAGATTTTCCATAAAGTGAAGGAAAATGTGTGTTTCCATTGTTTGGTTGGATGGAAAATATTTTCCATGGAACTTGAGTTCCCAAAAGTGAAGGAAAACAAATTCTTTGTTAGGAGTTGGTATTTTGTTTTCCAAAGGGTTTGGGAAGAAATGTTGAGCAATTAGACAACTTTGCCCTCATCAAAATAATATAATTTATTATCATTATTAATTTGTTAAGGGCATATTGGTCTTTATATTCATAAATCCTTACCATTCCAAATCTAACCAAACAATGGAATTCATATTCTCAGTAAATTCTTTTCCACCAACCAAACAATGGAATCTATTTTCCTGGTAATTTGTTTTCCATGAAATTTGAATTTCATTTCCTTCAAATATTTTCCAGCGAACCAAACGGGTTGTTAATGTTATTTTTTAGTGATATTGAGTAAGTTGAATTGAGCCAGTCCGGCCCAACATTGTTGCAAGTTGTGTCACTCAATCAACATTAAAATGTTAGTTTGGCGCTCATCATTATACGGTGGACTATGGTCCCAAAATTCTGTCGTTTCATTAACTAAAGAAATGGTTGCCGTTAAGTCTTAACAAAGTTTCATAAATGAAATTATAGTTCATTTCAAAAGATACTATCTCACATTTGTTTTTGTATTGTTAAAAAGGGAATTGCACACAAAGTTAATGGCGTGGAAGGGAAGTGTTTATGCCGTTTATTTTCATTAATAAAAACGAGTTTGTGTTTGATGCATGGAACATCATGCAATCATGCATTGTTTTGGGCCAAATCAAGTACGGCATCATATGGGCTGAGTCGATTCTGTCCTGTATTGTTATCTTTACTTTTGGGTATTTATAAGTATCTATCTCCCTAATTACTAATTCATTTTAAGATGGCTATTTACCAGCCTAATGACCCACGCTGTCTAAATTTGACAAAAATCTTCATGGTCTACCCTTAGTGCCTTACCGTAATTTCAATAAAAGAAAAAATTAAATTATCTATTAATTAAATAATACTACATTGTAATAAAATTAGTAGTACTTAGAAAATACTTACCATGTAAATTAAACATCTAATCACTTTTATTGATTTGGTTATGAATGACCCATTCTAGTCATTTCAATGTTAATGCCCGTCAAAATCGATCACAACAAGTATCTAATATTTGTTGAACATGTCCGAAATATGACATTGACCATGTTGTTGTTACGAAAAGTCTATGTCCACACATAATTATTGTTGATACGAAAAGTCTATGTCCACACCTAATTAGACTTGGGTAGATGTTGGGATTTTCAATTCTTAGATTATCCTTATTCATATTACTCTCTTATTTTTTAAATTAAATCCTACTTTTTCATCATTAAATTTATAATGTCTTCATTAATTTATTTTATATTCATACAATAAGCTCACACTTTAAAAAACAAACATACTTTCAATATATATATATATATAACTTAAGAAATTTTTTTTTTTAAAAAAAGTTGTAATCTGGTAACTTTTTGTGTCAAGAAAGCTTGCAAGATACGGAGTACATGACAAGCAAAAAAAAAAAATTAAAATTTTCACTTAATCTTGAAAGCACCAAAATTGCGTGGTTAAGGTTAGACTTACACTAGTCCCGATCATTAGTCCAGTTAGAAAAACGTTGTAGCCAAGCACCTTGTGCTCAAGTGGCATGTAGTGGCCACCCTCAGATGGGAGGTCATGAGTTCGAGTCTCCACTCCTCAGTGGAGGAGATCTCGAAATTGACTCTTTGTGTTTTGTGCTTCAGTAGGTTGAGAAAAGTATAGATGAACAGATACTACAATGCAATAGGGTCAGTTGTATTAAAAAAAAAAAAAAAAACGTTGTTTGACTTTACCGCCGTCTATTTTTAGTCAATACCGTGTTATATTATATTGATTGGCTCTAAGTTATTATACTATCCTCGTTCAACATCTCCTAGCTAGCGTCTTTCTAGCTTTCCCACACTTTAGCCTCAGAAATCTAGCTTGCAAAAATGGCGCAAGAGAAGTGTTCGAAAGCGGTGGCGTTGATTGTTGGCGCAACCGGGATGGTTGGGGTGGCGTTGGCCGAGGCATTAAAAGAGCCCACAGCTCTGGGCGGGCCGTGGAAGGTGTACGGCGCTGCCAGGCGCCCTTTGCCGTCTTGGTTCCCCGCTTCATTCCTCGACGAGTATATGACTTTTGATGCCCTCAACTTGGAGGATACACACAAAAGCCTCTCAAAAATCTCCAATGAAGTCACCCATGTTTTCTGGTTAGCCCTGCAAGTTCACGAAAAGGAAGAAGAAAACATCAGACTCAACTCAACCATGCTCGACAACGTCCTCAGATCCTTAACATCCTCGAATTCCACCAGCCTGAGCCATGTTACCCTACAAACCGGTACGAAACAATACATGGGACCCATTTTCGATCCATCATTGGCAACCGACAAAATGATCCCTCATGAACCTCCCTTTAAAGAAGACTACCCACGGCTTCCATTCCCGAACTTCTATTACGCGTTAGAAGATCTCATGGCTAGTTACGCCAAAACCAATTCTTTCTCGTTCTCTATACACAGATCATCCATGATAATCGGTGCATCTTCAGTAAGCGTGTTCAATTTAATGCTAAATCTGTGCGTCTACGCCGTTATTTGCAAGGAAAAAGGTTTTCCGTTTAGGTACCCTGGGAACCGTTACATGTGGGAGCATTTCTCGGACGTGTCTGACGCGAGGTTGTTGGCGGAGCAGCAGATATGGGCAGGCGTAACGGATAAGGCGAAGAACCAGGCTTTCAACTGCACCAACGGAGATGTTTTCGCGTGGAAAAGCATTTGGAGACTTTTATGCGACATGTTTGAGTTAGAGTTCGTGGCGTTTGAGGAGAACAACGGCGGTGACCAAGGATTTGATATAGGGGAGTTCATGAAGGATAAGGGAGAGATTTGGGAGGGTATAATTCAAAAACATGGACTTTTCAGAACCAAAATGGAGGAGATCACTTGCTATCCTGCAATGCAGACTGTGTTTGGATTCCAGTTTCAACACGTTTGTAGCATGAATAAGAGTAAAGAATTTGGGTTTCTTGGATATGCTGATACATTGAAGAGGATTAGAGTTTGGGTGCAGAAGTTGAGAAAAATGAACATCATTCCATGATTTTATCTAAAAATATAAAAAAAAAATTATACATTTGCGTGATAATTTAATAATTTATTGATGTCATTTTAATGTATTTGTGTTATAATGAATTGATTTTTTTTTAATGAATTTATAATATTATATTATAATAAATTTAAATTCATGATGCAATATAGTCTGTGATCCATGGTGTAATTTGCTATACTGATTCCGAAATGGCTTCTTCACTGTCAATACTGGACAAAAATCTTAGTTTTGTGTGCCGATGATGAAGTTCATGCCATGGTATATATCATGCATGCTGTCATTGAATTGGTGTGTGGTTTTCTGTTTTGAAATAAACATAACTCCATTAACTTTAAACGATCCAAATACAAAGCATCCAAATAAAAGGATCGGAGGACGGTACAATGAACACTCGCAACCTGATAGAGAATAATAGGATTCTCGAGCTAACAAGTGAGTAACTCTATTCACATATTATATTATTTGACAAATTAAAAGAGACAGAAACATGAAAAAAAATGACTCAACATGTCTTTATCATTATATAAGATTAAATTAAAAGAAAACTCTCCACTGGAATTAGTATCTGTATGAACATAAAGATTGTCCAGATTCCTCATCTTTAACCAACATAGTGCTTCCCGAAGAAAAATAGCTTCGACTTTGGGAAGATCAAAACATGCCCTGCCATAGCATACATTCCAAATCCCATACCACCCACATTAAGGAGTACGTTTTTCCTAACGAACTGAATAACAAAGGAAGGTCTTATTACTATATATATATGCTCCTGATCCTCACACGTATTGGTGTATGGTTTGTAAGCATATATATATATATATAATAATATAATATTCTCTCCGGCCCACTTTATTTGTTTGGTTAAGTTAGAGAGGCTTGAAATTTATAATTTAATAAGAAAGTAATATTTTTTTAGGTGTCAGCTAATTTGAGCCATTTATATCATTTCAGCAAACAAATAGCATCTATAATTTGTTGAACGTACAATGCTCACAGCTCACTATACCGGCCTATAACGTTATTGTGAAGGAATTAGGTGGGAAAGGAATTGCAATTCCATGGGAAAAGAATAATGTGAGAATGAAGTTGGACTTTAAATTTCAGTGTTTGGTTGGAGGGAATAAAATTACTAGGAATTTCAATTCCAATGTTTGGTATATATGGGAATTGAAAGGGAATAAGTAGTATAAAGTCCAAAATGCCCATTGTTGTTGTTGTTATTATTATTATTATTATTATTAACAGATCGGCGCACAAACAGAAAATTTTGCTTTTCAAAATTTAGATAAATACGTTATATACACACATCAAATTTAGATATTTAAGAGTTATGAGAAAACAAGATAATACACGGTATTAACTAAAAGAGAAGGATATTTCAAAAAAATAAAAATAAAAGCGAATGTCAGATATCAATTTTAGGTTAAAAAAGAGAAGGGTAATTTTGTCTCAGCAATATCTATTTTTATTCCTAAAATTCATGGAATTGAAATTCAAGGGGACATGGGATTCTAATTCCATGAAAATGAGGCAATTGCAATTCCGCAGAATTGCAATTCCCTCCAACCAAACGGAGGAATTTAGTTGCCTTCGGAATTAGTTGAGAATTAAGTGGGAATAAAATTTAAATTCCCTCCAACCAAACACCCTGTTACCGATTCAATAATACAAACAATATTGACCACAAATATTGTTGCTACAAAAAGTATTGTCTCCACGTACACTCCACAGTCCACACACATTAGGAAACTTTTAATAGTTTAATTATTTGGACGTTGAAATTTTCAACTTTTATCTTTAATTTTTATATAATATCTATGCGGTTAATTATAAAACAAATGACAATTTACTAATTTAATATGTGCCACTCAAATAAACAAATAACAGTTAGGTTCAAACTCCACCATTCTAGCCGCCATTATTTATGGTTACTAAGAAAAGGTAAACAAGGGAGTTTATTTATTCTACCAATTCAAATTCATGTACAATTTGTACCTTGTTCTTCTTTAGTTTTCTATAGATATATTTGCCAGGGTTGGGGTTGTTTGGAGAAATATAGGGTGTTTATTAGGTTAGACACCATGAATGGGAATAAAAGTAATTGATCGTTGTCAAAAATGATGTATAGTTCGGGTTTAGTATTGTCGTTCCGCTAGGGATTGGCGCTATGGCACGTACTTGTGTGATTATTTATTTTCGGAGCTTTTTAACCCATTAATGAGAATCCAAGCACAAACATAAATATAAATTTACTAACAACCTACAAACATAAAAAGTAAAGAAAGGGATTTAACCTAGGAATTATTACTACCAAGATGCTATATATATATATTCTTATGGATTAGGGAGAACAATAATTTTGGATCAAGAGGGCATACACTTTAAAGAATTCAAGATCCTTTCGAAACTTGAATTAGAGCAAGGGTTGCCCCACTCCCGTGACGTATCAACTACAAACCCTTGAAGAACAAAAGGTACAAAAGCCCCCCAATTCGTCTCCTACTCCAGTAGTGAGATATTTGGGTCGTACAAAGGTGGCTTGAGTTTTTACCCAACTCCCGTTGTAGCAAAACTCTCCAATTACTTGCCAATAAAAATAGCTAGTAATTATTAACAATATACAAACATACCTCATTGTACAAACTTATGATTCAAGATTATAGTTCTTCCCCTTATGAAATTATTAGCAAGGTAGCATCAAGATAAATAATAAATTCCTACCTCAAACCCAAACTAAACTAAATAAACATAAAATGCATGAATTAAAAGAGGAAGAAAATAAATTGCATAAGGAAAATAAAATAACATTACATAAAATAAAAAGAAGGAAAATTCGAAAGAGAAGAAAGAAAGAAAAAGGAAGGTGTGCTCTACATTCTACATCTTGGCAAGCTTGTTCTAGTTTGGGAGAAGAGGGGTATTTATAGGATGAGGAAGGGATTAAACAAATACTTTGTGTACAGTGGATGATCACATGCTATATTTAGCCTTGCTGGTTGGGTCAAAAAGGCTAAGATTCTTCGCCACCCTATGGTCACGCGTTCGAATCCTCCAGCTGCCAGCATTTGCATCTTTTGTATTTACAATAGGCGTCTGTTTCTGCGCAAAAAGAGACGCCTATTGTCCGCTCCAGAATTTCTGCGGGATTTAAGCTCCACTTTTGATGCAATAATCCACCTTTTGAGATTGTCTTCTTCCTCCCCCAATTTCAGGAAATATGCTTGTCTTCCACCACCAATGCCACTTTGAATTATTCTTCACCCATTTTATAATCACCACAAAGATAATTAGGTATTAGAATAATAACAATAAGATTAATACTACCTAAAATTATGCTCAATAATATTTCCTACTTCATATTTCATCAAATTGCAATTATTTATCTCAAAGAGGAAAATATGAACATAAATGTGATGATTAGTGACATAAAAATAAGCTTAAGCATGGGGTAAAAATATAATCAAATATGCACTTATCAGTAATACAAATTGTTTGGCCGGTGAACAACTTAAAAAAAAAATGATTTGATTAACTGTATAATTATAAAACTCATTACCTAATTTAATTAAATCAAATATCATGTAATTAATTCAGCTTTATCCCTTCTTATTTCACCGTCTCCTCATTTCATCGCATTTGATCTCCACTTTATCGACTTCGTCACTGCATTGTCATTCTTAAGATCAATAATTGATTTGACTTTTTTTATTTTTATATTTTTAAAACTTTTATTATGATTATATGATCATACACTCATACATAACCAAACATTAATATTTGTAATTATTCTAATTTCAATATACTACCAAACATGCAAAATACATTATTAGAACAAAATATTTTAGGAATAAGGGTCAAATAGGCCACTGAACTACACACAAAACTGCAATTAGGCCATTGAACTCAAAAACAATGCAATTGGGTCTCTGAACTACACAAATCCATGCAAATTAACCCAAAGTGACTTGTTTGACTTGATCTTCGGGTTCCAACTTTAAAAATAATATTTTAAAATAATTTTAAATTAATTAATTAATTAAAATTAAATTTAAAATTTAAAATTTTTTTAAAAAAGGACCCAATTGACTTGATTGGGTCCTTTTTAAAAAAATTTTAAATTTTAAATTTAATTTTAATTAATTAATTAATTTAAAATTATTTTAAAATATTATTTTTAAAGTTGGTAACCAAATGATCAAGTCAACAAGTCACTTTGGGTTAATTTGCATGAATTTGTGTAGTTCAGGGACCCAATTGCATTGTTTTTTAGTTCGATGGCCTAATTGTAGTTCGTGTGTTGTTCGGTGGCCTATTTGACCCTTATTCCAATATTTTAATACTTACAACAACATTACAACAAAAGAATATATATTTATTTATAGTGCTGTCCTCCCACCAAGTGGATTACGTGCGAAAATTGCACAAACCATATGTAAATAGCGTTAAATTAAGGTATGAATTATGTCATGCGCACCCATCTTTAATAAATTAAAACATCTTAATACAATTTTAGAAAAATAAAATTTAGGCTACTTTACCTCGGAAATTCTTTGTCCACCCAAATTATAAGATAGAATTTATTGTTTCCCTTAACATGTCTTCAAAAAAAAAAAATCCAAATAAAAATCCAAATTGCTTTACGTACTTTTTCAGCAATCTTGTGAATTATTATTATATTATATTATTTTTGTTTTAATACTAATAGCGTAACTTGAACAGCTAAAGCCTTTATATTAATTGGCTCAAAGCCTCAAAAAGTTACACACATCCTCGATCTACATCTACTTGAGCCTTTAGAAATCTAGCTTGCAAAATATGGCGCAAGAGAACTGTTGGGAAGCGGTGGCGCTGGTTATAGGCGTAACCGGGATGGTTGGGGTAGCGATGGTGGAGGCTTTAAAACAGCCGACAGCTCTCGGCGGGCCGTGGAAGGTGTACGGCGTTGCCAGGCGCCCTTTACCGTCTTGGTTCCCCTCTTCTTTCCTGGACGAGTATATGAGTTTTGATGCCCTCAATTTCGAGGATACACACAAAAGCCTCTCAAAAATCTCCAATGAAGTCACCCATGTTTTCTGGTTAGCCCTGCAAGTTCACGAAAAGGAAGAAGAAAACATCAGGCTCAACTCAACCATGCTCGACAACGTCCTCAGATCCTTAACATCCTCGAATTCCACCAGCCTGAGCCATGTTACCATACAAACCGGTACGAAGCAATACATGGGACCCATTTTCGATCCATCATTGGCAACCGACAACAAAATGGTCCCTCACGAAGCTCCGTTTAAAGAAGACTACCCACGGCTTCCATTCCCAAACTTCTACTATGCGTTAGAAGATCTCGTGGCTAGTTATGCAGAAACCCAATCTTTCTCCTTCTCTATACACAGATCATCCATCATAATCGGTGCGTCTTCATTAAGCGTGTTTAATTCACTGCTAACTCTGTGTGTTTACGCCATTATTTGCAAGGAAAAAGGGTTTCCGTTTAGGTATCCCGGGAACAGTAACACGTGGCACCATTTCTGCGACATGTCTGACGCAAGGTTGTTGGCGGAGCAGCAGATATGGGCAGGCGTGACGGAGAAGGCGAAGAACCAGGCGTTCAACTGCACTAACGGAGATGTTTTCGCGTGGAAAAGCATTTGGAGACTTTTCTGCGACATGTTTGAGTTGGAGTTCGTGGCGTTTGAGGAGAATGGCGACAAGGAATTCGATATAGTGGAGTTCATGAAGGATAAGGGAGAGATTTGGGAGGGTGTAGTTGAAAAACATGGACTTTTCAGAACCAGAATGGAGGAGATCACTTGCTATCCTGCACTGCAGGCAGTGTTGAGATTCCAGTTTCAACACGTTTGTAGCATGAATAAGAGTAGAGAATTTGGGTTTCTTGGATATGCTGATACGTTGAAGAGGATGAGAGTGTGGGTGCAGAAATTGAGAGAAATGAAAATCATTTCATGATCTGATCTATATCTATCCTGTTTTAAAGCATACATCTGTGTTCGTTGTTTGCTTTTCGACGCTAAAATAAAGCAGTTTTTTTTCCTCGAGTAATCGAATGGTTGAAAAACAGGTTACAAGTTTAATTTTGTCAAATATTTTCCGGAATGGCTTCTTAGTTGCTATGCCGACACATACTGTCAATACTGGACAAAAATCTTATTATTTATGATATGTATGTATGTGCGGATGAAGTTTGTGTTATTGGTGTGTGGTTTGTAAATTGTAATCACAGATAAAGTACTATTGCTTTTTTATATTGATCCATTTTAGTCATTTCATTTTTATTGTGAGTCAAAATTAATATCAACAAATCAAATATTTACTATTTAATTTATTGAACAAGTCCTCTGAGCTCATCCCACAAATCTTTTATACATTTGAATACCCTTTGTTTAGTTGGGTATTCCTTGGAGCTCATCCGATCCCCACTATGACTATGACGTTGTTGTGAATATCACCCCCACTACAAGAAGCCTAACTTTGTAAAGGTTTTAGGATGATGAAGCTATCTCTATCATAATTTGATGACATTTTTTTTCGTGTTTAGAATGGTAGACTTGCAAGGTAATGTTAGTAATTTTGTCGACTATTTATCTCCTAAATACTAGATGGTGAAGTGTATTATACTATTAAGCATGTCATCAACATGTGTTGTGGTGAACTTTTTTTTGGGAAGCATACATGGCATCATTATAGGCAAACAATCAATTAAAACAAAACTAATTAAATATATAAGCCCCATGTTTTAGTGTAATTTGTTCGTCGCATGACTTAAAGGTCATGACGGGAGGAGACAGTGTGAGGTTCAAATCCCAAAAGATATTCAAATCCCAAAAGACGTACCTTCTTAGTGACTATGAGGTTCAAATCCCAAAAGGCACTTATGTCTTGTGGACAAAACTGATGAGATCACCTAATTTTTTAAAGAAAAACTAAATATCTAAGTTTCTTTATTTGACTAAGTCACTATTTCACTTAGTCAAATGTTTGGACTACAAATATATACTCGAATAGAAAATTCTTACCTCTTGACCATAATATTGTTGCTAAAAAAGTCTTTCCATTCTGTTATTTTTAATACATATGTGTTTAATTATAAAACTAATGAGATACAATTTCCTCATTTAATATGTGTCTCTCAAATAAACAAATAACACTCATCATCTTCAAACTCCACCATTCCGGCCGCCATTATTTACCATTAGTCCATTACCAAAAAAAAAAAAGTAAATAAGATATATAGAGTTTATTTATTGTAATACTTACAACAACATTACAACAAAAAAATTATTTATTTATTTATTTAGAGTGCGGTCTGGCCTCCCACTAAGTGGATTACGTGCGAAATTGCGCAAAACACATGCAAATGGCGTTAAATAAGGTATATATTATTATTGCTTGTTATGCGCGTGCTCACCCATCTTCTAGCTACCCCACTAGAGCCTTTAGTAATAATCTAACTTGCAAAAAATGGGGCAAGAAAACTGTTCGAAAGCGGTGGCGCTGGTTGTCGGCGCAACCGGGATGGTTGGAGTGGCGATGGTGGAGGCTTTAAAACAGCCCACAGCTCTCGGCGGACCGTGGAAGGTCTACGGCGCTGCCAGGCGGCCTTTACCCTCTTGGTTCCCGTCTTCTTTCCTGGACGAGTATATGACTTTTGATGCGCTCAACTTGGAGGATACACACAAAAGCCTCTCAAAAATCTCCCATGAAGTCACCCATGTCTTCTGGTTAGCCCTGCAAGTTGTCGAAAGGGAGGAGGAAAACATCAGGCTCAACTCAACCATGCTCGACAAT
>CM008344.1:50347524-50361812 GCA_002525835.2 Ipomoea batatas
GTCAATTTTCATTGGTTTTTTTTCGTTCAATAAAATTTAAACACATATTAAAAATAAAAATTAAGATTAGATTTTTAAAAATCTAAATAGGAATTTTAGGATCTAATTATATTTTTTTAATTGAATGACAAAATTATACTTTTACTATAATTTGCTGACTAATTTAAATATTTTTAATTTGGGTTTCTTTATATATAACCTACTATAGTATTAATAATTATTTACATTATATCAAGAAGGGTGGTCCAAAGGATAGAGTATGATTTTTTTTTTTTGAAAACAATAGAGTATGATTTAAAATAGGTGATATTATAGAAAATGGTTATATTATTATTATTATTAAAAAAAAAAACAATTAAAGATCTTTCTCTACGACTCTACCCAGTCGGCTCAGAAGTCGCGACTTAAAGCCGAACCCCAGGCTCCAGCAGCGTACCGTTGAGCATTACTTTTGAATTAAACGGTCTGATTTCCCAAACCTCCAGATTTTCTCTGTTTGCGTCTATATTTTCACTGAATAGCATCGATGGCGAAACGAAATTCCTCTGAGAACGCTTCTTCGGATCGCGAAAAATGGAAGAAAGTGTTCAACGCCATGGCCCTCATGCTGCGGACGCAGCAGGTGCAGCTTGATTCCCTCGCCAAAGACCGGAAACTTCTTGAAGATAGAATCAAATTACAACACGAACGATGGGTTTCCGATGTTAATCTTTTCCAAGAACAAATTTATCAGGTAAATTTTGGGTCTTTTGGCGTTCAATTCAATTTTGATGGAATAAAGTTAGGGTTTTTGGTTTTTGTCAATTTGG
This sequence comes from Ipomoea batatas, assembly GCA_002525835.2. Lineage (NCBI taxonomy): Eukaryota > Viridiplantae > Streptophyta > Magnoliopsida > Solanales > Convolvulaceae > Ipomoea > Ipomoea batatas. The sequence goes on from CM008344.1 coordinate 50,348,334, forward strand.
GGGATTTATAGGGTTTGCCTACGAAATTCTTGTACAGCTGAAGAGGGAATTTACTGCGCAAGAGATGGAGCACATGGTTGAGGCCGCGAAATTGGATCTGGTTTTAGGTTTGAAAGAGCGAGAGGCTTATATCCATAAAGATAAATCTGGTTGGTGTTCTTTCAAATTTGTTTACTTTTTTCCAACTTTGCTTTAGTAGTAGAAGTTTCTATGTTCCATATTTCACAAACCTGTATAATTGAAGAAAGTGATGGAGAAATTTGAACTCTTTCATTCTAAATTCTGACTTGTTGAAAAGAAACCTGAAGTTAAAAACTTACACTAGGGTAATTGCATCTCTGCAGTTGCAGTTTAAATAGTTCTTTGTGTTCTTGAGCTAAATGCCTAAATATGTCTTGATTAAATATGAATTTGTGAGGTATTTTCATGAAGGATTCATCCATCTGCCTGATGAGCTAAAGAATGTTTGCTTATTATCTTGACTTACCCTTTTCTGTTTACAAAATGCAGAAAAAGCAAATGGTGAGTTGGAGGATTTTATAGAATGTTTTGGCTTTCTCTCGCGCGAATGCTCCGAGGCAGAAGTATGTTGGTTTACATTTCATCTGTATATCCAGTCTGGTTGCGTTGTTCAAAGATTGTTTTAAAATTACAGTTTTGTTTGTTTTTGCAGGGTATATCAAGCTGTGCTGATAACAAACTCGAGGAGAAGAAGAAGAAGTTGACATTGGAGAGTGAACTGAGGAGGCTGAAAGTTGAAAATCAACAGCTTTGTTCTAAGAAAAGCAGCGAGATTTCAGCTCTTGTGGCAGAAAAGAGTTTCATCTGGAACCAATATGACAAATTGGAGAACGACATGACTGAACAGTTGAAACGAAAACGAGCTGAGCTCGAGAAAGCAAATGACAAGATCGAGGCACTTCTGAGGAACGTTGAGGAGCTGCAAACTTCCAACACCGGAAAGGATAATGAAATCGAACTGTTAAAGAAACGCATTGTCAAACTGGAAGCTTCATCAGTCAAACAAAACGACGAAATCTCCAGTCTTTCCCGGGAGCTAGAGGCATTAAAGAAGTGCAAAAGTGACCCCGCAACGCCTACACTACGTCGCTGCAGAACAAGATCAGCCTCATTGCCACGAGACAAAACCAAGGGCATGAATGGGAAGTCTGTGACAGCTGAAAAGGTCTTCCTACTTTAATTTTGTATTGCTTGTTTTCTTCATGTCTAATGAAACTTTTTCTCTGTGGACATCCTAATTAAATGCAAACTGATTAAGATAAAACATTGTCTCAGGGATGTGGGAACTCGAAGAGGAAACAATTGGCTGTTATCACCATCTCAGATACACCAAAACTGTTCACATCTTCATTTAAAATACCTAAATTGAAGACCCCATCCTCCCCTCAGGTTGTATAAACATCCCTAGAAATGGACTTCTTTCAGGGATTTGTGCATTTGTTTTCTCTCTTGCTTCTTTAGTCTAACATCCCAAATGTATCATTATCATGATTCTTTTGTCTTAGTCATTTAAGCAACTCTAACTTGAGTTAAGGGCGTGATTGTGGATAGCATAATATGTACTGAGAGACAGTGGCGGAACAAGCATTCAATGTGACTGGTTGATGTTAATGTGTACTAATTTAATGATATTCTCTTTGATTTTAAATAGTGTGTCACCTTCTTGCATATTTATGTATTGTTGTTATGCATATTTATTTATTAATTATTATTTAATTTTTTATAGGTTAGTATTTTAGAAATAATTTTATAGTTTTTTAACATATCAATAAATTTTAATTTTAATTTAAATTATGAAAAATATATATATATATATATATATAATAAGAATGATAAGAATTGATATAATTACATACGATTTATACATAATTCATAAATATATACACACAAATTTGATATAATCTGAGGTGATTCATTCTATATACTTATTTGATAGTACACTACATACGATTTGTACATAATTCATGACTATATACACACAAATTTGATAAAATTCAAGGTAATTGATTTTACCTACAATTTGCACAGAATTCATGAATATATACAAACAAATTTCATAAAATTTGTGGTGATTGATTTTATATATGAGTATTAACAATTTAACATTATATATGATTTGTATAGAAATAATGTATATATACACACATAGTTTTGAGTTACATACGATTTATACATAATTTATGAATATATACACACAAATTTATAAAAATAAAAAATAAAAAATTGAAAGGAACAAATTTATAAAATTTTAAAATATATACACACAAATTTATAAAATTTGAGGTGATTAAAATTGTATGTAATGGTGATTTTATTATATATAAAACTATATGTAATGTTTAAAATTTGTGTGTGTGTGTGTATATATATATATATATAATTTGATAAAAATTGAGGTAATTAATCTTATATCCTCATATACATTTGTATAGAATTGTTAAATATATACACATAAATTTGATTAAAAAAAACTAAGATAACTGATTTTATATAATAAGATGAACATTACATTTATTTTTTTCTACTTCTACTAAACAAACAAACTATCGTAGTCTATGTGTACATTGGAGAATCTGGAGATCAGAAGAGTTGGAACCAACCAGACTGAACTGAACCTTGATAATTTATGAGGACAAGTAGTAGCAGCAGCAGCAATGCCAAACGTAAAGGAAAACTACTGTCATCCGCACTCGTAGTCATGGACTGGTAAAATGGTCTCGAATAATGTCCCGTTGGAGCCGGAGAGAACCAGCGGTTGCTAACCATCAAGACGTGCACCAACAAGATGGCAAACAAAGGGACCAACAAACGTAGTATCAAATTGTTCTTGGAACTCTCTGCCTGTTGCTTCTTCTCTGACTGACTTCCCATGTACATCCAAAACACCACCGAACCCAGAAAAACCATCAAACCCAAAGGCGGTGGTGAGATTGAACCACCCACTCCCAGGGTTCCTCTGCTTTCTCTCGCAAACCATCCCATTTTGATCCGTACGTGTGAGTTAGTTTGTAGAATGCTATAGCCTTGTGGGTCACCTAATATAATGGTACGGTGGTGAACCGACTTTGCTTTCGGATTTATTTTTTTTTTGGTTCTGAAATGGTATGCATTGATATTTATGTCTGAGAAATCCAGACAAAATGTTAAAATAATATTCCTATCAAATTAGTTCTATACACGAGTATCAAGTCGGTCTTATCTGCTAATATCAACCAGCATATGTCAAGACAGATGGCGAGCATGCAAGGGCAAACAGTACTTGTGCTGCGTGCACGGTCTGTGTTTTTGCTCCCCGGAACCCAGATGTACACATCATACGAGTACACGCCACTATTATCTCATCATAAAAAATTTGATGGAAAGTGCAATGATAAACTATATTTTAGAAAGCCAGCCAAATATATTCCAAACGCTTAAGAGACACGTTTAAGCACAACAAACAATCATACCATCAAGTTCAGGAAGATGAGATAAGAAAAAAAAAAATTAACAAGCAGCAGCACTCGGTGAAAGACTTGTGGATGCAGCAGCAGCAATATACTTAGTCCTCATATTGCTCTTCATCGCCCTCGTTGTACTCTTCCTCGTCATCTGCAGTGGCATCTTGGTATTGCTGGTACTCGGCCACCAAATCATTCATATTGCTCTCCGCCTCTGTAAACTCCATCTCGTCCATCCCTTCCCCTGTGTACCAGTGCAAGAAAGCCTTGCGCCTAAACATAGCTGTAAATTGCTCGCTTACCCTTCTAAACATCTCTTGAATTGATGTGGAATTCCCAACAAATGTTGATGACATCTTCAAGCCGGTTGGTGGAATATCACACACGCTTGACTTCACGTTGTTGGGGATCCACTCCACAAAGTAGGATGAGTTCTTGTTCTGGACGTTGATCATCTGTTCATCCACCTCCTTTGTGCTCATTTTCCCTCTGAACATGGCGGAGGCTGTCAGGTAGCGTCCATGGCGAGGATCGGCAGCACACATCATGTTCTTCGCATCCCATATTTGTTGAGTAAGTTCCGGGACAGTGAGAGAGATGTATTGCTGTGACCCACGAGAGGTGAGTGGTGCAAATCCCACCATGAAGAAATGAAGACGTGGGAAAGGAATCAAATTCACGGCCAGCTTCCGAAGGTCTGAGTTCAGCTGCCCAGGGAATCTCAAGCAGCAGGTAACTCCACTCATAGTTGCAGAGATCAAATGGTTGAGGTCGCCAACTGCCAAAACATTTTTTTTAAGAAGAAAACATTATAATTCGGTACAAACCTCTGAAATGTTCCTCGTTAGTGAATAGAGGATATACTCACAGCTTGGAGTGCTGAGTTTCAAGGTCCTGAAACAAATATCATAGAGTGCTTCGTTGTCAAGGACCATGCATTCATCTGCATTCTCCACCAATTGATGAACAGAGAGTGTGGCATTATATGGCTCTACAACTGTGTCCGAGACCTTTGGCGATGGGAAAACAGAGAATGTGAGCATCATTCTATCAGGATACTCCTCCCTTATCTTTGAAATCAAGAGAGTCCCCATGCCAGAACCAGTACCGCCTCCAAGTGAGTGACAAACCTGAAATCCTGCCATGATACAACAAGTGGTAAAAGTAAAAGGAAGCACATCAGTCAAAATCATTTTTGATGATGCAACAGATTCTTTTCAGCATCCAATATTGAGAATTAGAATATGGGGCTACAATATGCAGGACAACAATGCTATAGCAGAGTACTTATTGATAAGTCACTTAGTAGTTTAGACAAATCCAGGATGTTACTCACTCAATGTCATGAGATTTCACATACTTGACATCTACTACATGGTTCTTTCATATTCCTGAAGTAAAGCATTATGAATTTTCAAAGCAATGAATACAACATTCAATGACTACTGTTTGCATAGAACATAAAATTTCTGTTCATAATTTCAAGCAATTTTAGCCCATAAAGCATTTAGTAACAGTACATTCCAAACATTTGAAAAAAAGAAGAGCAAGAGAAGGCAATAGTAGAAAGGAAGGTAGGTCCTTGTGACTTCAAATGTATCTCAAATAAGACAGACAGACACAATTATGAAAGGTGTCACAATGAGGTGGATGAAGCATGGAATTGTTTCACCATAAATCTGACCCACCAAACAAAGAAAACTAGATGGCACCATTAATATAATATCTCACTGCATGCCAATCACATAGTACAGTCTTCAAAAAGTAGGAACTTTGATTTTTTATTTTTTATTTTAGAAAAAAGGTAAACAATTTTATCTTTGTGCCTCTCCATCAAGACCACCAACGTCATTCATCCATTTAAAGATTAATTCCACTTCTCCATAAAGTGACATAATCATATTGGCGATTAATAAACACTGGCGTGAACTTTGAGACACCACTCAATCATGCAAACATAAAGTTACATATACCATCTACATATAGTTTTCACCAAAATAGAACGCAAATAGAGAATACTTCCTTCCAGATCTACACAATTTCACTAGATGTATCTTTCTTCTAGTACTCAATTACTTTCTGGGCGTATTTTGTATGTTTGGCATTTTCAACACAGGGATAAGCATCAAAGGATTCACAGCAAATTTTAATAAAATATATAATCTAGCTAAATAAGCCACATGAAGAGAGCTAAAATCAGAATAACAATGGTTATGTACTTATGAGTGAAAAAAATAGTACAAGACAAATTACTACCGTTTAATCATTAAGTTGTCGGCCAATTAACCATGGAAACCTCTAAATTGCAATTACAAGCAGTATCAAGCATATGACAATTCTAGAGCCAAACAGGTTGACATTTTGGATTAAACCACTAATACCAGTTTCTCTAGACAAGTCTCTTCTCTCATAGGAGTCTACTGTGACTCTGCGAGTGGATTAAAATCAATCTCCATCGACTACAGGCAGTCTTATTACAAAATAGGAAATGCTTGACTTGTTAAGCAAACCAAACACCACTGGAAATCGAAACAGAAGGTATTCAAATGCTTAACACCTGCAAAGGAATGACAGATAGCACGAAATTCACAGCGCAAAGGATCCAAACAACAATGGCATACAGATTCCTACTTTTCTAGCCGTGCACATATAAATCCAGAAATGCTCCTGGCGTGTGCCAAAATTCGAAAACACCGCGTCAATCCAAATTCAATACATGCACGCAATCCATACACGATACATCACACAAGCAAATACATATGCATCATATAAGGAACTAAGAGCGAAATCCAGATGGAAAGAGAAGCGAAGAAAAACCTTGCAAACAGTCACAATTCTCAGCTTCCTTCCGAACAACATCGAGAACGGCGTCGATCAACTCAGCGCCTTCGGTGTAGTGACCTTTGGCCCAGTTATTTCCGGCACCAGACTGTCCAAACACGAAGTTATCGGGCCTGAAGATCTGTCCATACGGCCCCGATCTGATACTGTCCATAGTACCTGGCTCGAGATCCATAAGGACGGCGCGAGGGACGTAGCGGCCGCCAGAAGCCTCGTTGAAATAAACATTAATGCGCTCGAGGTGGAGATCGGCGGAGCCGCTTCCTTCGTCGCCCTTGTAACGGCCGGTAGGATCAATACCGTGCTCATCACAGATAACCTCCCAGAATTTGGAGCCAATTTGGTTGCCGCACTGGCCTCCCTGAATATGTAAGATCTCTCTCATTTTTCTCCCCTTTCTGTATGATACCTTGCTCGGTTTTGTTTAATGGTGAGGGAGAGTGAGAGAGAGATAGAGATATTCTGTTTGAGAATGGAGAGAGGATGAGATATTTGAGCAGTTGTTGAGGATAGTGGATGGTAACAGCGAGGTGTTGGAACGACGCATGTGAATTGGATGTAGTGACAGCCGGAATGAATATGGACAGCATAACTGCCCGGATAATTTTATTGCTTGTTTTCTAAGGCCTTGTTTGGTTCGATAATTCATGGATAACAAATTAATTAATTCCATCACCAATTATTATTATTATTACATTTAGGTGATCCTAACTTCGTCACATTAATCACAAACTCATAGGGCTCCACCCCTAGAATTATTAAAGAGATAAATCACAAGTTGAGCAATTGACCCACACGTTAGACCTTAGTTTTCATGTGCGCACACAGAATTCAATCCACATCTTTCATCAATAGATTTTTATTCTTTTTAATCCTAAATTTAGAATAAAATATTATTAATTCTTTCAATGTGTTGGCTTGCAAGGCTAGTCGCTACCCTGACCCACACTTTGATTTACTAAAAAGTTCACAATTGTCCAAATACCTTGTGGTCTAGTGGCACTCGATTCACACTCCTACAGAGAAGAGAGAGGTTCGACTTTCACTGCAGGCAATTGTGGAGTCTACTTAGGTTAACTCAAGCAATTGGTAAAAATTTCAATTCCGTTGCAAATAAGAACAAAGTCGTATCTATAGCCCAATTTTTACTCTACATCACGTGGTAACTTGTAGCGTGATTCTGACCTTGAAGATGTCCAAATTAGACTTTATGGTCTCTAGCAAAGTTGTATCCATTTGAGTTGATTCTGACCTTGAAGATGTCCAAATTAGACTTTATGGTCTCTAGCAAAGTTGTATCACTTTGAGTTGTCATTCCAACGTCACTTGAATCACCTCATTTGGACACTCCTAGCCCAAGAGATGACCAAAATATCAAACTATCGTCGAAACGTACTTGAAAAAGCATTATTTTCTTATATCGCACAAATGAAATCACAACCAGTCCTTGATACAGTAAATACCGACAGTATACAATACCATATACGGCTAAGTTGGTTCGATCCAAATCACTTAGGCTAGAATCCAATTAGGTGAAGTACTAGCCTCGAGTAACGTAACAATAGCTTAGAGGTTCCCGAACCCTCTTTAGCTATTAGCAAGCAGTCAAAAGTCCCCCCTCCCATGCATGTAATGCGGTATTTATAGTGGAGTTAGGGGACAGATTTCGAGCCATCGGCATGACAAGCACGTGGAGCGCATGCACCGAGCCATGGCCGAGCAGAATTGAGACCTTACACGTTGGGCAAGATGTTCTTCGCACTACTTAGGTGCTGAGGCACATCGACCGGGCCGAGCTTTATGAGGTTGGTGGTGAGTCCTTGACGTATATAGGTAGTATGGGGAGGAGATTATGATGTCGGTCCAACAAGGGCGGTTGGGAAGTGCATCCTTCCGATTGGATCTGATCGGTCTGGACTCCGATCGTGCCATGCATTCGGTCCAAACGGTCGTACTGGTCTTGATCCTCGAGGGATATCCCTATCAGTCTTTATTCTTAACTTTAATCAAAATAAGCTAAAAACACTTTAATTATAGTACACGAAAAATACTCCAATTATAGCACACGACTCCTCTCAAATACCCCACAAAATAGCATCTTTGACATTTATCAATGATGGTACGTGAGCGGGAGTGTGAAAATGGGTATAAAGTCGAACCACGAGGATTGGAGTTTATGGCACGTACGGATTAATTACCTATAATCTAGCCACTAAAATCTTGAAACCCATAAGGATCCAAGCAACCATAAGAAGGATTAAATATTAACAACTAAGAGGTAATTTTGGAAATAAAGATGTAAAGGAAAAACTAGATTAAACTAGGATTAAAATCTATTGGAATGAATGGGTTAGATTAGGTGTATTGCTCTATTGATGCATTAACACTTGAGTTGGGGGATGAACTATACCCTAGGTTCTTGATGCTAGCACAAAAGAATCCAAGTTTCCACAAGGATTAAAACAAAGGTTGCCCCATTTCCATGGTGTATCAACCCAAGTTCTTGAAGCACAAAAGCTATTTAAGCCCCAAATCTACCCCTATTTCCATAGAAGAGAAAATGGGTTTGAGATTGGGTTGGCTCAAGTCTTCCATCCAACTTCCATTGAGATGAAAGACTTTCCAAAGACAAACAACAATCATTGTACACTAATCATTGAAAGATAGAAATAAACCCAATTCAAACTCAAGAACCCTAAATGGGTGTTCATCCCCTTTATGCAATAATCATCTAACAAGCATCAATAAGAGCAATAAACACCAAATCTAACCCATATGAAAGACTACTCACTCATATTTAAGGCAAACATAGCAAGATTCAACAAGGAAAACATAAATCCACAATAAAAGTAAAAACACTTGAAGAAAATGAAATAAGAGATTTTACTAATAAAGATGGGAGATGTTGTTGGAATCCCTTCCAAATCCACCAAAAGATGCTTGCAAAGTGTTCTACAAGGTTAATCTAAGCTATTCTAAGCTGAAAATGGCTAAAGGAAATATTAGAGAGAGAGTCCAAGCTAGCTAGGGTTCGGAATCCCCTCAAATTACAGCAAAAACGCACTTAAACAGAGCATCACAGACCCAAACGGGCCATGACACGGCCGTGTCATGGGCCGTTTCGGTCTACGTTACTTTCGTTTCTGGGCCGCACTGAAACGGCCCGTGACACGGCCGTGTCACGGGCCGTGTCCCTTCAATTTTCCAGCTTTTCTTTGATTATTGCTCCATTTTGCGCTCCGCTGCTCTTCTCCCTCTTTGAGTGGAATCCTAAGCTACCAAAAATTGATTCGAAGCCATCAAATGTGCTTCCTTTACCACTTGTTGTGAAGAATTTCACCTATAACCACAAAAACACACAACCAAGTAATAAATTTCACTCAAGTAACAATACTTTACTATAAAAATAAACGGGAAGTGGGGTAAAAAGGCATTTAGAAATAGAGTTATCAATCAATCATAAAATACATTATTCTAACTCATAAAAAACATAATCTTACCTTCTAAATTTTACTATTCTAATTCATATAAATTACATTATTCTAACTCATAAAACATATTATTTTACCCTAAAATATTCATTATTATAACATGCGCACGAAACAAGATTTTTTTTTTTAACATAAAAATGACGGCGTTTTGGACCACAGTAGACATCTATAGTTGGGCTTTTGGACAGCCTATGAAGTTAAAAAGCTACCTAGCAGAACCGATGGCCCAGTCCATCATGGAGTCGCGCTCCGATAAGCCCAACGAGGTCGTCTTTCGGCTTTAGCCGTCTAAAGAAACCCTAATTGCGCAGCTCCTGCTCCTTTATATTCGTAAGCCTGGTCTTCTTCGACCTATTTGCAGGTGGTGCAGCTTCTGGTTACCAATTTCTCATCTGTGTCCAATTTGTTTTGTTTTGTTTTGTTTTGTTTTTGATAATGGCATGGAATTACTAGTGCCGTGTGATGAACTCGGATTAAATTACTCACGACGGTCGTCTGAGTCGCCTTTTGGTGACCTGATGCAGTGATCCAAATTGTCTGATGGCAATTGTACTTTCTCTATGCGATTCGTGTCTGTTTATGAGTTTATCTTTTACAGCCATTAATCTTTTTTAGGTTTTTTGATTGGATGAAGGCAAGCATGATGAGGAAGAACATAAATTATTCCGATTAATTTCATGAAGGAATATTAACCTCCTACTCATTCTGAATGCTTGCTCTTCATTATATTTAGCTAATAGATCTCTAGATTCATTTTTCGAATTAATTATATTCTGGATTTACAGTTGGCACGATGAGGAATACTTATACTGAGATCGAAAGATCGTTGATCTCTATTTGCAGTAAAAATCATAAGTCCTTTTCATTCTGAGTGCAATAGTTTTCACTTGTAAATGTTAAATTTATTAGTTCAGCTTTTTGGGTCTGGAGTTTGGCTCTTTGGCACTATTCTAATGCCATAGAGATGAATGCAGCACCCGATACTCTTTCCTTAAGTTGAATTTGGGAGTTTTTTCTTGATAAATCCACCCATAGAACACCACTAAAGGATACATATAAATGCAAATTCTGCTGCTTTATATACTACCTGAAACAAAGAAATAAATTTTTACAGGAATTGCTTGAAACTTTGACGGGTCTTCTTCCCAATCCATCCATATGCTGTGTTTATAAGCGATTTGGTGCAATGCAACAGCGTTGTTCAACAGAGTAGGTCGGAAGTAATTATGCTTGTACGAGGAGCTGAAATCAATGACCTCGTATGGACTTGGTAAACAGGCTGAAAAGTCCGTGATCTGTACTGGCAGCCATTAATTCCGAAGAAAATGACGCTTGCAAATGGATCTCATCCTTCGCTTGATATGCACGTGCACTGTCTCACGCCGTCGAACACCACTGACTTTCCGGCGCGGCGGCCGTCGCCATCGCTCTACGATGGCTCTACAAGCGGAGACTTCACCGGTTGCAACTTCTAAGCATTTTACATAGTGGTTGTGGTTTCATAAATCAAAGCATTTTACATGAAAAAACGCTGGATATTCTGTTTCCATTGGTGTCCTATTAATGTTTGGACTTGACCATTTCAACTCCATAACTGCAAATGGAGGCTGTACTCTTCAAACTAGTAAATACATGTACCATCATTGTGGACCTGATAACTATGACAGATATGCATGTTACTTTGCCGAATTTGACCTCTACGCCCCCCGTGGCCCCATTACTACTACTTGCAAGTTTGCAAAGATTAATAAATTAATACACAATTTGTGAAAGTCAACTTTTATATTCACTGACATGTAACAACTAACATGTTGAAAATAAGCCAATTGATATGTTGGATAAGCCATAGTTTAACCACCCCTATTTATCCTGGTTAATCAATTTAAAATAAAATAGCATTGGTTAGCATAAATAAAATAGCATTGGTTAGCATTTTTATTTTGTTAACTGGTCAGCGAATTAAGTTATCCATTTACTTATTAGAGATGTCTAAAGAGTGTTGGTTAGTTGATATACACATGATATAACAAATGTGTCCTTTAGCTTGATTGGTTAGCCGTTTGATTGCATGCGGAATGCCATTTAACATGACTAAATGACATAGCATGAAATGCCCTCTAACTGATGGAAAGACAATAGTCAATTGATTAACCCTTTAATATGCATATCTTAAGCATGGTTGGTTAGGCATTCAATATGTATGTTTTAAGATAAATATATTTTTATATTGAAGTGTAAAATGTACACTTTAGACCAAAGTTATTATAATGAGAAAGGATTGTTAAAGCTAATTTGGTAGACTTGAAAACATGAATAAAAGAATGGGTAAACATGGAAAATGAATAATTCCATGACCGACGCTAATCACACCCCACATCCCCGACCGGCCGGCGGGATTGACTTGAGAGTTCACACATCTCTTCATTCTGCGCTGCGCGTCCGCCTACATTTCAGACGAGACTTTTATTCCCAGTTTTACATTTCAGTCAAAATTTACCCAGAAAGCGAACAAAATAAAGAAAGAGAGAGAGAGAGAGAGAGAGATGGTAAGACAAATTCAATGCTAAAGGCTAGCTCTCTTTTTGGAGTTTGGTCAAGTCTTGTGGTGGCGTTTGTGCAATTGGCATTCTAAATATAATTCCGACCCTATCCTGTAGTTGAAGAGATTTCGCCATTCTTTGGTCGCTTAACGCGGTACGAACTTTTGTACTATTCCATTCTTCCAATTGCACCAAACCTTCTCTCTGCAAATTTGCTGATTGTCTCGCTTTTCTCTCACGTAAGTTCTTCTCTTTTGTATTTTATTAATACCATGTTTCTTGATTTGCCATTTGCTTAGTTCTTCAGCTTATTATCCCAGAAAGATTAACAGCATTTGGGTTTTATAGGTAGAATTTCGGAGAATTCTGCTGTTTTTTGACTTTGATCAGGATGATTCTAGCTTTGACGATTGCATTTTTGGTTTACTTGTTTCAGATAAGGTGAAAAGGCAGAAACTTTGATTGGGCAGAGGAATGGGGGGAGTTTGCGCAGGAGGGACAGCTAGGAATACAGCTGAGGGTCGCCATGAGAGGAGCTCAAAGGGTTCGAAAAAGTCAAAGTCAGTGAAAAAATCTGGGCAGGAGAATAAGGATACCGATACTTATGAATATCCCAATGCAAGTGCTGCTGCTAAGAAGATGCAGAATCTATATGATTCTGGTGACTTGCATTTATCTATCTCAAGAGAGTTGAAGCCCTCAACGCCTATTAGGACAGTTGCTAACAAGGTAATATGCCTAATTATGGATATTTGCATTTGGTTAGTATGAAGTAAGTGTTTTGAATCTTAAAAAATATATATATTGATGTGAATGGTAATGTATAAATTGAAAGATGGAGGGGTGAATTTGAAAAGATCCCACTGTTGTGGTTGATGTGCAGAATAGTGTGATCTTAAAAGAGAAATGCAAAACATGAATAAGTCCACGATTTGCACATGTTACGGTTTTCTTCTTCCCTTTCTAGTTCCTTGTTGGGAAATAAGAAGTGTCAGTGAACTTTGGTCTTCTTCAATCGCTGTTTTATTCTCGTTGTGTAATAACAACTTAATCTTCTTGTTACAGGCGCCTCACGGAAGCTCTTTTATTGGGAAAGCTGGCATAGTGGGCCTTGAAAAGGCGGTGGAAGTTCTAGACACTTTAGGT
>CM008344.1:50379913-50401767 GCA_002525835.2 Ipomoea batatas
TTTCTCAACCTACATCTAATGAGGCTTGAACTCATGACCTCCCACTTGGGAGAATCACTTCATGCCGTTTGACCACAAGGTCTTTGGTTGTATAGTGCTTTTAATTAGATAAATATGTAAAAATTGTTGGGGATTCAACCTTTTGGGAGAAGAAGGTAAATATGTGAGTTGATCGGTCGGTAGGTTAATTGCGCGACTCGCGATTTACCTTTGCAATAACATTAAATGCGAGGTCCGGTAGACTTAGAATTAGACCAGCCTATAGAGCAATTCGCCTCGACCTAAGGGTGTTTAGCGTCTAAGCAGTCGATTTTTACAACAGTGATCAAAACAGAAGTTCTAAGACTTCTACTAAGGTAAATTGTTCGAGTGTTGATGATGAGATATTTGCCACACCCTTTCATACTTTGGTGGATTATGCAAGTTATGGATTATAGTCTACATTAATTTTGTTCAGCCATAACAAAAAACTCTAATCTCTCTCACTTGATTTTAAAAAATATATATTTTTTAAAATATTAATCATAATTATATTATGACTGATGGATACCCCGAATAAGGTACTCAATCAAGTAAGTTGAGTAGCTCACCGGATTGGGGCTACCCATTGGACAATTAGATGCGGATAATCAGTAAACATATAAGAGAAACTAGTTGAGAGGTCCAAGGGGGCGATATCCTAATAATACTATGGGATCCTTCCAGATTTAAGGGTGAGATTTCCTTTTTTCTCTCTATTACAGTTTAGTATATGTTTAATATACTTTCTCTATCTATAGTAGCTCAAATAGTCAATACTTCACCATCGGGGTTTGATCTCGCGACATTTCTTCAAGGAGAGCCATAGAAATGCCCTTTAAGTCTAAATTTATTAACATTTTTTCCAGCATTTTCTCTATTGATTAAGCATGTATAAATACCCCTGAGTCATAACGTAAGGGGTCCAAATTTTTACTCTCCAACAATAATACTGCTTCTTTACCGTTCTAGCATTTTTCGTATTATCTTACGGTTATGTTGGTCCGTCGACCGATTACCTTGTAACCGTAAAACCAATCAAAACGAGACTCAAAAACAAAATTAAATAATAATATTAAAATATAGTGTTGGGTAATATATTCAACCTATTGTTATACTTAACCCACCTAGCTCGATTGTATCAATAGCTCAATACAATAACAATTTGACCAATAACAAAGGAGTTAAGGGCTAAGCAAGCAAGGCCATGAGTCCATGACCGTAAGTTAAGTTACAAGGAAGCCAAAGTCAAGATTAAAGAAGTCGGCCAACTTGCAATGACTCCACGCCACCAATCTCAATTTCATCCCCATCCTCAAAATAATCGCAGTACCAAAATCCAACAAAAGCAAAAGGACGACGGGCTGGCACGGGGTCGCCGTCAAGTGCCCAGCGTCTAAACTCTCAAGTCCGATTTCGACTAGTTAATCCTCGACAAATCATGTAATATTGTAGGTGATAAGATTTTTAAGATCGACATAATTGAGCTGGAATGAACAATGGTAGGTGAGAAGAAACAAGTGTTGCAATCATTTGAAGTTTGCACTTCTGGTGCTCCATAAAATGCATTCCACTACAGCCACTAGCTAGCTACCGGGCCCATGCCCTCCCATGTCAATTCTAACTCTACGTGTGAATGTGTGATTTTTGTGAATGTGATGTTATTTTAAATAAACAATACTAATTACTATCCAACCAAATTATTCGCGCAATTTATTACACAAGAGCGATGAAATTTATAAATTATTTAAAAGATCAAGTTATTACACAAAAGTAATGAAGTTTACCCAGTACTCCAGTAGTTGAAGATCATTCGAAAGTATACTTTATGTAAAAATTATCTTTTAATTTTATGCCGTATATTATCATAATGATTGTAACCAGTGTAGATTACTCATAACTAAATGATTCAATCAAAAGGTTACCTATAATTAAACGGATCAATCAGATGACTAATAAACAGCTCTACAAAAAATCAAATTTGAAATAGTGTACTTACGAAATTAATTATTCAGATGAATTTGATTGGATTGGATTGTCCTAATTTAGTATAGCCAACGCGTTTACATTAGGTGAAGTTTAAGACTAAATCCATAACACACCATCATCTATTGATCGTACGGTCCTAAAATTTTAACATTTGTCAATTGATTAAAAAAAACACCCAAATAAATGAGAAATCTGCTTCACTGTGTACCTTCTTCTCTCTCTGCATTCTTTCCAAGTCGTATCTGGTCCATATCGTACCACCGCAGACTCTCCCATGGCGGAATCCCCAAACGGAACTCTGTCTCAATCTCAGCCTTCTGCAGGGTCTGACCCGGATTCGTTGCAGTACTGGTGCTATCACTGTGAAAAACGGGTCTCCATTGAAACCATAGCGGATCTTCCTGATGTTATCTGCCACGAGTGCAAAAACGGCTTTGTGGAGTCCATCGCCGGCGTTGCTGCGCCTCTTCCAGCCCCAGAAGCGGCACCTGATCAGATCGACGAGGCTAATTTCAGCAATCAGTTCTTCCAAGTCCTTCGCCTAATCGCTCAGGCCGCGCGTGAGGACGACACTCCTCCCCCGCCGCCGTCTGAGCACGCGGATCCATCCGACGACGATTATCTCCGAGTTGAAATCGGAGGGTGGGACAACGGCGACGAGGATGAGGATGAGGACGAGGAAGTGGAAGGCAGAAATGAGGATGAAGAAAATCAAGACCTAGAGGACGAGAATCGAAACGAATCGGATGAGGAAGACGACGATGAAGAAGGAGACGAGAATCACGGCGAGAGAGAGGAAGAGGATTTCCGGCGAAGGCAGCGCGATGTGCTCCGTCTTCGGCTTCGCGACCTCGCGGCTCGAGCTGCTAGCCGTCGCAATCGGATTCTCGATTGGGCGGAGATTCTGATGGGGCTCGAAGACAACTCAATTGAGTTCCGATTACAAGTTCCTGAGGGCGATGGCTACTTTGGCAACCCTGGCGATTACGTGGACGCTGCAGGCTACGAAGCCTTACTGCAAAACCTTGCTGAAAGTGATAATGGTGGAAGACGAGGAGCTCCGCCAGCTTCAAAAACCGCCATAGAAGCTTTGCCTACAGTCGTGATTAAAAGCGAGCTGGAGGAACTGGTCTGTGCTATATGCAAAGATTCTGTAATCACTGGTGAAACGGCAAAGGAATTGCCGTGCGGTCATAGATATCATGGGGATTGTATAGTGCCATGGCTGGGTTCGAGGAATTCATGCCCTGTTTGTAGGTTTGAGTTAGCTACAGATGATCCCGAGTATGAAGACGAAAGAAAGAGCAAACCTTCCAACTTTTCCTCCAGTTCTTCCACTGCTCCAGCTAGCAGTGAAGGATGTGATTGACTTATCATGGTAAATCTACCTTCTCATTCATTCGCACTCCTTTTTACCTCCAATTTTAGATTTCCTGTTCTTTTATCAGAACTCCTTGTGGATTAGTTGGTTGAAAGTGCTGTAATCTTTGAATGTAAATAAGTTCTTTCAATACAAATCTTCAAAGTTGACCTCTTAAGTGCAATTTATAGTTTTATAATTTAATCTGTGTTTGGTGTTTGCTGCCTACTTCTGCCATGGTAATTTGATGATCCCCCATTGTGCTAATCTGACTAGATGAATATTCTTTATGTAATTGTGGTGTTTGGGCAATACCAAAACATTATTCTGTTTATCCTTCCAAGTAATTGCTTGAGTTACTCATTGTTAATCCAATACCTGCTACAAATCAAAGCTAATTTCTGCGTGCAGACCCGATGTGCATATTGCATACTAAAGATGTAATGTAAAATCTTGGATCTTGCACACTTGTGCTTGAATATTGTGCTTTGGCTTACTCATTGATTTCAACTTTCAAGAGCATTGAGATTGCAGGAATAAGCTGGAGAAACTAGGTAGCCAGGTAGGCATGATATTTTACTCACTGATATGGTTAGAATTGAGAAAGTTTATTGGTCTTGTTGGGTGTTGCCTTGTGAATTTCACCGGCAAAGAACCACAAGAAGTAAACCAATTTAGCTTGTCCGTATTTGACCAACTTAAATCAAGAAGGTCAGTAGGCTTTTCCTGCTAAGAGAAACTTTTAACTTTGTGGGTATTAAGGTAGTTTTGATACTTGGATGGGGTTTCTCCCTCAGGAACATTAGTTTTAGACTTGAGAATGGTGTATGTTATTGTTTGGAGTTTCAGGAAAATGGGGAGCATTAGCTTTAGACTTAACTCTTGAGAATGGTGTATGTTATTGATTTGGAGTTTCAGGAATCCTGCCATTCTCCTGGAGAAAGAGCTCATTTGCAGGGCAATAAATTGATATGTTTTGAGAGCAAAACCAGATAGGTGAGCTTTGGACTGATCTCAGGTGTTCAAGTTCATGCACCATATATATTATAAGTATATACACATTACACGGCCAGAATAAGACACCCATCATCCAAATGAGTTACTCCTGTTTTGCAGTGGCCATGAATTTAGTGGGGATCTACACTTGAAAAGCATTAACTAGTAGTCTACTACACATTTTTTCATTTTCATTTGCATTTGCCTGGCCTGCTCCATATCATCAGAGAGGGAGGATGGTAGCGGTGGAATCAGGAGGATTGGTTAGCATGTGAACAACTTCTCGCATGGTAGGCCTGGCGCGGCTCTCATCCTCAACGCACAACATTGCAACCTTGAACAGGTTGATCACACCCTGCAGCGGGTAGCCTTTCAGCCGAGAGTCTACCACTGCTAGCACCGCAGCTGCATCCGACGGTTGAGAGAGCTCGGAAATTGTCTTCCTCACCCACCGTACTATGTCCACTCCATCTCCAAACTCGCCCACCGGCTTACGCCCAGCAATCAACTCCAGCAACACCACACCAAAGCTATAAACGTCACTCTTTTGGTCGACTTTCAGAGTATACGCATATTCTGTCGTACACCAAAAGCAATAAACTCAGATAAGGCCAATGAAACTATTAAAGCAACAAACCATAGGAGGAGCCTCAGCTCACCTGGTGCAATGTAGCCATAGGAGCCTGCAACGGAGGACATGCACTCGGACGCATCAGCATCATGCAAGAATTTTGCCAGCCCGAAATCTGCAACATGAGCTTCATAATCCGAGTCGAGCAGAATATTATTCGACTTGACATCTCTATGAATGATGGAAGGCGAGCAATCGTGGTGCAAGTAACACAGCCCCTTCGCGGCTTCCACAGCTATTCTGTACCTCGTCTCCCACTGCAAATGACCACCTTTGCTCCCATGCAACATCTCCCCTAAGCTCCCATTTGACATGTACTCATACAACAACAGATTCGTCTCATTGTTCATAACATATCCAAGCAACCTCACTATATTCCGGTGCCTGATTCTCCCCAGAGTCTGAATCTCAGCCGTGAAGCCGCGATCTTGATGATTGCCAGTCCCTCTCCCGACGATCTTCTTGATCGCCACATCCATGCCGTTAACCATGGATCCTCTGTAGACAGTCCCGGCCCCTCCTTTGCCTATCACATTCTCCTCCTTCAAGCATTCCAACACATCTTTGGCTTTGAAATCCAGTTTCTGGAACGCTGTGAGCTTAAAAGTTTTGGATCTTTTCATCCTTTCCATTCGAATTATTACCCACACAACGGCCAAGAATAGTGCAACCGTGACCAAAATTACCATAGCTATTAGCATCTTTGAAGTGTGGTTCTTGTGAGAGCCTGGGGATGAAGCTGAAGGACAGTATGTAGCGTGGGGCGAACAGAGTCTTGGATTTCCGGCGAAAAGACGGTCGTTGAAGAATTTCAACTGCCCGTTGATGGGTCTCCGTCCGGAGAAGTCGTTGAAAGAAAGATCTAAGACAGTTAAGCTCTGCATTACGCCGAGTTCACTAGGAATTGCGCCTCCGAGTTGATTTTGGGATAAGTTGAGTGCATTCAAGCTGCGTAGCTTGGAAATTTGGTTTGGAATTTCTCCGGTTAGATTGTTGCCGCTCAAATCCACGGAATACAGCTCTTTGCACTGCGTGATCGAAGCCGGAATTTCGCCGGAGAGATTGTTGCCACTCAAATCCAACGTTACAAGCCTCTGTAATTCCGAAATTTGAACTGGAATTTCTCCGACGAATCTGTTGGAACCGAGAGATAATGTAACTAGATTCCTTAGGTTTCCTAGAGCAGGAGGGATTTTCCCGGCGAGCCAGTTGTTGGAGAGGGAAAGACTGGTGAGATTCTTGGCTGAAAATTCCGTCGGAAGCTCGCCGGAGAAGTAATTGTCCCGGAGCTCAAGCAGATCAAGAGAGGGTAAAGCGAAGAATCCGGGAGGAATTGTTCCGTTGAGGAAGTTCTTCATCATACGAACCCGAGTCAAGGATTTGCAGTTTCCGAGTTCTTCAGGAACCGGTCCAAAGAAGAAATTCTCCATTAAAATCAATGTTTTCAATCTCCCTCCCATACACAAGTCTTTTGGTATTCTCCCGGTGAACCGGTTCGAAGCAAGGTCCATCATCTTTAACCGGCCGTTCCGGCCCAGATTTTCCGGCAATTCGAACGTGAAATTGTTGCCCCAAACCTGCAAAACTTCGAGGTTTGGATAATCGCCTATAAACGCCGGAATTGCGCCGTGGAACTTGTTCCGGAACAGGTTTATCAACGTCATATTCTTCAGTTGAGCAAAACCTTCCGGAATTTCGCCGGTGAGTGCGTTGATGGAAAGGTCCAGCGACATTAAACTCTCTAAACCGGATAACTCCGCCGGAATCCGACCAGTCAGATTGTTCATTTGCAGAAACAGAGTATGCAACAGCTTCAAATTCCCGAGCTCCGGCGGAATTTCGCCGGAAAGGTTACACCCGCCGAGATCCAAAAGCCGAAGAGTGGTAACGGAACCGAGCTCCGGAGGAATGCCGCCTTCATACGTATTGAAATAGCCGAGGCAAAGCTCTTCTAGGTTAGGAAGCTTAGCCAGGCTCGGCGGTATTATACCGGTAAGCGAGTTTCCCTGTAAACCTAAACTCAGCAAACTCTTAACCTCCGAGTAAGCTTCCGGTATCTTCCCGGTGAAGAAATTGCCTCCAAGTTTCAAAACCTTCAGCTTTCTAAGCTTCACAAACTCGACGGGAAGGTCCCGGTGAAATCATTGTTATAAACGTCAAAAACTTCAAGCTCCACCATGCCAAGCAACACTTCCCGCGGGAAATCCCCGCCGAAAGCGTTGGCCGACAGATTAACGAATCTAACGGCCGAGAGCTTCGCCATCTCCAACGGGAGCGGGCCGGTGAGGTTGTCGGAAACAAGAGTCAAGTTCACGAGCCTATCCAAAAGCCCGATCTCCGGCGGGAGAGTACCGTAGAGAGGAACATTCGAAATGTTCAAGGAAACCACACGTGAATCGCCGTCGCATGCAACGCCGGAGAAGGAGCAATGCACGGCAGCAGACGAGGAGTTCCCGGCGGCCCAATCACCCAGCCCGGAACTCCCACGTCCCACCATGGATTCTTTCATCTTCAACAGCACGTCGAGATCTGAGTAGTACCCATGAATCATCGAAAACAAGAAGAAAAACGAGAAAAGATTAATCTTTGTCGCAGACATGATATGATTCACCTTAGAAAACGAGCGGAGTATGGTTAATGTTAGGTACGGTGTAGTAAGTGTCACTGAACTAAAACCTGTGTTGTTGGTGGAATTTAACGGAGAATCGAAGTATCCATCCAACCACTGACCAATATATATATTACGTGATTGCACTATAATAGCTGCCTGAAGGACATTTGCGGTTTAATAATGTTGTAAGTGCAGTCCAATACTTCAGTAATTTGTAGAGTCACACCTGATTAAAAATTTTTAATATTGTGAACTTTGATGAACAATTAAGATCATTCTTTACTATTTACAACTGCCCCATTGACTACCGAATTGCAATTTATTGGTGTGGGATGTGAATTCTAATTTAATATTTAGAGGACCAAATTGTAATTCCCTCTAATTAAACGGTGTACTTGTGACTTTCATAGAATTTCAATTCAACTACAGCTAAATTATGGTGAACCGGACAGGCCATAAATTCCTATACTGCTACTAGTGAAAAACTTGTAATTTGTTGAATCAATCACATAAATAAAATTTAAAAAAATGAGGTTGATAGGCATTTGAACGTGGGTGAAAACATGTAATGAATGAGGAGATTGTCTGGTTGTGGGGCGAAATTAATGTACACTGATTTTGGGCAAATGGGCCTTTGACAGAGTTGGGCCCAGCACAAAGGAAGTCAGCGTCGTTTCCCAAACGGACGCCATTCCCATCTGACTGCCACTTTGGCAGCTATTCAAAAGTCCACTCCTCTTTTTGTTCTTTACTTCCTCCCTTCGTCTCCATCCTCTAACTTATTAGGATTCATCATTATCATTGCCAATTCAATGCTGTCCAATATCTACTGTTATCGCAGTTTTGTTTCTGTCCTGAACCATTAAAATTTTAAGATTCAATCTAAACAGTATATGATTCGGTACAATGTACAAAGTTTAAACCAAATACTAGCTAGCTATTCCGATTAGTTTTTAATGGAAGATATTATTCTCGTATTTTCAAACATTATCCAATTCGTCACTTGGAAATATGGGAACCAATCAATAGTTTCATGTGAAACCTGGGTCGATTACGAATCATCTTTTTTGCCGAATCAGCGCTGACTATGTTTATGTTTCAAATGGTGAAAAAGGTGATTTGATGGAGAGGCAGCCAATGGGCAATGCTTCTCCTGAATTAGACTATTGAAGATTTGAAGAAGATATGGAAGAAGTCGGTGAGGTGAGCGGCAGAATTGATTCTTCTTTTTGGCCATCCGAACCAAACTTATAATCCACCATAAGAGGTGGATAAGGTTGCTGATTCTTGTGCTCATTTATGTCTAGTGCAAGAAGTATTTTCAAACATTTTTTGAATAATGTATAGGGTAGGTTCAAAGATTAACGTTTTAAAAGATTGATTCGACTATTTTATAATATAATATCTATTCATAATTATTTTCCCAATTTACTGAAACTAAATGTCATTAAACCATAATGTAGGTATCCCAAGTTGCTAGTGAACAATTAACCATGTCTAGCAGTGAGACTACAAGTCATTGTAGAGTAAGCTAAGCACAGTACAGGCTATAGACAAAGACCCATTGTAGCAATAATGACCCTGCATACTTTTCTCTGTAGATGGATTGAGGATGACAAATTTCTTTCATATCAATCCCATAACCGTACGCCTTTACTTCTACTTTACCCTATCTTTTTCGTCTACTGCGTAGTACGCATTCGCCAGACCAAAAGCCCAGGCCAGATTGGAATTGGACTGAAAGAAAGAAAGAAAGAAAAGATGGATGATTTGATGGATCGGATCAAATGCAGACTGAGAACACTAAAATACGTGTTCCGATGAATATCTGTTTCCAGCTTTTGTTATAGTGCGTTTTCTTCAGCCATGATAGGAGGGAAGAAGAATAAGTGGTTTCTATTACAGCGAAACATCAGAATTTACAGAGAGGAGTGAGTAAATCAGTAACTCAGACGGCGGACTTGACGCCGTGCATCCACTACTTTATCTTCTCTTCCTGACGGTGCCCACAGGTTACGGCTTTCCAACGTCGACACGTCCCATCAAACCGCCCACTTCTTTATAAACCCACACAAAAGAAAACAATAGTTTCATGATAAAAACGGTTGTTAGTTGATTGAGTTATTGATATTTTTTTAGTATAATTTCTTTTCTCAATAAGTTAATTAGAAAAAGTTGGTTTGCACAGCTTTTTATATTTTAATATTTTTGAATTACAAAAAATTGATTAACCCCTCAATATTAGTGTGCATTTGCTAGTATAAATATTACAAATTATATTTTATCTTGAACTAACCTGCCTCATGAATCACGAATAAAGATTCCGTAGGACGCAGAAGCTTTTGCCATAAAAGATAAATAATCACATTTACACCATTAACAAAATTATTAGTTAAAAAACAAATTAATCAAACATATGAGTTTTACCCAAAACATGTGTTCCAATCGAAATAGATTCATTTATTCTAAGACAAACAATACACAGTTTTCCTATACAGACAACAAGCAGCTATGTCACAACAAGAATGAGTTCATAAAGAGCCTAACATGTTTTTTTTTAATGACAGTAGAAACATAAAAGCAAAGAATAATAAGAAGCATTGGCACACACACACTTCGGTATGAAATTTTTACAGCGTTGTACAACATAGTAGTGGAGAATTGTGATCAAGAAGATGCAGCAGCAGTTCTCCATTGTAGCTCAATCTGGATGCGACCATTCTTGGAGTCAATGAGGTGGTATCGCTCATTAATTCTCTTATTGGTCACTACATCAGCCAGGGCTATATCCACATATCCCAGAGACTCCTGAAAACGCGTAAAATTTTACCATAAAACATCGTGTATGTTAGTAAATAAGCACACTTTTCTCTGAGTTCTTCAATGTTGAGTTTTTAATGCAGATTAGAACGGCTGCATAAATCAGTTGCTCAAACACGGGAAACAAAACGAATGCAAAAAATGAGGTTGGAGAGTACCTTAGGATGCAGCAGACCGATTCTGGATGAGTTACTAAAAACTTCGACATGAAGCCTGTCATTAGTAGGTGGCTCCTCCAACATGAACTGAAAGTCCTCTTCCCATCTAGGATCTCGGTTTTTCTTCACAGTCTGCAGGAAATATGGAGGTTAAAGATGAACAAAACTATACTGATACAAGTATATAAACTCAATTTTTTTATAAGTTCATATTTTGCTAGTGAAATTTGTATTCTAATGAAAAAGTTTCCATGCAACGTATCATAAGGGAAGTAGGGATGAATAAATTGTGTCGTTTCTTCTACAATAACATATTTACTTAAAAGAGCATACCTTAGTTTTTTTCTCCTCTCCTTTGAAGAGCAAGCGAACGAATGGATTTGTGTGGTGCTTCCCTTCGAGGTCCTGAGCTTCGTGGACGATGACTACGAGCAATCCACCACCGGCAGGTGTTCCTTCAGGGGCCTTCTCTACTTCACCTCCCGACTCATCAGCATCATTTGCCTTTTCCTCATCTGTAAAAGGCTTGTACATTACTTCAAGAACTATCTGTCCTCGTGACTTCTCGTTTTGAGGATCATTTGGATCCAGGGTTTTCAGAAGATTCAGTGTCAGGACTTTAGGTTCTTCAGGAGTAAGATCTTTCAAAGGGACAATATTTATGCCCATCAATTCATTTGTACCAATCTGTAAAGAATACGATGAAAATCAATAGCTTTCTAGCTCGATCAATGTGATTTGTCGGTGGATAATGCAATATGTCATGAATCGTACACTTTGATTACTAAAGGCATACCTGTTCCCAGTCATAGACAGAAATGTCTAAAGCTTGGGATTGCGGATCCTTAACAACAAAATTGAATTCCTCATTCCATTCGGGATTCAAGTTTCTTTGCTTTACACTAGTTTTCTTTCTAGGAAGTTTATCCTCGGTAAGCTTGAGTTTGACATACGGGTCCGAAGACCCCAAAAGATCTTTCTTCTTCAGATTCATTGCCTTCACAACCTTCACATGAAGAATTCCAACCGGCCTCTTGCTCGCCCTTTTCAAGGTTGGAGAAAGGCAATGTTACTAAAGGTACACTGACAGAAAGAGCGGGATAAAGACATATATGGTTCTCAATTAATGCCATTTATAATGAAATATAAGCTCACTTGGAAGGATCCATTATTGGGACCTCCAGAGTTTTTGGCCACAGGTACATATTTGCAACCTGATCTTTAATAATTTCCTGGAATAAAAGATCCAATAAATTAAAATTCATATTGATTCGATCTGTACAGTTAATTGCTTAACTTTACAATTTCATATTCAAGAATCATTTTTTTGTCGAAGGGGAAAAGAAGACAGTTAAGAATCAAATATAGACTCGTACCTGAACTACTCGGTAAAGGCCAGGAATAGACATAGCATCAGCTCCCAGCAATTTCAGTCCAAAATCAACATGGGGCTGCAAGAAAAATGTAGCTTTAAATGATGAGAGTGATTATGCAGAAAAAAAACAGAACCCCTTTTCCCTTTTCTCGAAATTATACAGTAATCATACTTGTTCACTTCCCTTTTGAAACATTATCGATTATAATGCAATTTTAAGAATAAACACTCACCTTCTCCATGAGAGAAACTAGTATTTTTGCAAAACATGGAAAGGCTGGAACCAGTGGCTTCAGTGTAATACGCGGGCAAGCAAATACTTGCAGGTCAAGCACCTGAAATACTCCAAAAAGTTTTAAACTTCACATTTGTAATTGCAGCAAATGTAGATGGATAAATGATATGAGCGATCACATGCATTCACAACATTGCAGGGAAAAAAAAAATTGACATGGTATTAACTTGGCCACATGAATTTGATTGGTTCATAACAAATCTTAATTTCAGTGACAAAGATGAATCTTGAGCGAAGACCACTAAATTGTTTTAATTGTGCCGGTACCTGAGCAGTGGCTTTGAGTCCAAATGCCTTGATTGCAACAAGGATGTTAGGGTTACCTGCCCACTTCAAGCCTAGTTCCATTATCAGTTCCTTCTCCTCAGTGGAATACACTTTCATTCCTATGCATCAAAAAGAAAGGGAAAAAAACACTATCATGCCCGATAACACACAGAAGAAATGGTCTGGAGATAAAACAAGGAAGAAAGAGAGATTGCATCTACAGCTTATGAAAAAGGGCAAAACGGATGGCTAAACACAAAAAAAAATTTAAAAAAAATACAAACTTTTAGAATGTCAAGTGACTGGAGTGTAGTTGACAGTTATATCAACGATAAATGTGAATATAAAGATCTTGCGGTAGGATTTAGCTACCAATTAAAAAAAAAAAAGGCCGAAATCCTCATCCTGCTAAATAACAATTCGATTATTGGAGTTCCCACAAAGATAACCATATCATCGAAGCATTTGTTCTTCCAAGAATTAATGAGAATAGCTGAGCTTCCCAAAGAGAAGATGCAATTGAAAAGATATATATATCTCAGGGTTTAGAACCAGGAGAAGCAGCTCAACCTTGAAAAGTAGGAGGCAGGCAGCCCAGAGTAAGAGCTTCAAATTCAACCGACTCAATTTTGTACTTGGGTATTTGCTCAGCTATTATAGGCGTCGCTATCTGCTTCACTTGCTTGCAAATTGCCTGAAGACAACGTTTACACATCAATACTCAATCCAGTTAACAAACAAGTTTGTCAAGAGTGTTCACAAAATCAAACCTTGTCCAAATAAGGCCACATCAATTCAACAAACTTATTAAGCCAATCAAGCTGCATTGAAGTTAGTGGGAAAAGCAGTTAGAATATGCTACAAGAACAAAAGAAGTGAATGCACACAGTAGAACAGTATATCAAGTACATACACGATCAAAATCTGGATTTTTCACCCAAAGGGGTATCTCAGGCAGCAGCTTTTGAAGACTCTTAGAATCTTTCTCGGCCAAAGGACGAATATCAGGGTCCTGCAGAGGACAACCTTAACAATTTACAACAACAGGATAGAATATATGCAGTTGCAGACTACCCAAATGCAGAATTAAGTTAAATTAGGCAAACATTCCTGATAGCATTACCAAACAGAAATCATATGGACAAGGTAAATATCATTTTTTTTTGGCTGTAAAATGATCTAATCTTAGAATATCAGGTCCCTGCAGAGGACAACCTTAACTATTTGCAACAACAGGATAGAATAAATGCAGTTGCAGACTACCCAAATGCAGAATTAAGTAAAATTAAGCAAACATTCCTGGTAGTATCAGACATTAGTGCATTACCAAACAGAAATCACATGGACAAGGTAAAGGACATATTTTTATACTGTAAAATGATGTAATTTTAGTGAACTGAAATGTGCCTCGAGGGAATTAATAAAACAACTCAAAACTAACCTTAACATCAGTAGGCTGGAAGTAGATGAACATGAAGTACCCAATCACAAGCCCAATTGAGATCCCAATTCCAAACCCAAAAAATCCCATCACAGTGCTTATGAAACCCATCTCAGATCTTCTTCGAAATCTCCGCTACAATTCTCTGCAAAACCTTCCACAAAAAAATACCCGTTTTGGAGTAGTAGACCCAATAGATAACAGAAGAAGAAGAAGAAGAAGAAGAAGGAGAAAACAAGACTTCTGCTTTAAATTACAGTCACAGAAAAACTCAGACACTTAAAGGATTCTCGAGATATCAAAACATCATCCTTCTGGAGCATAAAGGGGTGAATATTCACGAAAAAAAGTGAGGGAGAAGTAGAGAACTGAGCCCAAGGAAGAATACCAAGTACAGTTATTTTTCCGCCATGATTTTACGATCCAAGAAAATTTAATGCTTACCCTATCCTTTGCAACC
Organism: Ipomoea batatas; assembly: GCA_002525835.2. Taxonomy (NCBI): domain Eukaryota; kingdom Viridiplantae; phylum Streptophyta; class Magnoliopsida; order Solanales; family Convolvulaceae; genus Ipomoea; species Ipomoea batatas. Next base: position 50,394,335 of record CM008344.1, read on the forward strand.
ACCCAAAAATCAATACACATGTATAACTAACGGCCTATTGGGTACGGGGTAGAAAAAGACGAAGCATGGAATGGGTAATCACAGTTTCGCAAACCGGCCTGTCGGTAACGGTTCCTCGTCTCTTATTCGCGGCCGTGTTTGTGGGAGTCCACGAGAGTAAGACAAAGGTTGATGATTGGCTGAACATGTCCCACATCGGATAAAATAATTGCTTCAGATTTTTTTTTTTTTGGAATAATAATTGCTTCAGATATTTGCATCTTGTCCCATAAAAACTTTTCATTTACTCCAAATTAAACTAGTGGTTTAAAATTCTCTCTTTTATAAGACTATCCCAAATTTAGTTAGGACCACACCCACTTTTAAAGATGTTTAATTCACGTGATATTACCTTATGTAATAAAATTACATCACGTTGTCTGGTTGAGAGTTATAACATGTTACTTTAAAGTTATTTTTTTAAATAATAAAATAAAGGGTGGAGAATTGTTTTTCGGTAAAAATTTTTCTACCTCCTCTCTTTTTCTCCAATCTTTCTCCCATTATTTTTCCTCTTCTCTCTCTCCTCTTTTTACCCATTGGAAATGCCCATACGTAGAGATGGCTTAAGTAATAACATCATACCCGCAAAATATGACATATTAACTTTTTTTTTAATATAAAATACCGTTTCTATAAGATTAATCCAAAATTCGATTAGAGCTCTGCATACAAAATCTCTAACTCTTATTCGAGAAATGTTTGAGTCATGTAAGCAAAATCCGACTCTTTTTTTTTTTCATGAAAAGTTATGCATTTATCTCTTTTAACACTACATGCATTCTACTCAATTTTTTTTATTAGAATCTAACTTTAACTTAAAATTTTTTACCTGAACTTGTCTTCGAATCTAACTCTTATTTAGGGAAGCACAATTTCAAATTCTTTAATATAACACAACATGCTCTTATAATAATTGATCTTCTAACATTCTAGTTGCATGTTGTTGCAATAGAAGAAAATTTTATATATATACTTATTTGGTATAAAATATAGAAGAGTTTTTGCGCAATGATGAATCAAAGGGAGGGTGAATTGGTCTTATTGTTCGTTACGAAATGCCGACTACTTTGTCTAGGGACAATCCCAAGGATGGTCGACAAGAACACGAGGTATACACGTAGTGTACAAATGTAACAAATTAAAAAGTGGGACTTTTCCAAATTTTTGTAATCAGATAGAGATTGTGAAAAGATATGTTTTAGGTAATTTTGTCTAAAACCTATAATTGGACTTGACACATATAGTCCAGCAAATCATAGGAGTTTACCTCCTTGTCATTTGCAATCATACAAATGTCTCATATTCCACCCCAAAAATGAACAACCAACTTATACCACTTGTCTATTCGGTCAACTAATTTTTACATTCATGCTGCAATTTATGAAAACAAATTTACCCGAAAATGGGTGCGTGAATGGACAAAATATTATTTTTTGTAATAAAAGATTACAAGTTTAATTATTAACAATATCATATTAAGTTATTAAAAAACAATATCATATTAATTAAACACGTTACACAAGATCTTCATAGTGAAATTAATGCAGTTTACCTAGCTCTATTATGTAATTTACGAACTGTCATATAAATATATAATTGTCCTATTCAATATTGAATTACCATTGATTTGAGATCTAGCGCTAAATTAGATCAATATCAATGTGGCAGTTAATACTAATTTATTACCGCCTGTTTGGTTCACTGGAAACTATTTGAAAGAAATGGAATTCAAATTTCATGGAAAACAAATTATCAGGAAAATAGATTCCATTGATTGGTTGGTGGAAAATAAATTACTGAGAATATAAATTTCATTGTTTGGTTGGGTTTGGAATGGTAAGGAATAATGAGTATAATGACATATTTAAGCCTATACAATAATAATATAATAATAAAAAAAGTAATTAATAAAGTAGGGTGATGGTAGAATTGTGATACTAGTTTTCCATGGAAAACAAAATACCTAAGATTTGCTAGGAAAACATTTTCCTCATTGTTAAGGAAAACTTTTTCCCATGAAATTTGTTTTCCATCCCACCAAACAACATAAAACACCATTTTTCCCCACTTTAAGAAAACATTTTCCATTTCCATCCAACCAAACACCCCTTAGTGCACAACTTTACAGATTAATAAAGTTCATGGGCCCAACAAATCACAGTGCAAATTCAGGCCCAACATCAGGCTAAAAATGATGGGCCTCATTCTATCAATAATGAATTTCGAATCATCAACGCATTTGTGCCGACATGCTTTAAAATTGTCCCCTCCGGACTTATACTATATGGCTTTTTAACTTTTTTAATATATCAATTGATAGAGGTGACTCGTTCTTTTCCTTTTGCTCAATGTATAAATTATGTGACAAGAGTACTACTTCTTTAGCATTTTTCTTTTTAGTTCAATACAATAAATATAAAATGTATTACAATATCAATTAATCAATGAGATTCCATTCAGCAACGGGTGAACTGATTGGGCCAGAGAACTGGGATTGACAATTTGTGTATCGCATTGGGCTTATTATAGATTAAATGAAGTGGGCAAATTATGTTGTGAACCCCGGTTCACCTACAATGTGGACCCGAGTCCATATATATTCACAATTTTAGATATGTAAAAAAATCTCATGGTTTTGTTTGAGGTCAAATTCTTCCTCAGAATCAAAATCAAACTTAATTTGTATTGACAATTTAATGGTTGTTTCTGAAAATTTCCCTGAATTTTATAAAAGATATAATCAAAGTTAGGACTTCTTCTAGTAGGTGTTTTTCCAGCATACCAGATAAGGGGTTTACTATGTTTGCAACCTATCAAGTTGTTATCTAGAAGCAGAAAAGGCATATTATGACTAGTTTTATCAAGATGACGAGGGTTTGTTGGTTGACATATATGTAATTTGTTAACACAACAACAATATAACGTTGCAGTGGTTGAGATCGAATTATAGGCCATTCGCGCACAGAGAGGATAAAACTTTCATATATTTGAGGCATTGCACTGGTTAAGAGAAACTAGTTGTTTGTTTGTACTTGTTGGAAACTAGATTTATTGGATGGGTGCAATATTTGTCTATTATTTAGATTTCAAAGGTTTGTATGATTGTTTAGGTAGTGATGAAAAATTATGAAATGAAATGATGACCAATAATAGATAGTAAGTCATTCAATGCACTTTTTGATGGATTTAATTAACACGGACAGTTTGAATTAACCAAAATTAATAATTAAAGTCATAAATGATAAATAGTAAAAACAAAGTATAAAAGCTCGAAAAGATAACAAACTTGTATTTAATAGTTTGTATAAATAAGAAGATTTTATACTAATTTGGCATAGATACGCCCTTTCGGCCAAGTATTGGCCATCTGAGACCAAAAACCAGACGCACAATAGTAAGTCTGGCTTGACCGAGTAGTTTTGAATGATAAATGAGCTCTTATGAGTGGTATTTATACATATTATACCTTCTAAATGAAAGGTGGAGATCTACTTGATTCTATACCACTATAAATATCTCTAGAACCATCCCTAAAATCCTATACAATCCATTAGATTCTAAAATGTTCTAGAATATTATAAGGTTTCCTACACCTATAGTGTTTTGGACACGTTTCTACACAATTTTACAAACTATGAAAAATTATGTACTAGTGTAGAAAATGTCTAGAACGAAGTAGCTAACTTCAAAAATGTGTAGCAAAGTGATACATGCGCTCGCTATACATGACTCATAATCACTTTTAACAAATTGATACTCGAACTCTAAGGCTCTGTTTGGCAGTTCTTATTTGAGAGCTTATAGCTTATTTTAAGCTACTAATAAGCTATACATCTGTTTGGTAATGTTCCTAAAATAAGCTAGTAGCTTAAAATAAGAGTTTATTTTTGAATGCTACCAAAGTTAGCATTTCAAAATAAGCTAGTAGCTTCGTAACTTCTTTTTTTTCATCTTTAACCTTACTATTTTAAAGAAATGACAGCATATACTCTTCCCAATTAAAACTTTTTGGCTTTTTCTCTTCAATATATTTGGTTGTAATTTCAATTTGACATTTGTGTTTGAACATTGATTTTGTATGAATTGATCTTATGAATTATAAACATTTTGTTTTAGTTTATATGTTTTCAAATATATGTTCTTACTTTATATTTTATTAAAATATATTGATTTCACTATTTTATATTTTAATATATAAACAAACCTATTTAAATTTAAAACTATTTAAATTGTATGAAGATGTCCTTTTTAGTCTTTTTACATTTATCAGCTTATCAAAAAACTAATTTTATCAAACACTTTAATTTTTTATTTTTTTTTGAATACTACTGACTCTATTACAGTGCAGTATCTGTTCATAACTACTTTCTCAACCTATTGAAGCACATGAGGTGAGGCTCGAACCCACCACCTCCCGTATAAAGGGAAAGGTTTGATGCCACTGGACTACAAGGCTTTAATGTCTATATTAATTTGTGTGTTTCATTCGAATTTCGAACGTAGTAAAAGTAGGGTAACCCAATAGAAAAGAGAAATATAACAAAGTAACATATAGTAAGGTACCAAAATGAGTTCTGTGTTTTCTAGGTAATCGTTCTGTGTATTCTAAGCAATCATTCTGTGTATTCAAGGCAATCGTTCTGTGTATTCATGTCAGTAACACATGTTGCGATGTGTTTGCGCATTCGAATGTTTAAGAGGATGAGTTTTGTGTATTCTGTGTCAATATTCTGTGTATTCATGTTATTAACACAGGTTGTGATGTGTTTGTGCATTCGAATGTTATGAGAATGAATTTTGTGTATTTTGGGTCACTATTTTGTGTATTCTGGGCAAACGTTCTGTGTATTCTAGATAATGATTATGCGTATTATAGATAATAATGAATTTCATGGAGTCATTCGTATCCGCGTCTACTAACATCAAAATCACGTTGTTTCGGACCAGGGTCCACGATATAACGATTGGTATAAAACATATAAATAAAAAGAAAAAGAAAGATAAGAAAAATGAATTAAAGAGGAAATTAAAGTTGGAATAGGGCCGCATGGACTACTCATTTGGCCGGTGCCTAATATATCCAATAAAGTCCGTGGTCGGTTTTGAATTTACTACTTGGTTTTGCAATGAATCATTTTATATGGACCAAGTACATATATGCTAACATGCTAGTTTCTACTTTTCTACGAACATTATTTGTTTCTTTTTATTAGATTATAATTATATTTCCATATAGTCATATATACATCTTTTTTTTTTTATAATAACAACTAAATATAAAACATAATGCTAAAATATAATTATTTTTCTTTATAGATCATTTCAAACATGGTACGAAATCACATATCACTAAATTTGTTACTATTTTAAAATTGTATTATTATTAACTTAACAATTTAGGACCGTCAATAAATTAATTACTAATGTAAATATAAGGTGACGGTAATAATGTGTTACCGGGTATGTAATCTGAGTATTATTGAGTGTTATCAAGTATTTGAATACAGTATTGAGAGCAGGGCTCCGTGTACAAGGTGAGTTCAGTATCTATTGTCTAAGTTCAAGTGTCGTAAGAAGTGTAAGAAGTGTCCCCTCACTATGTGGTTGTGAGGCCTTTTATTCTTTTCAGCTCAGTGACCGTTGGTCATCAATACCCGAGGTATTGAATGCTAGGGAGTTGAACGTTCATCAGTGAACGTCTGTCATCAATGCTCTGAGGATCTGAACGTTGGCCATCAATGCTGAGGAGCTGAACGTTGGCCATCAATGCTGAGGAGTTGGACCGTTGCGCATTGATGCTGAGGAGTGAGGTGCCTTGGGTAGTTTGAACGGCAACTGTCTTGCTCATGCCAATGGTTCCGGGTCGGGTACTGCTAGCCTGATTACTCTGTCATAAGGTCAGGGCAATTTATATTAGTCTTCATTTATAAGATTTGACACAAATATATATGTATATTACTACGTATTATATTGTCGTAGATGGTGGGCAACAAACCCTACTTTCGGTGCTTTCATTCATAATTCTACATACTTAATTTTCGTAGCCAGCTTTTGCCCTAAACCATCCAACCAAATTAAAACACCACCATGACTTCGAAGCTGGTGGTCGAGTAATGATGTAACATGATTTTCGTAAATGAATATCACAAGTTTAATTTTTGTCACAATTTATATGTTTATATATATAACACTAGAATTTGGATAAAATGCATATGTATTAACACAAGTTCAAAATCAGTATGTAATCTTCATAACAGACAATTAATCTGGAATTAACAAAGCAGTTACAAACATAAACGGATAAGAATTAATGCGTTCCAAAATGATACATTAAAAAGTGAAACCCAAATGTTACACCAAGAAGTGGAAACCCGCTTCGGCATAAAAAGTATTATATTCGCATGTGATCTCACCCATGTAACAATAAACAATTATATTATTATATTAGAACATGAACGTATAGTACGTACATGTTAATATAACGTTCTTCTTTTTTTGAAAAGACATGTTAATATAACTTATTTAATTAAGCCATATAAAATTAAAACCCCTGCTGCATGAATTAAGCCATAAATACAGTTGACATACGTAATTTAAAAGTCAAGGAAACAAGGAGGCTGCTAAGATCAATATAATACAAAAGATTAGATCGGCCGTCGGCGGTTACGTTGCCGGCCAACAGTACGACGTGCATGCCAACAAGAATGGTTGGTCTATCTAATCGATGGCTTAGATTCTGCTTATGTGGTCGGCGATCTAACCTAACCAATATATTTATACACACACATATATACATGCACGTACAATAATATACTCCGTATATGTTTTAATTAAATCAGCATGTACAAATTAAAACCATTGTCCTGGTCACAAAACGTGGATGTATGGTTTATTAAAAATCTACCAATCAAAAAATTGGAAAATAAGTGCGGGACATAATTTAGTGAGATAAATGTTAGAGCAAATATCATTTTTAGTCCCTCAACTATAATATATGTATCAATTTTGGTCCTTGACTATTTAGAATTTCAAATTAGGTGCATGACTATTCAATTTGTATCACATTTGGTCATTGACTATTAACATTTTCAAATTAGGTGCATGACTATTCATTTTGTATCACATTTGGTCCTGCCGTTAAATTTTCCGGCCAAACTTCCGGCGAAGTCACCGGTGACCGACTAATTTATTTAATTTTTATTTTAAAAATTATTTGTAATACTCCGTAACTTTTAAATAAAAAAAAAACTTAAAAAATAAAAAATAATAATAATAAAATAAAAAACGCCGGTCACCCCCGATGACTTTGCCGGAAATTTGGCCGGAAAATTTAGCGGCAGCACCAAATATGATACAAAATGAATAGTCATGCACCTAATTTGAAAATGTTA
>CM008344.1:50478648-50490744 GCA_002525835.2 Ipomoea batatas
ATTCTACCTCGTTTCGGACCTTCTAAAATGTCCGACGGTGTGATCAATGAAGAAGTCTCATCAACAAAACTTGTATAAGATTTATCTATAATATTGCGGTAAAATTGTGTACAGTTTAGAAAGATTAGAATTATCTTCATGGTGGTTGAATTGAAAAATGACTTTATATAAAAGAAAATTATTTTGATAACGACTGGTTAGAGTGTGCATAGTCAATTATGGTGTGTATTTTTTATTTTTTATTTTTTGTTTTAAATGAAATCATTATTTATAGTTTATCACAATATCACCTATAAATTAATTAAACTGTCTTGATCATCATGTTCATATGGGTAGCAAATGTCACTGCAAATTAGATGACAACTCGTCACAATGGGTAACATCTTGACCACCTAACCTGTTTTGCATTCAAATTATATTGATATTGTACAGTCTAGTTTGTTTCATATACAATTTTACCCTCTAAACGTTTATAAAATTTATCTATAATATTGCAATAAAATTGTGTACAGTTTATAATTATTTCTATGGTGGTTAAATTGAAAAATGACTTTAGTGACTATCAAGAAAATTATCTTGACAAAGACGGACTAGAATGTGTATAGTCAGTTGTGTACATCTTACTCAAAAAAAAAAAATTATTGCTCATAACTTATCACTCATAAATCAAATGAGTTGTTTGTAACATTAACATGTATAGTGTATCTCTTGGTCATGCTCATAAATTAGATAACAATTCGTCACAATAAACTTCGTTTTTACCATCTAACCTGTCCTGTATTGTGTTGTATGATCTAGTTTGTCTTTTACCCATTGAAGTTTAAAAACTGACATTCTTTTTTGCAAGATGTATAAAGTAAAACGACTTAATATATTAGCAATTTATTTTCAATAATACTCTCATCCCCCTAGTGATTTCAAGAATACCCTTTCACTCACTGCAATAGTAACTTTCTTATAGAAATAGAATCACATCAATAACTTAAGCATAATTCTCCACTTCTACCTCCCTTAATGGAAACCCAATTAAAGAAATCATTTCAAGTAAATAACGAAAACAAAAAGGATAAATGGTGAACTTCTCAGAATAGTTTGTTGTTGCCTGCAGAGTGTTCTTCCCTGGAGGTGTTGTTTTCATCATCCATAAACTGCCATCTTATATATATATAAATGTACATATATGAGTATATGATAGAAACAAAATCATCGTCCATGAGCTTCATTATCAGTGAGTTCATCATCAAGGCCAGCAAAATCGATCCTAGCAGAGGCCTGTTTTGCCCACTGGACAATCTTCTCAGCCTCCCTGTTGATCTTCTCCTCTTCCTTCATGGCTTTCTTCAGCAATTTCTCCTGATTCTTCTTGGAAAAAGTGCTCAAATCCGATAGAAACTCAGCATCGCTCTTCCCCCAATCCAATCCTTTACCCATGATAGTGGCCCCCCTGTTCTCTTTCCCCTTCTTCTTCGAGACCTTCTTGGGGGAGCACCACATGCACCCAGTTTTCGCCGGCGGGGACGGTGGCTCCGTTGAAAAATCGGGCGAACCCACAGAAAATGAAGATGACCCAGACCCGGATTTCGGCTCAAAATCCGTTTTTCTTTCTGGGTTTTTCTTGGAATCAGAGAAATCATGATTCTCAGTCTCCAATTTTGGTATGGGAGGGGATGAAGTAACAGCCGAGAAACCCTTCTCGTCGGCTCGATCTTCCTTTTTCCCCGGGGGATCAACGGACTGAGAAACATTGAAGCTTTTAGAGCTTGGGATTGAGGGTTTGGGTTTTGTGGCCGGGAAAGTTTTGAGCTTCCGAAAGCGAGCTTCGAGGTGATCGGGGAGGTCGGAGTGGCTAAAGCCGGAGCAGTTTATGGCGGCGACCTGCTCGAGAACAGACTGATCCATCGCCTGAGACAGAAGCTCCTCCACCGCCTTTTCATCGTCGCTATCTGAAACAAACGAAAAATCGGCCATGTTTTCGACCTTCACTCTAAACCACTCACAATGCTATACTCAAAAGAAGACAAAGAAACGATTTTTATGGCTTTCCTTCTTCTGCAAGCGGTTGTAAAATGACGATATTCTTGCCACTCTCACTGTAATGGAGACAGATAGTCAACAATGGAGGTGGAAGCTAACGGCTAATTCATGCTTATGGCGTTTTTCCGAATACAGCCGAAAATCAAGGGATTTCAGTGGGCCCACCTTCCTCAAAGTGGGCTTCAACTTTCAAATCGGCCCATTGTTTCAGCCCGTTTTTGTGGGCCTTATTCTGGAATTAGAATTTTAACATTATAACATAATAATATTAATTCACATAAACTATTAGACGTATTATCTTAAGTACAAATTTTCTCACATGAAATATATGTAATCATCATATATATGATGATAATACACGTGATAAATCAGATATGACAATAATGTATAGAATACGTACAGCACATATACACATATAGTTGATATATGAGTTGTTTCTTATCTTTTCTTTAGCATTAAGAAACTATTTTACAGCACACAAACACCTACACTCAAGAGGCATATAAATAAACCGTGCCCCTTCTCAAGTTTTTCTATAGTTTTAAAAAATTAAAATTATTTCTACTGATATTTTTTTTCTCCGTTCCCATTGTGCTAATCTTGATTCCATCAAGATTTCAACACAACCCTACCTGTCAAGAATGTCATTCTGTTGTTTTTGGCAACCATTGAAGAAGAAGAATGAGGGAAAGAAAAAAGGTAACAAGAACAGTAACTCGAGAATAATAGGTTACTATGGCGATTGGGGAATAGACGAAAATATTGATTTCGAACAACACACAAAGCCAGAGAACAGGAAAGGGAAAGCTTCCGAAGATGGCAACAACGACAATAGCACGTTCAAGTTCATGATCAACAATTAAGGATCGGGGTTTCACAAGCTAGTTATTAGCTTCTATTGCAAAATTACTTAAAATCTATATTACATACATATATGGGCGCATGCTTTATTTTTAGATTTGTTGTTTTGAATTCTTTGTAAGTTTTAGCATATCGAATTTAATTTTTCTTTTTGTTTCAATTTTTTATTGAGCATTATATTCATGTAAATGCATGATAGGATGGAAGATGAATATGGAATACATAGAATCCAAGTGGAATTCTACAACTAATTATGTATTTCATATATTCAGGAGTTTGTTATACTAAAAAAAAAAAAAATTAGGTATATATGACATTTTGCTGAAAAAGTCCACCTACTATCTACCTAATCCCTTTGTCTCCTGAAGAGTAAGTAATGATCACAATCCTGCTAAAAATACCACACAAGTTCCGAATCCCATGCAAAAAAAAAAACTATTTTTAAAAAATTGAATTTTATTACGACCTTCGTCAATTTTATTATTGATTCTGTTACAATATAGTATTCCATATATGTTCATAACTACTTTCGTAACTTACTTTGAAGCTCAAACACATGATCTTTTATTTGAGATATTCACTCCATGCCATTTAGACCATAATAAAGTCATTAGCTATTACATATGTAGTTCGTTAGAGTATTCATAAATATTTGCAGTCCTATAGTAACGTAACATATTAGTGTGGGTACGTTTACCTCAGCTAAAATGAAATGAAAGTGCAAGGGATATTTTAGGTGGTTTGTTGAAGTGGAGCAGCTACGAGGGAGAAGCGACAGGGAATAAGTTGGGTTATATGTACACTTTGACACTGCATGCGTCACCCATCACCTCATTCTTCTAACCACTCTCACACAATACTACGTATCTATAATTCAAAACTCCATCACAATATTTGTCTATATGAATATATGATTTTTTTTTTTTAAGCAAGGGGAATCTCGGGGCTTAAAGCGGCAAAGAGAGATTTGTGTTTAGTCTTTCACTTATTGTATATGGTGCGTGTAGCGGTACATCATGCCAAGAAAAAAAAATTAAAACTAGAAAAATTTGTAAAATTTTAACATTGAGCAATCGTATACATCTAAGTATATATCCAACTCATATTAAAACGAGAGTCTTGCAAGGAAGTCAGCAACTTTATTTGTTCCGTATTAACATAACTTGCTTCCACGTTCCATTATTTTATTAAAAAGAATAATTTTTAGTATTAAGAAAAAAAATTCTTAAGAAAGTAATAATATGTGTATGGTGTCCTATAACCTTATAAAAAAGTTAATTTGTATATATACAATTAATATTATAAACTTATTATATATTAAGAATGCCGACCAATTTGACATTTGGGCAAAGCTAGCCCCAATCAATACTTCTATATCTATATAAATCCAATTATTTATTTATAAAATATTTACCCATTTTACATGAAGACAAGTACATTGTTGACAAATCAAGCAACACAAACAATCTCATTAGAGTGGTTCGAGGAGTTGTTAAGAGCTATGTCCCTCTTAATTAATCTTTCCCTTATCCCAATCATAGCTCTTTGGATGGCCTCATTAATTTTATAATCTTTACAACATTATATAGAAGTAAATAGTATAATTATGAAGCTAATTATCAAACCAACTCAATTACATCTGATTACTCTGTATAATTTCATCAGATATATATACCATATCATTACTTTTAATGACGAATACTCATGGATAAGATTCATATTATTATATGTATTATTTTAAAATTATTCGATCTGGTGATATATATACATATATACTCACTACATTCACTTATAATATAACACGCACGATTCCAAACTTTTGCACCATAATTCCCTCATCACCAACTTCACTACAATAATGGAGTCGAAGCCTTGGAGGCCCTTGACGGCTGGGCGGTGCTGTTCCTCTGAACACCAAGCAGTGTGCGGCAACTTCAGCCGGTGCCGGCCGTCGAGGTCGGAGTTTTCGAAGAACATTGCGCCGTTGCCTTCGTTCCGGCGACTATCGTTCTCGGATCTGAGCAGATCGTCGTCGACGCGGATTAACGAGGATCTGGCGCAGTCATTTGGGCAGGACTTGTGCGATTTTCAACTCAGTGAGCTGCGAGCCATAACGCAGAACTTCTCGAGCAATTTTCTGCTGGGAGAAGGCGGGTTTGGTAAGGTGCATAAAGGATATGTGGACGAGAATATGAGGGCCGGTTTGAAGGCTCAGCCTGTGGCTGTTAAGCTTCTCGACATTGAAGGCCTTCAAGGTCACCGTGAATGGCTCGTACGTCAATCAATCTTTCTAATTAAATTATTAAGCTAAGCTAAGGTAATTAACTTTTTAATTAATTATGTTTTGTACGTTTTTGGAAGGCCGAAGTAATATTTTTGGGGCAGCTAAGGCACCCAAATTTGGTGAGATTGATTGGGTATTGTTGCGAAGACGAAGAGCGGCTTCTGGTCTATGAATTCATGCCTCGAGGCAGCTTAGAGAATCATCTGTTTAAGAGTAAGTTAACATTTTATTCGTCTTAACGTACTTATTAGATTAAATAATTTCGTTTAATATAAACACATAATAATATATATAATGAGTAAATGAAATCCAGGGCTGTCTCTATCATTGCCATGGGGCACAAGATTGAAGATTGCAATAGGAGCAGCAAAAGGGCTGGCTTTCTTGCATGGTGCCGAGAAGCCTGTCATCTACCGTGACTTCAAAACCTCCAATATCTTGCTGGATTCTGTATACTTTTTTTTCCCCTCAAAATTTTCCCTCCTTCTTCAATTCCATATATTTATTAATTGAAAAATAATAAAAACAAACTAAATTTTCTTTTTTCGATTAAGGACTTCAATGCCAAATTGTCGGATTTTGGACTTGCTCATATGGGACCAGAGGGATCCAAGACTCATGTGACCACTCAAGTAATGGGCACGTATGGATATGCCGCTCCTGAATATGTTAGCACGGGTATATATATAACAAAATTTTCGAGTGTGTATAAGGTTTTATACTAAGTTTTTGTGATGTTATATGTTAATTTTTACTCGATCAGGTCATCTTACAACCAAAAGTGACATATATAGCTTCGGGGTGGTTCTATTGGAGCTTTTAACCGGAAGAAGGGCAACCGAAAAAACACGACCAAAAAACGAGCAAAACCTGGTGGATTGGTCAAAGCCGTACTTGACAAGCAGCCGGCGGCTGCGATGCATAATCGACCCAAGACTCGCCGGCCAGTACTCCGTCAAGGGAGCAAAGGAAATGGCGCTCTTAGCATTACAATGCGTCAGCTCCAACGCAAAGGACAGACCCAAAATGCCGGCCATTATTGAGACTCTGGAGAGCCTTCAACACCTACGCGATATGGCCGTCGCATGTGGACAGTGGCCGCCGTCTCCGGCATCCGCCAAAGGCGCCGTTTTTTCTCCCAAAGGAAACAAGGACATGAACGGAAACCGCAGTTTCAAGAAGAACTCATCCCTCGCCACAAAACCCAAAACCAATTAATTTAAGCCTTTTCCAAATAAGTATATCTGTAATTTGTGCAGAATATATGTTGAGTGTATGTGTAAATATATATGTGCATGCATGGTATAATACATATAATTTGTGATTGCCAGTAGCTTTCCTGTCATTTTAGTTTTTTTTTTTTAATGACGAAATAAACCTACAGTCACTACTTTAACTGTGTTTGGTAAGAGTCTGACTTGTAATCCGTTGTTACTAAGTCAGTCTGACCAACTTGACTGGGTTGTCCTGTTATTTTAGTTTTCTTAGTAAGGTCTGGAAGATGATGATGATGAGAACTCAATATTGCATACAAATGCAAAGCAGAATGGGGCTTGGTTTAAAGAAAGAAAGAAATGAGCATTATATATCATTAGATCATTAGATCACTAATCTAGCATTGTAGCTCTTCGTCTCTGTTCAAATTGTTGATAAGCATGCCGTGTTCTCAAGAACAATAGCAGACTTGAAGCAAAGCCTAAAAGAGAAATACAACCCCACCATATAAACGTTGTGGAGTAGCATTTTCTCCCCATACAGACTACTGGCTCTGCCATGCCATTAGTGCTAGAGCCCGCGCTTGAATCATACACGAAAGCAGCAAGAAATCCATACAGAAGTGATCCTATTGGAATGTTAGTGATAAGAATGTTGTGGTTCACTCCCACGCTGTTCGGTCCGAACAGCTCTGAAGTTATTGAAACTGCAGCAGCGAATATAAAACCCGAACTTAGTCCAATCATGGCCGTCCCTGCTTCAAGTGCTTTATAACTCCCCGTGGCTGCTAGCACGAAGAACGCAATTGGCGTTGGCAATAAAGCAATGGCTAGCCAGCCAGTCCTTGCAAAATAGAGCTTCCTGTAAAGTGTTTTAGCACCTTCATAAGTCTTTTTAAAATGCATTTAAGGCTGGGATTAAAAAGTGTTTTTGGACTTACAATCTGATGAAATCTGGAGCTGCAGAGAGCAAGCGGCCAAAGAAGGAGAAGGATGAATAGAATGTGATGAGTTTTGAAGTCATTGAAGTATGTCCAAGAGACTGTGCAATCTGGCCTAGATTGTTGCTATAGACTAGCCCAATTGTTCCCCCACAAAAGTATGCAAGATAGTATAACCAAAAATCGCATCTTTTGAGAAGTTTCGGGGCATTGTGCTCCTCTCCAAGCATGAACAATTGATCTCTCCCAATCACATTCTCAACGCATCCTTCATCAGATGCAGAACTACGTTGCCAGGGGATGCTGTTTTGATCAGTGGACTCATTATTGCCATCAACGATGTAAGAAAGTCCATTAGCCAAGCTCCCTTCGCGACTAAGTAGCTGTTTGTGCAGCTCAAGATCATCTGCATCGACGAGAATGAATCCAGAGTGTTTAAGTTCAAAGGTCGAGTAGATGGTGTCACGAAACCACTTTCGTGCATAGGTAACCCCTGGGATTCCTAAAGGCAGGACTAGGAGGAAAATTGCCCCGACAAGCAGGAAACGTGCAGTAGCCTTATCCGATGAATGCACAAAGAGAAGGTAGATGCCAGTGACCACTGCCAAGGAATTGAGCACCACAAATAAGAGCTGATCGCGTTTGATTCCATCGGGCGAAAGGGGTTCTAGAGGGGGCTGGCGAAGAATCGGGATGAGGGCAGCGAAAGACGTGATTAAGGGAATGATGGCATTGAGGAGAAGATATAATGCACTTGAAGAAGGGTTGAGGGCATTGGCTGCAAGAGTGTACAAGGCTGCACTCACCCCATTGAAGCTTATAGTGAGTGACAGTGCAAGTGGTCTGTTAGATGGGAAATTCTTTATGCACAGCACAAAACAAACTGTGTTGAACCAAGTAATGCTCAATCCAGCTAACAAGCAGAGAAGGAACACCTGCAGATTACAGAATATTCATTCTATGACAATCATAAGCAGACCTTTCATTTTCAACCACTCCCTTTCACAAAATTCATATATATTGAAACAACCCCAACAAGTTGTTGACTTAGTAACTACAATGTTATAAATTTAACTCCCGAGAGTGACCTATGGGCCGGTTTGAGCATATCAGCTATGAGTAACCTATGCTAGTTTACTATATTATGATCTTTTAATGAGTAGGTGACAAGACGCGATTTACCCTGGCTACCGGTTTACCTGGTCATTAGAAAACAAAATTCATATATATATTTCCCTATTTGGAGATTTGAACAGAGCAAATATTTTCCAGAACCAAACAACAGAGCCCACACATTTGACTTGTGGCCATCAATTAGTTTAGTAATATAATATCTACTGGTTTACTGGCCACAATATACCTTTTTGGAAGTTTCCTAGCTTGAATGGTTTGTCTTACCCAGACAAGAGACAACCATTTCACAGTAAGCTAAAATGATTTTTTTTTTTCAAAATTACTATGCATTTTGTGTTTTTTTTTCTTGACAATTGGATTTGATGAATGAAAAAGAAGAATTAATTAAATAAAATAAAGGTATTGGGAGGTTAGGGAAGATGAGAAATTACTGACCGCAAAATAAGGCAAGAAAATGATACGCTGCATGAGAAGCCACTGAAGGCCGTAACCGACTAACCCCATGACGGCGGCGATGAACATGATGGCCGATAACGGCAAATACATCAAGGCGAGGCCGGAGGACCATCCCAAGGCTTTTCCGAGGTCGGAGGCGGTGGCGAGGTAATTGAGTTGAATCTGGGAAACGCCCAACACGCGCTTCAGTTGCGAGGAGTAAGCGGAGAAGTCGAAATTGGTGCCGGTGAAGGCCTGAATCCAAATCGTGGCGACTAGGATCATCCATTTTCTTGACTGGCCGGCCATTGGTCGAAAGTTTTTTTTGATGGGACGATGATTATTATGTAGTTAATTGCTAGCTCGTGGTCGTTGCTCCGGTCGGGGGTTGCCACGCCAACGTTAAGATGACGCCGCAAATTTGCGTCCAGGAGTGATCCCAACGTGGCTTCATTTATATGCGCTCGTCTCGTCTACCAGACTACATCACGTCATTATATTGTAGCGTTAGTATCTTGCAATTGTTATTTCATGGATCATGGTTCATATTATTGTGAATTTTGGTTTAAAAATTATATATCTGCAATGTAGTTAACCATTTCTATGTTTATTTAAATTGAAAACACAAAAGACACATAACATAATAATTACATATATATAATATAATAATTATAAATACATTTAATATTATGTGATTGCAGAATTTCCTTGTCACTCAAAAAAAAATCTCTAACTTCACTTTTAATTTGTTTATGGAAAAATAATATTGTACATTTCTTGCCCCCACTTAGGAGAAAAGTACGTTTTAAAAATTGAAAATTGGCAAGTGTACGTACTCCTGACACATTATCTAATTTTATAATAAAAAAAAAGGATCAAGAATAAAAAATTGTTGTTCACTATGAATCGATTGTCACATGAAGTTTTTTTTTTCTTTTTTAAATGCTTCGAAAGGGGTATATTATATATATATATATAAGTGAGTGCGTTGTAATTTTTGTATTTAAAAGGTCTCAAACTTTATTTTTACTAACACCCTATTGATTGAACATTTTAATACGGCAAGTTTCAAAATGTCACCCACAAAATATCTAAAAAGAGGTAATACAAGATAACCTCAACTAAGTTGGTTGATTGGGAGCAAGATATTAACTTTTTTTATTTGAGTCGTTAAACTATAGACAATCTATGTTGGGTGACCTTATTGTGATCTTTTGTCGACTAAGATCACAAATTTATCTATTGCACATTCTCCAATAGTTATTTCAAGTTTTCATCGTCGCAAAAAAAAAAATTGTTATGAACTATCAATAAACTTTAAACCACGTTCATGCATGCAATAAAAAGTACCATACCTTGTGAGATAATCCATCCTCTTATTTTATTCACAAAATGTGTAATACACTCAAGTCTCAGATATTATTTTAAAAAATCTCATGATGAATAAGTTCCATTTCACTAAAAATTGAAATAAAAATCAGTACAAGCAAATATTTTTTTAAGGAATATATTATTGTTACAGTGGGAGAACACAATATTAGAATTGCTGATTAAGTTAAGGTATATTGGTTCGTCCGTCAATTTGTTAGTACGGAGTAATATGTTATTGATGTTTGTTAGTTCTTTCAATACAGTTCACACTAATAAACGAATTGATCCACCATTTTCAGTACATAGAATCCAAATTGAATACATCTAATTCGTTTTTATATATTATTATATCACGTGAAAACGAATTAAAACAGATGGTTGCTTGTATTTAATTTATTACCAACATTATGATCAATAAACCTAATTTTTTATGAATAATTATGGCATTGATCTGACCTATTCTATGTACGTGTGGCTGCGGGCTGCCAGCATAAGTTTTATTGTAATGAATTATGATTGGTGTCCGGAAGATAGTTGACTTAGTGAAACATGATTATCGTTCTAGATGATTAGGGTTTGAGCACAAATTTATACTTTTATTGGTCTTATTGATTTGAGTCGATCAGTTATAAATTGTTAATCACAACCTATGCGCTATATAACTTGAATGCGAAAGCACAGTTAACATTCAATTGCATAGGTAAATCAAATCAATCAACTAAACAATGTTCATAATCATGAATTTTTATTTAAAAAAAAAATAAAGATAAAACTTACTTGATTCCATTGGA
This sequence comes from Ipomoea batatas, assembly GCA_002525835.2. Taxonomy (NCBI): domain Eukaryota; kingdom Viridiplantae; phylum Streptophyta; class Magnoliopsida; order Solanales; family Convolvulaceae; genus Ipomoea; species Ipomoea batatas. The sequence goes on from CM008344.1 coordinate 50,489,714, forward strand.
GACGTAATCTATAAACCGAATAAATCAAGAAGTGCTTCTTGCTTCACATTTCTGATCTGTATAACTTAATCACCTCCTTCCTATGATATAGAAACTAGAAAACCTTAATCCCAAGAGTTTCCTAGATCTATGAAAGATATGATGATGAGAAAAAATCTTTTTGCAGATTATTGCATCAAAGGTTGCTTAAATATTGGTGGCAGACTGGCAGTGTTTCTTAAAGGCACTCAAAAAGGTAATAGTCTTAAAAAATCAATTACTTTTTCTAATTGTGATTATCTTATGGAATTACAATCTTTATTATATGTATCAATATTATGAATAAATAATTTCTAACATGAACAACATTAATTTATTAATTTATATCACTGTAGTCCTTTAGTATGGACTAAAATCATAATGTAAACTTCTTCTATAGTATACTTTTAGATAGCACTGCACGCAATTATAGATTTCTGCGTAAAAAAAAATATATGATGTGCCAATTTATCACGCATATTTTAAAACGAATTGCCAATAATAACGGTTCTTGTCTAAAATTATTATTAAAAAATTTAAAATAATAAATAAATAAGAAGTTAAATGCATAATTGGCAATGGCAACTAAGAAAAATTTAAAAAGAAGAAGGGGATGACGACTAGTTTAACAAAAGATGAGAACACAGGAAAATAATTAATTAGTAGCGGATTTCGTCAATTCAGTTTGTATTATTGCATGCATTATTGAGAATTCGATAATAAGCAAATATCAAGCCTCCTCATACTTCTTATTTATGATAATAAAATAATTTATTAAATAACGGAATAGACCTATTTTAAAAGGTACGTGTTTTGTATCATATCAAATTCATTATAAATTGGCATTTCGGATCGATAGCTGAGCTCTGAGGTATATTACTAACACGGCGACTATCGACCCAAGTCCAACAAAGAAAAAAACCATATTAAAGCAAGGAGTTCATTCTTTAAAAAAAAAAAAAAAAAAAAGTTTAGGTAACTTGGTTGGATTTATACTTTGGGTTGTGGATTTT
>CM008344.1:50494161-50505592 GCA_002525835.2 Ipomoea batatas
TTTTTTTTAATTTTTTTTTTTTAAATGGGAAGTCTGGAAAAAAAATAGAGTCTTTATTACATCTTGAGCTTAACTTGATTTCTATCAGTTACTAAGTATGAGTAGCATCGTTGGGTGATGAATGAAATAGTGTGATCATAAATGTCAAAAATTTTACTGCTTATCGAAATATACTATCTTTCCCTCCAAAAAATATATAAAGATATCTTTTTCTTTTTGGGAATTTTTCATTTGATTGAGAAATTAGATTTCTGCATTTCTTTGTTACGAAATTGTGAATGATGTTCTATGTTTTCTTTTCAAGTTTTCACAATGTTTTCTTGTTCTGTTTGTGTTTTTTGGGGTTGTTGGAATTTTGCAGTATGGTGAAAGTGGGGTTGCAACAATGGCTACGTGCATTGGTGTTATTGGTGGTCCTTTTGAGAACAGCTAGCTCCTTGGTGGACATCACTTATGTCCTCAGTGCTGTTGCAAAAGGAGCAGGTTAGAAATCCATTGTACCACATTAAATTTTTCTATGTCCAACTTCCTTTTTTTCCTTTTGGTTGAGTTAGCAGTGAATCATGTGAGTTTGGTGATAACAATGTTTTTGCAGTATGTTTGGATGGGAGTCCACCAGCGTACCATCTTGATCGAGGATATGGCACAGGAATTAACAATTGGTTGATCCAACTTGAGGTTTGCCTCTAATACTCTTAAAAAACATCTCATTTGTGTGTGTGTTTGTTTTGGTGCCAAATAAGGTTCTTTGGAAGTTAAAAGTAGGAGTAGGTGTATTTGATATTAAGTGTAGATGGGGAGCGGTTTCATACTCTTCTTTGAATCCAAGTGCTGTTATCGGTTTCAATTCAAATTGAGTTGCTGGAGTTCAAAGGAAAGCGTTTCCAATTGGAATGGCAGACCTCGATTCATCTATGTGAATGATTAGTTGGAAATAATGTTCTGAATTGTTGTACTATAAGGCTGCCGATTTCTTACTTTTTGGGTCCAAGACATGCCTTAGTAGATCTAAGTAGTATAAGTTTTCTGCATTTGCACTCAAAAGAAGCTTTCCTGATACAGTCTGGATTTTCAGGGAGGAGGATGGTGTAATAATGTTACAACTTGCCTTTCACGTATGAATACTCGATTGGGGTCCTCCAAGCAAATGGCAAAGCAGCTTGCTTTCTCGGGGCTCCTGGGCAACAAGGCTCAGTTTAATCCTGGTAAATTTTCGTTTTTTTTTTTTCCTTTCTTGTTATGGTGCATAACGGAATATCTTAAATCTCAAACTTTGGTCATATTCGAACCTCCAGATTTTTACAATTGGAACAGAGTCAAAGTTAGATATATCGATGGATCTTCTTTTACTGGTGATGTTGCTGCAGTAAATCCTGTATGCATGCTGTATTAGTACTGATAGATGATTTGGTTTGGTTTAGACATTACGTCGTCCAATAGCCATGTTTTTCAAAGTGACGGAGATGAGAATCCTCTTTAATGGACATGCTTAATTATACCAACAGAAAACCAATCTTCACTTCAGAGGAGCGAGGGTTTTTCTTGCTGTCGTGGAGGACTTATTAGTAAAAGGAATGAAGAATGCTGAAAATGTATGCTTTCTCTCTCTCTCTCCCTCTCCCCGTTTGCAGACACCATCGTCCTCGCTTGTTGCAGCTAATGGAATTCTTCTCGTGTAGGCTATATTGTCGGGATGTTCAGCTGGAGGATTGGCCTCAATTCTGCATTGTGATAGCTTCAAAGCTCTCCTCCCAATGGGCGCCAAAGTGAAATGCTTAGCAGATGCAGGATATTTTATTAACACGTAAGATGATTTATTATACGTGTTTTATAGTAATCGTTACATATCTTTTCTCGCTAACAAACTGATGGATGCCTTGTGGCAGGCTGGATATTTCTCATGCACCACATATTGAAGAGTTCTACAGTGACATTGTTCAAACGCATGTGTGCTTCTTGAACCTTTTCCTTCTTCTGTTCATAATTGATTTATCATTTCGAAAATTGGTTCATTGAACTTCCCGTGTCCTAAACCTTAGTTTCTTCTTGGCTTCAGGCATCGGCTAAGAATTTGCCTCAAACGTGTACTTTAAGATTGAAGCCGAGTTTGGTAAGAGCAGTCATTTCAAGAATTTATTCGGCTTTTACCAGTTACTACATGGTGCCATCTCACACCAACACAGCTTAGCAACATTGCAGTGTTTTTTCCCTCAAAACGTGGCACAACATGTCCGGACACCTCTGTTCATCGTCAATGCAGCCTATGATTCCTGGCAGGTTATAACATGTCGGAATTCCCTCCTCTAGTTATTTAACTAATCTTATTCGATATCTCATAAAGGGATTGCAGTAATTGTGTTGTGAATCCTACTTGTTTCCTGACTTGTATTTCGGTCTCCAGATAAAGAACATTTTGGCTCCCGGGGTTGCTGATCCCCTCGGGACATGGCACAACTGCAAGCTAGATATACTAAAATGTACACCCAAACAGCTTCTAGTAATGCAAGGTAACAATTCTGATGAACGATCCACTCCTACGTTTTTCTTTTCATTTGTAATTTCAAGGTGCATTGCTCAACCTCGTGATATATGACATTTACATCTCTACATACAAGTGGAATTTCTAGTTGTATTGGGCAGATGACTATTTCCCCCTGATATTTTCGAGTCATTTCCCAGGTTATAGACTGCAGTTCTTAAGGGCATTATTTGGGATAGGCCCTTCTTCGTCAAGAGGGTACTTTATCAACTCCTGCTACGCACACTGTCAAACCGAAGTCCAAGAAACATGGTTCAGAAATGACTCTCCAAGATTGGCAAACAAGGTAAAAGATCAGCTAACCCGCTATGTTTGGTCTCATTTCTGAAATCTACACAACCACAGTTGATCTCGTTTTCTTGCTTTCCTGAACTTACAACTATCGCTGTCTGTATATGTGGAGAGACTCACTGACTCTTTGCTCAAAACTTCTGGTGCAGACAATTGCAAAAGCAGTTGGTGACTGGTTTTACGACAGGGCGCCATTTCAGAAGATCGACTGCCCTTATCCTTGTGATAAAACTTGCCACAACCGCGTTTTTGACACTGCAGAGCACCCATTGATATAGAATATAGTTCATTGGAAGCAGCATTCTTTTGGACCATTCTTTTCAAGATTTCAATCATTCTCAAAGGGAAGTAGAAGAAATAAAAGGAAATTTATTCATGATTCATCAAAGTATATTTAGAATAAAGGAAGATTGCCATTGCACAAAACTGAGTGCTTGGTTTCTTCTTATAGGAATATGAGTATAGCACACAAATAGGTATCTTTACTACATTTGTACTACAGTAACTGAGAAGCACACTTTCAGTCAGTAAAATGTTTCTTTTTTTATTCTATGATTAATAATTGATTGATCAAGCATATATATTCTCCACCCACTCTGGGAGTGAAATAAATATGTGAATGTGTCGGCAACTAACATGCATATATGCTTTTATTGATGAAATGAACATGTGCATGTCACCACTTTCATTTATTACTATCACTCATTTGATTTTCGCTATTCGAAGGTTCAGATAAACCAACCTAGATTATTCACACTTTAATAATTGATCAGCTCAAATAGAAAAAATGCTCATAGACAGTTCCCATGCTTTGATCAAGTCAACTACTCGACCAACTTGGATGGAATATGCCCACTACTTTGCCATGTGATGTTTGCAGACATGGATTTTGGCTAAGAATGCATTTGTATTTCAAAATTTGCAGTTGGCTTTCAGTTCTCATATGCCAAACTGTGTTTACATTGATTCTTGGATAAAAGAGTAAGCAGATTGTTACAGTAGTTAAAATGAAGTACTCCTTAATTGTTAATGTACATTTGTTGCCAAAAAAAGTCTATGATTACTCTATTGTATTGAGGGTTTGGGCTCTGATGCTCTCCAAAGTCCAAACAGCATCATCTTTAGCCCTGTCAAACTACTCTTGTGAAATCAAACATGAAAGTTTTCTCAAACCTTCCCCTTATTCTGCATATCATTTCTGAGAATCACAGTATGCAGCAAATTCACATTGGCAAGGTCCCTCCCTGACCTGCATCTCCACACGAAAGACCGTTGTTAACTTCTAAAGATTACAATTCGAGAGTTTGACAAAGATAGCAATTGTTCCAGCACTGCGTTACTTCTGAGTTCTGAGTTTGAACTAAAAGAATCAAGGCAGTTCTTATCACAAGCATACCTTGCGCAATGTAAATGACACTCTCCTTGATGACCGTCTAATTATATTGTCTTTCACAATGTCAACCTGCAACAAAGACATCAGAGTACACACATCTGTGGGAGAGGAAAAAGAAAGAAGATTGCATGCGAAATGTCTGCAAAGAAGTATTCTATTTTTAATGTATAGTTAAACAAGATTCAACAATTCCAGATACTTATAATAGCAAATTTTACCTTGTGGTGCGGAATATAATGGTGCCAAGCATATCGTGCCTCCCCAGACAATAATAACATTGATCGTGGGGGAAGATAAATAGCTCTCCTCAAAAAATTAGAGGTCTTGTCAGAGTTTTGAATCTCGCCATCACATATTGATTCAGAGTTTGTCGGCCAGACACCTGTTGAATACTTTCTGAACTCCATTACGCAAGGCCCTGCTAATGAAAGACTGAAAATTGGTTCCTCAAATGCAGAATGGGTATCTATATGTGGAGACAACCCCACTCCAGGTGGATATTCATTAACCTGTTATAGATTGCAGAAAATATATTAATCTTGAGTGCAATAAACTAGTGTTAATCTAAACTGGTACTTCTGCCCAGACCTTGCACGGGTATTTTTGTATTGACATTTTCTAATTTATTGTTGTTAATAAGTTCAAAAAATATAATCCACTTAATACTTAAGGACAAAATGATTGTAGGGGGATATTTAGTAATACTAATAATAATAGAACTACTTACTGTTAGCTGGTCCAGAACAACACTTCCAGTGTAACCCAGGTTTTGAAAGGAGGATAGTCTTTCGAGTATTGGAGAAACGAATTGTGGAAGTTCACCCAAGAACTGGCTTGTGTTAACATTTCTGATCTGTAGCAGTAAACGACAGGAAATTAAAAAAACAATTGCTTTCTTGTGATTTCTACATTTCAATTCAATCTATTGTGATTTCTACATTTCAATTCAATATATTGGATAACCACCTAGACACACACACAAAAGCACATCTTTCTTATTTAAACAGCTTCCAAAGCAAATACGTTAGAACTTACATCATATCGAAACTCAAAACCATAATGTTGAACCCTTCTTTTTGCAAGATTTTGCCAAGGTTTACTATCAACAGCTACGAGGAGTTCCTAAAATTTCAAGTGCAATTGCACACACACACAAAAAAAATGGTAAGATATCCAATCAGATAGCATTCAACCGGTATAAGAAAGTATGTAAAAGATGTCAATAAAATCCATTATACTTTGCCAATTTAAGAAAGAAACCCCCCCTATGGCCCTACCTCCTCTTCTTTAGCAGTGATGAAGTCATGAATCAAGTAAAGACCTGGAATTTGCAGCTCCGAAGCTTCCAAAGACACAACAGATGAGTCATTGACTTGAACCTGAAAAGAAATTCAGGCTAGTCAAAACCCAATGAATCTCCATGTAAAGTTACAGTTATGACAAGCTTGTGAACAAGACCTAACTTCAATCCATTAGTTGGATAAAATTGGCAATAATCTAGAATAACTCAAATACGAATGCCAGGTTGCAAATTTCATACTAAAAGGTTGACAACCAGATTTTAGCAGTTGTCTGCACAAGCCATACAAAATCACCCTATCATGGAAATTCAAATGACTAAATGGCATCACTGCCCCTTGTGTCACAATTGTAAGGATTGCATACTCCCTATCCACCAACATGATCCATTTACCTCCGTTTTCTCAATAAGGATGACCTTATCTTCTGCTACCTCAAACATGTTGAAAATGTATAGAAATGTGCAATAATATCCACACGAGACAACGAATTTCGCACCTTGGCAATTGATTGCACAGAGTAGCGAATATGCAGAGAACGTCCTCCAAGTTCAGGACATGGATGCCCATCCAATGCTTTCAATGCTGATTGGGCAGCACTCTCTTCATGATAAGATACAATGACACGAGTGCCACTTTCATCAGCTGGATAAACTCCCCTGACCTCACCATATGTGCCAAACACAAAAGCAATTGTGTCAAGCGAGAGCCCTACTGCTGGCCCACAGTTAGCAACATAAAGATTGGAACTTGATTCACTACATCCCCCCGTTGGACGCTTAAATCTCGGCAAACCCATATACGCCTACAACAACATCGTAAACTAAACTATTAACACCAGATTTTGCTTTTATTGTAATCAGAGAAACACCAAAAGCTTAATAGATCTCTGCACCTAGTCTAGTTGCATATTTGAGCTGCAATTTCGAGCTTTGAAAAATTGGAGCTTTTTAAATTTAGACTTCCGAGTTTTCATCCAATGAATTGCGGATTATCTGTTTGTTTCGGTTAAAAAAAACACACACACAGACATATGTGTAGCTATAATGATGCAGATACGAAGGTGAGAATCTTACCTGTGTGGGCGCACGTATGACGTATCCGACAGACAGAAACCGCGCAGGAATGAAGGCAAAAAGATGAAATACGGGCGGCGCGGTTTTGGGAATTTATATGAGTGAGTATCCGTAAAAAGAATTTTTCTATTTTTACACCACCGTAATCCCCAAATTTTATCTCCTGCGCGTTTGATTTTCACATTGTGTTCGGGCATCGATAATAATTAAACTTTTTTTAACGAGGTTTTCTCCTCGCCCTGTGACGCTAGCCGACAAAGGACCACAAGGAAGTAAATCAGCCTAGGTTACCCATAGCTGACTGGCTTAAACCCAGGGATTTGAGAATCGATAATAATTAAACTTGTTACCAGAATTATTAGCTCGTTGTTACAATCAATTTTCTCATTACATAAATTTCGAGCTAAACTAAGATTTTCTTTGAAAACCAAAAATAATAATTTTAAAAAGTATTTCTGAAAAATAACTTATTTTACATAAAATATTTTCTAATTTCCATAAAAAAAAGTCCGGATAGAAAATGACTTCTTTCAAAAATTTCAAACACCGAAAGCCCACACGGCCTAAATAGAATAAAATTATACTTTTAGGTCCTCTCCGGCACGTGTAAGTCCGATTATATTTTTCCCTCTGGAAGGTTTAAATGTTTAATTGTTGCAAGTAACATTGTTGGATCTCACCAAAAAAAAAAAGGGAAAAGGGTCAAATAGGCCCTCGAACATTTCATAAGAAGTCAATTATGTCCACGAACTTTTAAAACGTGCAATTAGACCCTCAAACATGTCAAAATAAGGCAATGAAGCCCACGAACAAGTAATTGACCTGTTATTACCAGTCATTTGGATTTTCCGACGACCGACGACACTTTCCGGCCACCGACGACACAGTCCGGCGACGATTCGGTCGTCACCGGACTGTGTCGTCGGTGGTCGGAAAGTGTCGTCGGTCGCCGGAAAATCCAAATGACCGGGTCAATTACCTGTTCGTGGGCTTCATTGCCTTATTTTAACATGTTTGAGGGTCTAATTGCACGTTTTAAAAGTTCGACCCTTTTATCAAAAAAAAAAAAAAAGTAACATTGTTGGATGTCGACTTGACTCCATTATACAGATCCCATTGAAAATGCCATTAAGATGAAGTTCAAAGAGTAACGGCGACAATTAAATACAAATCCTTTTACATTAAAGCTTTCAAAACACTCAAAAGCATAATTTATAAAATTCAAAAAGGCATTTTAAAAAATTTCTACTCTTTAAGTAATCTTTTCTGGTTGCAAGCCTAACAAAATAAGCACTTAATATTTGGCAGTATAGTCTTGAACAAAATGAAGATACTCATATCTTCAGAACTAAACAGTAAAGGAACTTATAAGGTAACAACCAAATTCAAGTACTAATATAACAAAACTAGGTTGGGCTCAGTTCATCCTCCTGATGAGCTCATTGATGAAATCCTCGCGATTGCCTGCATCACCACCTTCAACATAATGGTTCCTCTTCTTCTTCAGTCCACCCAACGGTGCCTTGAGCTGGAATGGCCACAAGAAGTTGTTTGCCTCCTTGAAGTGGGGTCCAACAGTCAATATCTCGTGGATGAGATCTTCAACACAGATAATTCCATGCTTCCCCAAAGCCTGGAAGTACATGAAACCAAGTTTCCTAAGTGGCCTGCTCAAGGGTGATCACGTAGACTGCCAGCAGCCCAAGTTTGAGATGCAATAACTCAACCATATTTACAAACTGACCTGCTCAATAATGGAGTTATCTGTTAAAGGAATTCTCTGCTTGTCCAATTTCCCATAACCTCGCTTGTAGATCAACTCTCTGACACTTTTCAGGTTTGGATAACTGAAAACAGAAAATCTCATGGTTTAAAGATGGCACTGAAGGTAACTACTAAAAAGAGTAAACAATGATAACAACAAATGTATACCCATAGGTTACATAGGGTTCAACGAGATGCAACATGTTCATTGTTGCCTTGTTGACTTTCAAAAATACACCATTAAAGATCTGCAGCCAAAGCATAAAAGAAAACTTTAATCAGATAAGTCTAGGAAACATTTTTCACCATGCAGTAATTACTAATTAGTAATTACCCTGCCATTTACTTTCTTTGTTATGGGGAATAAAATATTGTCCAACAAAGGAAAAAATCAAGCAAGTGACCCTTAATGATGCATTGCCTTCACTCATTAGAATGATTTCAGGATAGTTTCCTCAGATTGGTATAACAGCATCCCTCCCTCAAACCAGTGAAACCACACCTTGACCGTGTGTATTTTAAAATAGAAATAATTATGAAAGTTCAATAGCAAGTTTCTTTCCTCTTGGAAAACAAACTGGCACAATAATTTCTACTCAATTTTTTGCTTAACAATACACGGATAGACATTATACTTCAATTGAATTCATTTCATTAGCCAGCTCATTATTTCATGTATATCATGAAAAGAAACGAGCCATCAACAAAATCTATATTTTGCATATTGAACTATTGAAGAAACAGTATAAATAATAGATTAACAGCATTCTATTATTACAGATAGAAAGATGGAGATATTTGTAACCTGGCGCAAACGCAGAAGCTGCAGAATCTTTTTTGTCCTTGGGTGCATTGCATTAATCCTACAATTTTGAGTACAAGTTTAAGTAAAAACAAGCCAGTCTCATCAAACCAATACATCAGAGCACAATAAAAATTATCATAAGGTTTGTGCATAGTAGAATTATTACCCTCGAATTCTTATGATAAACAAAAGCTTTGCCTCTGGGTTAACATAAAACCCTCCTTTCAATCTTGCCTCACGTTTCAAACGAATCAATTCTTTCTCCTATAAACAAAATACAACTTTAAATGGCAAATTTCAGGCATGAAGCAGTTTTACTTTATTTTGTAGATAATAGCTGAGCTGCTATCAAAGCACCTGCTCCTCATACTCCTTTGAGTACAGCTTGGCCCTGTTGAAAATCAACTTCCTGTTCTCAGCACTCTTCTTCTTTGCAGCACTGAGCTCCTGCTTTTTTGCAAGTGCCCATTCTTCACTCCTCTTCTGCTTCTTCAATACTGATTCCGGGACAGGTAACTTGGTCTTGACTTCCTCAACCATTTCTCTTATGTTACAAGGTTACAAACAATGCAATCTAATTCAGTAATCAGACATAAATTCAAAAAGAGACTGCTATCTGAATTCTTTAGCTGTTGTTATCACCACTGAATTCTGCCTTACGATTCTAGAGTGATAAATCCACTGAGTACTCGAATTTGCATACCCCAACAGAAAACTAAGCAAACCAACAGTCAACAAGTTTGAATCAATATCTGATCCTCACTCGATCCTATACCACCTTTTGATAACAGAACAGGAGCATATAACACCTCTATGTATGCATCAACGTGTATCTACATTTGTAAGACGGTATGAATACAATGAGTTCACTTACCTTGGATCTCGGCAACGAAGGGGTAGTTCGCTGACAATGAAGACGATAATGGAGTTCTAAGGTCCTCCTTTTGCGTTAACTGTGTCAACCTGTTTTATATTGGCTCGACTGCTATGGTTTAGCTGGACAATAGGAAATGGACCGAGGTTGAACTACACGGGCTACTTGACAGGACCTCCTCAATCCAATACCACGAGGCCCATTAACCTCCTTCATGAAATAGGAGGACAAATTTTTCTATGCACCATGGCCCAAAACGGTTGTGTTTCTTTTAATGATTAATGAAAATAAATGATACCACGTAATTAGTTTTGCTTATATGTTTTTAGTTTCATTTTACATACATTGTAGTTTTATTTCAGCACAATTATAATTTTATTTTATTTCAACTATAGTTTCATTCGACATTATACATACAATAGTTTTATTACAGACGCATATTATTGAATTTCATTTTATACACACGGTAATTTTATTACAACACCACTAAATTATAATTCTAATTCAACTACGATTTCATTGAACAATATAACTCAAATATGTGAAATTGTTATGCAATTTCATTTATATATATACAGTAGTTTCATTACAACACAACTACATTATTATTTTGATATAACTACATTTTCATTTGACAATATACGTTCAATATGTAAGACATGTTATTCAATTTATTTTTATACGTACTGTAGTCTCATTTTAGCAAAACTACAATATCATTTTTATTCAAATACACTTCTACTTGATAATACGTTCAACATGTGAAACGTGTTATCCAGTTTCATTTTATACATATTGCTGTTTAATTTTAACACAACTAAAGTATCGTTTCAATTCAATTGCAATTTCATTTGATAACATAAACACAATATGCGACACAATTTCATTCTAAATATATTGTAGTTTCACTTTGGTATGAAAAAAATACATGATTTGTTAAAATGTAAAGACTGTCGTTTATTTACTTAAAGAAACAACGCACTTGTTGAATTATGGTCCACGATATAACAAAGCTTTGTGAACCACGATCCACAAGGCTATACTCAACCTAATATGATGTCAATATCAGCATTAAAGGAGATAATTAAAACTAGTACTTCAACTAGTACATTATCATCTGTATCATCAAGTTTAAAATCAATTACATTAAAGTTATCATTATAACAAAATTATACTTTTCATCCATATAAGTTATAAAATAATTGTATGATTTGTCCATAATTATTAATTGTGCTCACTTGTTTGTCCATAAAACTAAAACTGACGTTGCAAATTTTATCATTTTCAAACAAAACATAATGCGCGAAAGTTGCACATTCAAATAACTTAGGGATGACAAATAAACACAACTAACAAGTATAGATGAATCTTACCATAACTATAATTTATAG
>CM008344.1:50533548-50545191 GCA_002525835.2 Ipomoea batatas
ATTACTTTGTTTATTCGCTGGACTCGATCGGGTTTTGAATTGCAGAACTAAATGATCGAGCTGATTGTACCTCGGAGCGCGTGGCTTCAGCAATGAGGGAGAGGATGAAGCAAATGAGGCCCAGAATTATGGAACAAACCATGATTACAAGGCCTGTTTTGCTGCTCAAGTCGGTTTTGGGAGGACTGGGGGCGAGATCAGCATGGGTGACCGCCATTGATGCAAAGGGAAAGCTGGGATGAATTGGAGCAGAGAGACAGAGAATTCAAGAATTTTAGAGAGAAAAAGGGAAAACATGAGGGGGTTTTAGAATAGCTTGCAACAAAGGTTGCTTAAAGGCCAGATATTCCATGTCCCTGAGCTTTACATGCAAGTTTTCACACGGGATTCTCAAAAGATAAATGCTTGCTTTCCAGAATGGTGTGGTTTGTTCTTGATCAAACCCAAAAGGGTAATAGTACTCATATTTTATTGATCAAAGAAAGAGGGAAAGATCACAACACTTTAGATATTAAATCTCAAATTAATACCCATAGCATTCAGGATAGACCCACTGAGTAGTATTGTTAACACAATATGGTGAAAAAACAAATTCAATACCCTTATACCCCCACTCTACCAATCTTGTTTCAAAAAAAAAAAAATTTACAAAATGTAATAGTATGGGCCGACAGCATATTGTGCGAATACAAGCTGTACAAGGTTTCTCCTAAGCTTCAGATAATAAACAAAATTGCAAAGTCATCGAAGATCTACTACATCAAACTTCAAATTTGCATTCATATACACATGAGAACAGTGTTCATAGATGGGGCTTCCATCTTCAGCTTCTTCATGCGGGTGGAAACCGCGCTGTTGACAGTTTCGAATTACGGATACACCACCGGGATCAGACAAATGAAAGATACCATGAGGACTGCAACAAACACCAGCATTGTTAATTTGTTATCTATGTCATATTCGATTAGAGGGCAGGTAAAGTAAAGCCTATTCCTACCAAGGTGTACTTCTCTCCATGATATGAAAGATAACATAGACAAAAGTTGAAAATTAAAATTGAATTTCAAAGGGAGGATGAAAGAACCATAGTTAACAACATTGGAATATACATGAACAGGATGATTCTTAAGAAAACAAGGTTCACCTGGATTCATCGGTAGGAGCCATGACGATTGCAATTGCCTCTGGCAACATAATCTACAAATGAGCAAACAAACATACTAATCAGGAAAAAGAGGGTCTTTGTGCATGTGTGTAAAACAAGTACAGTGCAAAAAATGTGTCAGCAATTTGTAAATCTAAGAGATGGCATAATAGATAAAAATCAAGTCTTGGATATAGAAAGCAAATACAAAAAGCCTTAGTACCTGATAGGAGTAATGTGTGTGCAGATCAACTGATGACATAAAACATGTTTGAGATGGATGGGTCTGCAAATGCCCCAGAAAATCCATATTAATGTGACAGAAAGCTTTCCAGAAATACAGCCAGATAATATCTAAAAGACATATTTCTCAATGACATTATGCTCATTTTTAAACTTTTAACCATATATTAGTTTCAACTTACATTTTTTGCTCATACATTTTACTCTGATAATCAGATAAAAGGTGTTTAACTCTGAGAATAGATATAACCATCCTAACATTTCCTTCTAGCATCTTAAATTTCAATTGCCTGTAACCAATAGCATTGCAATTTTTTTTTAACCAAAAAGTTAAGCCTAATGCAAACATGATAGAGAATTCCCAAAGAGGAACTTCAAAGAACTACAAAATTTACTTGTGTTATCACATATATTTATCTTAAAACTTTGCATAACAAGCAAGAAATCAGTGTTCCCACTCTACCATTAGGTTGAATAGAATATGACATTGAAAATTTAAACTTTAAGAGAAAATCCGACATCCATAACAGTTGATTTAAAGAGCTACTTTTGGCACTTACATGAATCCATCCAAGAGGAAAAAGAGAGAGTTTGTCCTGAACCTCAAATATTTCTTCTTCATTCAATGTCTGGCACTGAATGCATAAAATATGTCTTAGTGTAGTGATAATCATTTTACTGAATTTAATCAAAGCATTTCTCAAAGAGCAAAGAATGAAACTCATGAAGAATGACAAGGCAGTTTGTCTAGAGAATCTTCTTAGCTATGAAGCACATTATTCTCAACTTTTTAGTTCTATAATGTGGCATGTAATTCTTGCTGAAGGGTGAATCTCATTCTTTTTACTCTCTCATACCTTCTACTTCTGCAAAATTTCTGGAGGTAAAGTCAATAACTCAATATGCTACCTCATTCCTCTCTTACTTGTAGCTATATCTCCCTATATTCCTCCCTTTTCTTCCTTGTTAACTTATGCAGTTTCTCTCAATCTCATATAGCTATTTGCATCCCTCACACCTAAGTTTCCATTATCTCCAAAACACAGCCAATTGCAACACTTACCCGTTTGTTGTATCGACTTATTTCGTGTATAATGCTAATAGCTAAGCTACGCATCCACTTGACAGTAGAAACTAGAAAGAATGCAAGGTTGCAGCACATATTTTATAATAAAAAATGATAAAATATAAATGCCTTACTGAATCTGATGTTGATTCTTGCTTTGGAATTATAAGGGTAGTGATATGAAATACTCTGTTCTTCTGTAAATAAGCAAGTATAGCATATTAGGTGCCTAAAATGTAAAATAATAGATTCAATGAGCAATCATCTTTCACTCTTAGACAGATCATCTTACCAGTGAACCAGCAAGAACACCACATGTTTCTAAATTTTTTGTTGTATTAGCTTTTGCTAACCTTAAGAAATCTTCCATCATCCTTACTGGCTGTGCAATTAGAGAACACCAAAGGAAAGGCAACATCGATAAAAAGAATAACTAGCAACCTTGAATAATTAACCAAAACTATAACTTCCTTAAGCACAAACAAATTCCAGGTAATTAGAACTTACAATATGCAGATGTTGATAAGCATTAGAACCAGTCATCCCATCCTGGGGTTTAACTGGCCCAGGTCTTGGATCAGCAACTCTGGAGGGAGAAATTGGCCGATACTCTTGTTGCACTTGGGCAAGGACAGGAGGGGGAGAAGGTTGATGAATAATATTTGATGAAAGATTATCATTCCTCACATCATCATAAAATGAGCTGGCATCCTCAGTAGGCTGCAACCATCTACCATCATCCAATGAGAGAACTGATTCCATGGTAGGATTATCCACTTTTGAGTCAGCATCCTTGAACGCAATACGATCATAGTGTCCAACCTGTTTAAGGCTATAACAGTAGACACACAAAATTTAATATGCCATATCCAAGTAACTCGGGAGAAACATTTAAAAAAAAAAAAGAAACTAAGAAAAACTTTCAAAATTAGGGTTCATGCCCAGAATAAATAATTCCAACATGTGACTACAAGGCTAAAAGTCTAAAACAGAAATACATAGCCTTTGTTTAGGGTCCTAACCTTGACATATCATCTGAATCCAAATAAGTATTGGTTGGATAGTTCACCTGCAAATGATAACCACCAGCAAGGCAGCAATGTTAATTAGCCAGAGCTAGCATTTCACATTATCTAAGATGTAATGAAAAAATAAAGTTACCTTTATCTCAGCACTAGGTCCATGCCATTGGCCATGAAGACCATTTGGGCCTAAAAGGGAGTGCCTAGACAGTGTTTCTTGCTTTGGAAGAGGTAAAGAGAGAGATCTGCAAATTTCAAGTTGATAAATTAATATATCAAGTTTGCATTCTTAATATTCAGTTACAAAGCCTTAGAGATGTCAAGCATTGCACAGAAAGATCAGTCTGAAGTCAAAACCATAAAGTGCAGATAGATGCTAAAACAGATGACACGTCACACGTGAAAAAGAATGAATTAGTAAAGATGGTAACAGTAGTCCTTTTTTTTTGGATAAGCAATGATAATAGTAGTCTAATAAACTATCATGCACCACAAATATGAAAAAGATAACTAGACAGACAGCACAACTCACAGCTTTTGGAACTGCAAGTCTATGGAATTCAATGATGAAACTTGAGGGTGATCATTGTTCTGCTTCCATGAAGAAGTTGTGCTGCTTACAACCTGTGATTCATCCATAATGAAGGTAGGGAGCATGAGGAGGATGGCGATAAACTAGGTAACACAACCCACACAAGAAAAGAATGTCAAGAAAATAAAGGGGCAATATGCCAGTCAAATATACTAGGAGATATGTAATGATTAGCATCTCAAGCAGATGAAAAGAAAAGACAACAAATGAGTCTGATAGCCCAAGGTAGGACAATGAACTGTTTAACTTGCACCTAAAAAACTCATCAGAGTAACTCTACTAAAGAAAGTATAGAAGACCAAATTACTACAATAAAAGATCCTCAACCATTCTAGTATAGAGATAAGTCATCAAATGTGCAACCACACAGGAGCATTCAATAATTTTAAATCCTTAAGTAAAAACTTGATTAAAAATCAACAAAAAAGAAACTAACACTTTCACGCTTCACAGTTTACGTGATTGAGAATTTAAAAAGAAGCCTCACCCACTTATTGTCATAGCCTGAAGATGCTTTATTGTCCAATGCGGGCCGCCCTAAAGAATTCCTTGATGATACAGTTGGAGTAATTTCGGAAGACTCAAGTTGATAAGGTTGAGCTGTCACTTGACGTTTTTCCAGTTCATTCACTTGACGCAGGAACGTCGGCTTTAGAGCCTCTAGCTCATCTAGCACTCTTAAAAGTGTCTGAAAAATAAGATAAAGCAATTGTAAATTTGCCACATAATATTAAGTTAGAGAATGCGCGTGCCTTCTACATTTGGCAAAAAACTGTATCCAGGCATTTGAATTGAGAAAAGAGAAATCAATAGAATGCAAGATCAGCTGGATCATCCGCAAACATCCCAACAATATTCCAAGCTTGTAACATAAAGCACTCACCTTTCTTGAAGATGTTCTTTCTTTTGGATACAGAGTCTGGTAATCTCGATGGCAGGGTATAGTTTCAGTCAACAAACTAGTCAAAACAATAATAAAATCATTAGAAGTACATACACAATATATTGTCCTTGAAACTAAGAAACAAAATAGTTAAAAGGTGAAGTTTTTATCTGTTTACCTGGAATATCTAAGCAGCATTATATACAAATCAATAATGTTCTTCTCTCCTCGGTAGATATTTGCCTATGTACAATAAAACAGGAGATAAATTACTTGCCTTAGAAATTTTCGTCAACAACTAGCACAACAAAACTTAGCAGAAAATAGTTTCCTAATCCTGGCTTGTCACCAGCCCCCAAAATCCCTCACCCCTAACACCATAAATGCGAAACCACAGTCCTAGATATTAAAACCAGAAGTTCTATAGGATAAATTTGGCTTTAGAAAAATTATATATAAAAATAACAATAAAAAACATCAAAGTAAAAGCTTGATCGGTTAGGTCAAATACGAGAATATGAACTTCAATTACAACAATAAAATATAAATGTAGGGACCTGCCGGAGTATATTATCCGCGATCCGATAGTAATTGCGAAGTGGTATCCGATTGTCGACGTCGACCTTCCGAGTCATGACACTGACGTTGATCGACGGCCGACTCATGTTCAAGGACTCTGAATAATACCGAAGTTAATTTCCCGGTTAATATACGGCGAGTGAGTTTAAGGTAGCCTGGCCGCAAAGACTTTAGCAGAAACTAATTTGGTTTTATGTCGACATGGTGTCCTGGAAAGATTGGAGAAGACGGATGAGGAATTATTGTGTGCGGTAGGCACCACCCAACACCTTTTCCTACCATATTCTAACCAATAGTTTTGTGTCACGTTACGAAAGCAACATCTTTATTTTCTGTTTTCCCTTAAAATTTTCAATCTGATAATCTTATTTTTTTGTATTATAATAAAAAAAAATGAGTTTTTAATTGTTTTAATTTGTATTTTTATACATTAGAGTATTACAGTAAATGTCTTGTGGTCTAGTGGCACCTGATTACAATCACAATGAAAGGGGTGGGTTTGAACCTCAGTGGATGCAATATCTCTTTTAATATCATCAACTTGTATTTACATAATGAGTATTAGTCTGGATATGATACAGATTTTAATGTGTCTCTTGTAGTTAGGGCTTGTTTATGTTACCTCGTGATCTAACCTCTAAAAAAAGAACTTGTATTTACATATAATTGTACCAATTACCAAATCATTTGAGCAGGAAAGCAACATTGATATAAAATGACAGAGAAGTGTAAGAATTGAGCTATGGAGAGTTAGTTAGGGTGGGAGATGAGCAAGGTTGCATAGAGCAATTCATTCCAGGCGTCCGGCACGCCGGGAAGGCACCAATGGCTGCAGTCCTGAGTCATCCCGGGCAGCCTTTGTCTCTTAGCTTGCTTGAAAATGGAAGGATGCCCATCTTTTCTGTAGTCTGTCATTCTGGAAATGTTGAGATACAGCACTGGGGTCTTCATTTCTGCAATCACAGATTCCAGGACCCTCATCATCCATGGATATGGACCCAGATGGCTCTCATTCCTTATCGGCCTCGTCTCCCCGTCGCAGCTCCCTCCTGAGTTCCACTGTCCCCCTCTGCAAATCCACACAAATCAGAATCCAAACACATACATGATCAAACTTAGAAAACAAAAACTAGCAGCATACTTGAAATGAGAAGCAGAATATCCGCGAAAGAACACTCTTGTATGATTCTTAATGTTTGCATCAACCCATTTTGCCCAGGTCTTCAATGCCTTTGTATAAGCATCTGCAACTGCCATACTCCTGAAAACATGGTTGCCTTCTTGGAAGTAGTTGTTCCTGTCAGACAGTGAACTCAAAGTTACAGTTTGGTCTGCTCAAATGTTTCAGGAGAGGAGTGAAGGGATTAAAAAAAAAACACTACCATTTGTTGGTGTTTTGGTGAGTCCACCAGTGACCTGTGTTGAAGATGATAATATCAGCATCACGGTATTCAGTGAGAGATGTTTGGATTTTGTCTAATCTTAGTGTTTCTCTTTGCACTCCGGCCATGTCTGAGAACTGGCGTTGTTGAACAAGGAATGGGGATTTGAGAAATTCAATAGAGCACTGAAAATCCTGCAAAAATTAATTGCAGCCATTGAAGCAGAGAACAGAATTAACATTTCTTACTGGTTTTCTCTTAAAGAAATCATGATTAGATTGCACTGACCTTGAACATGAAAGAGTGATACCCTTGAGTCTTGAACTCATAGTGGCCTGAAACTTCAAACAATCTGCTCTTGTTCACCAGCGATTCTCTCAGGGAACAGACCAACGATTCCCACATGTTCCTGTTCAGAGAATCCCCCACAAAGACTAATCTTTTCCCCCTCAACATCTTCAGCATTTTTAGCCCATCAAACCTTCTCATTTCAGCAGAAAAAAACCAAGAAAATCACCAAATGCATTGAACTTCAAAGCCTAACAAGATTCAAGAAAAAGTTTCAACCTTGGGAGTTGGCAGCCACTGGGTTTCCACCTGAGCCTGAGGTAATCCGAGTCAGGGCGACCATTCTTGAAGCAGTTGAAAGAATCATCAATAAAGGGGCAAGATCCCGGCTTGTAAAGCGGCTCGAAATCATCATCATCATCTTCAACCCAACGCCCATCAAACAGATCACAAGAACTCACATCTTCCTCCTCCTCTTCGTCCTGAGAAGTAGAACAGTTACAAGAACCCGAAAGAAACTTGGAGGCCACAATGGAAGACAGCGATGAGATGTAGTTTGACGCGAGAATTTTGGTTGAGGTGAGAGATGGAGATGCCGCTTGATCCGACGCTGGGAAATTGAAGAGGAAGAGTGCTGATGTGATGAGAATCATCAATGTGAAGCATCCTTGTGTTGCATATGATTTTGAGTGATGAGAACTGCCGAGTTTTCTTGAGGACTCCATTAAAGCACCGCACAAGTTCTTGCAGGTGAGGATATTGCAGTGGCGGTTATAGTTAGTTTTAACTTTTAAGCACCCCCTTGGAAATTAATCCATTTTGCTTCCACGGCATTGTTAATAAAATTAAATTGCAAATTTTATAAAATTGCATATAAATATTTGGACTATATATGAGAAAATTTACAAACCATTATATCAAAAAATAAATAAAAAAATTACAAGTTGGACTCTAGCGGGGAGCACCCCTAGTCAAAAGGCAGGGGTTTACTCAAGAATTAAAAAAAAAAAAAAGTTTAATTCAGGAACTTATTGTATAACTACCTAACTTTTAACTACCTTCATCTTTATCATACAAGCAAGCTTTTAAATAAAGAAACACCAAGCCACCATGATGGCAACTAGGCAATGGACCATAAAACTGGAAGCCTGAAGGGCACTGCTCTCATCACCTTGGATAAATCTCTCCACATTGAAGTCACCTGTCAAGGATCAAATTAAAAGAAATAAATGTTCAAACTCGATCAGCTAAAAGTTTAAACTGATGGATAATAAATTAAAGAGTTACCTCTTTTGGAATCGAGGCTGCATGCTTCCTTGATGGTATCCTTCACATCCTTTATCGTCGCCTTGTTATAAAACACGAAGCGTGATAAGATGGATCCGACGCAGTTTAAGACGAGATAAGTCTCCTTGAGGCACGCCCCGTTGCAGAATTGATCTGTATATTCAGGTGGCACATGGAGTTCCCCAGCCTGAGTCAGTCTGTAAGCTTCCTCACAGCCACTGTAAATCTGCAGAAATCAATGGAGATTAGTGCAAGTTCTAAGTATCATATCAAACAATTAAATCATGCCCGGTTGAGAAGTTGACAGCTTATTACACTCTTGTCATTGAAACACAGAAGGGCTTTGCTAGTAATATGATCTGGATCATCATGATCACCAAATGTTCTTCCATTTTCTTCAGACGATGATGAGTATCCACTGCCGTGCAGATACTCATTTTCGAGTACTCCAGCCGCGCCCGTGTGGGGGATATAGTCATCTGCTTCCACTATAAATGCCAAGAACAACAATATGAAGATATGGCTCAAAACTAAAGATACAACGCAGTGTTTCATGGCAGCAGTAGAGATTAGTAATGCCATTCTGATAAAACCTAGCTCAAATGAAGAATTGATAAATAGAAGTAGAAGGAAGCTTATAGCAAAAGAGTGTGATTGTCAAATATTAGGAGAAGTTGGATGGACTGAAATTGTATAGGCGAAAGAGTGGAAGCTAAGCACTGTACTGCACTGGGTTATCTAACAACGATCAGATCACCAGAAGGAAAGCACAGTCAAGCTGCTAGCCACCAACCATTACTTGTGAGTAATGACAAATGACTCTTTTAATACGTATCATGCACCCAAATAAACCAATAAGACCTACCTAGGTGCAAACACCATAGTAGCTGTTGCAACCCCAACAAAGTTCATCATACTGTTAGTTTAATAATCACAATATTTCAAATTTAACTCTTGGTAGGAGAGGCGGCCTATTAGCCTACGGATCCTGGAATACTATTAAATTTGATTCTTGCCAATACTTCTCAAAACATATTAATCCAGTTTTTTTTTCCACATTACAGACATGTAATTACCACATGATAAAGTATGAGTGAATGGTATGTAAATGTAGGAGCCATGTGGTATTCTCCCGCTTTTTCTTTTTTCTTTTTTTTGTCGAAGATTATCGTGTTATACTATTTTGATTGATTGGCTCTGAGTTGCTCTATCCTCTATCTACATCTCCATTATCTCTACGAGCTAGCTTGTTTCTAGCTTTAGAAATCTAGGTTGCAAAATATGGCGCAAGAGAACTGTTGGAAAGCGGTGGCGTTGGTTGTTGGCGCTTCCGGGATGGTTGGGGTGGCGTTGGCCGAGGCCTTAAAAGACCCGACAGCTCTCGGTGGGCCGTGGAAGGTGTACGGCGCTGCTAGACGCCCTTTGCCGTCTTGGTTCCCCGCTTCATTCCTCGACGAGTACATTACTTTTGATGCTCTCAACTTCGATGATACACACAACAACCTTTCAAAAATTTCCCATGAAGTCACCCATGTCTTCTGGTTAGCCCTGCAATTTCACGAAAAGGAAGAAGAAAACATCAGGCTCAACTCAACCATGCTCGAGAACGTCCTCAGATCCTTAACATCCTCGAATTCCAGCAGACAGCTGAAACATGTTACGGTACAAACAGGTACAAAGCAATACATGGGACCGATTTCCGACCCGTCCTTCTTGGCAACCCACAAAATGATCCCTCACGAAGCTCCCTTTAAAGAAGACTACCCACGGCTTCCATTCCCAAATTTCTACTACGCGTTAGAAGATCTCGTGGCTAGATACGCCGAAAACAATTCTTTCTCGTTCTCTATACACAGATCATCCTTCATAATCGGTGCATCTTCATTAAGCGTGTTTAATTTACTGCTAACTATGTGCGTCTACGCCATTATTTGCAAGGAAAAAGGGTTTCCGTTTAGGTATCCCGGGAACCGTTACACGTGGGACCATTTCTGCGACATGTCTGACGCAAGGTTGCTGGCGGAGAAGCAGATATGGGCAGGGGTGACGGAGAAGGCGAAGAACCAGGCGTTCAACTGCACCAACGGAGATGTTTTCGCGTGGAAAAGCATTTGGAGACTGTTCTGCGGCATGTTTGAGTTGGAGTTTGTGGAGTTTGAGGAAAGCGACGACAATAAGCAATTTGATTTAGTGGAGTTCATGAAGGATAAGGGAGAGATTTGGGAGGGTGTAGTTCAAAAACATGGACTTTTCAGAACCAGAATGGAGGAGAGCACTTGCTATCCTGCACTGCAGACAGTGTTGAGATTCCAGTTTCAACACGTTTGTAGCATGAATAAGAGTAAAGAATTTGGGTTTCTTGGATATGCTGACACGTTGAAGAGGATTAGAGTGTGGGTGCAGAAATTGAGAGAAATGAACATCATTCCATGATCTATCCTCTGTTTCAAATGTGCTTCTGTGTTGTTTGCTTTTCGACGGTACTTATGTCATGTCCGACCCCTAGCAGGTCCAATTGTTATATTAGGGTTCATAATAAACTTTGATACAAAAAATTCTATACCTTCAATAATATATTTTGTATCTTAACTACAATTACAGAATGAGTCATCTACTGATTCAGAGAATCTTAATGTTATGTTTTAGTGATATTGAGTAAGTTGAATTGAGCTCGTCCAGCCCAACATGGTTGCAAGTTGTGTCACTCAATCAACATTAAAATGTTAGTTTGGCACCAATCATTATACGGTGGACTATGGTCCCAAAATTCTGCCATTTCATTAACTAAATAAATGGTTGCCGTTAAGTCTTAACAAAGTTCCATAAATGAAACTATAGTTCATCTCAAAATATATTGTCTCACATTTATTTTTGTATTATCAAATAAAAAATGAACTGCAGTTGTGTTGAAAGAGAACTACAATGTATATAAAAAGAAATTGAATATGTTGTACACACAAAGTTAATGGCGTGGAAGGGAACCGTTTATGTCGTTTATTTTCATTAATCAAAACGAGTTTGTATTTGACGCATGGACCATCATGCACTCATGCATTGTGGAAATTTTGCGGGTTGGCACTATCTTATGTCTCATATAGTAGTCATATATATATTGGATTGTTTTGGGCCAAATCAAGTACGGCATCATATGGGCTGA
>CM008344.1:50612882-50625072 GCA_002525835.2 Ipomoea batatas
TCTGAACATGGTCAACTTACACTTACTATATATATTTTCCCGGCAACTACGGCTAATTCGCCGGCCGCAATAACCCACCCACAACTAACTTTCTTTCATCTACAATTCGATCGTTAGTTGAATTGTTTTAATTTTGACGGAAAGTCTGTAGAAGAAGCATTTATATTATATTATACAGTATATATTAACTATACCATAAGGTTTCATGTGCAGTAGGTGGTGATCGGAGTGTTAGGCTGTATATGTATCATGTTCCTGCGGGCGCTAGCTAGCTGCCTCAACAATATAATTGTACGCCAGGCCACCATATATGTCTAGGCAATTTGACACACACACACACACATATATATACACTTCTCACTGCCGTCTTCTTCATCATGCCATCCATTATATTCATTTGCCAGTTTTGCCTTTCCTATTCTATTTTTAGGCTGCCAGCTTAGCTTGTCAATAATCAATATATATAGTTTCTCTCTCCCTATATATATATGGCCTGGGAGCCCAGTACGTATTCTTTAGGCCAGGCAGCAGGCATCACCATACATACATATATGTTTGGTTTGTATTTGTAAGCTGGAAAGGGAATGGGAAAGCATATGCAGCTGCGAATTGAGTATTTGGTTAGTGTAGTGTTTCAAAGTTTGAGAATAGTATTATTATTGTTGTTTTGGGGGCGGCAAGGGATAGGGATAGGGATTTGGTCATCATCAGCTGAGAAACTGATCATCCCTGCCAATTTTGTGTTCGGAGATTCATTGGTTGATGCCGGTAATAATAACTTCATTGCAACTCTTTCCAAGGCCAACTATGCTCCCAATGGGATTGATTTTGGGATGCCAACCGGTCGATACACCAACGGAAGAACAATAGTTGATATCATAGGCAAGTTACATACATACATACATACATACTGGCGGTTAAGTTGTTTCTTAGCACGCATGCCTTTTCGATCTTAGATACGGTTAATTAGCTAGCTAGCTTAATTATATTAATTGTGATGATGATATGAATGTGTTGATGAGCATGCCCTGCAGCACAGGAAATGGGGTTAGCTGCAGCTGGGTTTACTCCGCCATACTTGGCTCCCACGACGAGCGGTCCGGTGATTCTGCAAGGCGTCAATTTTGCCTCCGGTGCTGCTGGTATTCTTAATGAAACTGGAAATTTATTTGTATGATTACCGATCCTCCTCAGCTCCATTCATTATTATTTCTTTGTGATCTGATCTGCCTCAGCTCTATGTACGTCGTGTTCATGAGATAGATTGTACTGTATGTATTGTGTAGGGTGGAAGGATCAACTTTGATGCACAACTGGACAACTTTGCAAACACGAGAGAAGATGTAATCAGAAGCATAGGTTGGAGAGCAACAAGCAAATTATTGGAGAACGCAATGTTTTCAGTAACCATAGGCTCAAATGATTTCATCAACAATTACTTCACCCCAGTTGTCTCAGCACTGGAGCGCAACTTAGTCCCTCCACAACTATTCGTCAATGCCATGATCTCCAAATTCAGAACCCAGCTAACTGTACGTACGCACCTATATATCATCATCTACAACTTAATTAAATTAAATATGCATATATGTATGTAATGTATATGCTGCTGGGCAGAGACTGTACATGATGGGAGGTAGAAAGGTGATAGTGGCAAATGTTGGGCCTGTGGGGTGTATTCCATATCAGAGGGACATAAATCCCGGCGCCGGAGATGCCTGCGTCGCTTTGCCAAACAATTTAGCTCAGTTATTCAACACCCAGCTCAGGAGTCTTGTGACGGAGCTCAACTCCAATCTTGATGGATCAATTTTTGTGTACGCTGATGTCTACACCATCGTACACGACATTATTACCAACTACACTGCATACGGTACGGTGATCGATCCATGAATTTAACTTATATAAATTAAACTTGCTTAATTAATTTCTAATAATGCGCGCATGGCATGGCATGGCAGGGTTTGAGAATGCAAACTCAGCATGCTGCTACGTGGCTGGGAAATATGGGGGTCTCATTCCATGCGGTCCATCGTCTAAAGTGTGCCCAGACAGATCAAAGTATGTGTTTTGGGATCCTTACCATCCCACGGATGCTGCTAATACCATCATAGCAAGCCGCCTAATCGACGGCGATTCCCGTCATATTTGGCCGCTCAATATCAGACAACTCTTATCATCCTAGCTAGCTCCGCCTCATCGATCCATATTATATATATATATATATGATGATCCAGATCCTCCATCCCTCATCCGATCCACATATACACTACCTACTCGTAGATTAATATATATTCTTTCAGCTCATCATATACATTATTTCGATCGGAACCAATTAATTGGCATGGTTTCGTCAAATTAAATTAAATGTCGTCATTCATTTCTCCATCTGCAATTTGCACTACCTACGTTTTCCTAACTACTTTACTTTCATCACAAGTCTATTCATTAACTTAAGCCAGATGTCAATTTAACCCCAAAGGCCAAAATTAATAATAAAATGAATGATTGAGTGTATAAAATATAATTTTTAATTCTTATAATAAAATTGTTTCAATCAAATCAGAAGACACAAACAAAAATTTCATATGTAATTTGCGAGTTAGCAATGATATCGGAACTATCACCTCTTTGGAAGGCGGGCGCACCAAAAAAAAAAAAAAAAGTCAGTCTCGCCTCTCCCGGATGAATGGATAGGGCGCGCATTCCTATACGCAACGCAACCTCCAGGCTCCATCATATCCCTTTGACTTCTAATAGGCAATAAAACAAAACGTTTTACTTGGATTGATAGTTGTAGTGTGGTGTACATCGAGAAAAGAAAATGGAGAGGGGGGTGCCAGAAAAGCTGATCGTGGTGAACCGCGACCACGACGGCGTTGGTTGGATCATAATAAACCGACCTAAGTCGCTCAACTCCTTAACCAAGGCCATGATGACGGATCTAGCTCAAGGTTTCAAGTCTCTCACCGCAGACAAATCGGTTCGGGTCATCATTCTCACCGCCACCGGCGCTTCTTTCTGCTCCGGAGTCGATTTGACAGCCGCTGAGGATGTTTTCAAGGGTGACGTCAAGGACGTTCAGGCTGACCCTGTGGCCCAGATGCAACTCTGCCCTAAGCCCATCATCGGAGCAATCGCCGGCTTTGCTGTCACTGCTGGCTTTGAGATCGCCCTCGCTTGCGACATATT
Organism: Ipomoea batatas; assembly: GCA_002525835.2. Lineage (NCBI taxonomy): Eukaryota > Viridiplantae > Streptophyta > Magnoliopsida > Solanales > Convolvulaceae > Ipomoea > Ipomoea batatas. The sequence goes on from CM008344.1 coordinate 50,616,075, forward strand.
GGTTGCTTCCAACGATGCTAAGTTCCTCGATACTCATGCAAGGTTTCATCTTACATTCTTTTTCTACTTATTATTGCTTGCACTATGTTGTGTTATATGCAAATTAGCCGCTTTCCTGTTTGTTTGTCATTCTTAGTTTTGTCAATTCATATCTGAAAACTACGAAAAATATATATGTCTTTTTCTAATATAACATGTCAATTTGGATGCTTAGCTTGATGTTACAATTTGAATCCTAATGCTGATGTTAAAATTATTTTGTAAAATGCCTTTGCTTTGGATTTGTCTTTGTGATCGATCATTCCTGGTTTCAGTATTTGAAACAAGATACTGTAATCAACTAATCAATGGTTAGACCAATTGGATCAATTTTTAGATGGCTGAGCATTAAACTTGAGAGAATTTTTAGCAGCCCCAAAGCTGTCTGCATCTCCTAGTAGATAGTAGATACAGTCTCTTGAACAAACCTACCCACCCTACTACAGTACTACCTCTCAACACATTCGCCCCCACACCTAAGCACTCACCCTATCCTATGGGATTTGGTTGGACTGACCACTTTGATCTTCTTGAAAATTGAAAAAGTATTGATCTTGAAGCTTCTTGGAAGAAGAGGCTTGCTTTTGCCTCTTAATATTTGCCCAGCTTATGCTATTTTGAGTATATAAAGCTTCAAAAAAAGTTAGGGATTGCAATTTATCTGCTCTGAATAAGATGGATACCAACCGCTAAGGCATTGAGTACTTATGAGTTATGATATCTCTAGGAATTGTTTCTTGAGTGCTAGTCCTAGAACACAATCTATCTGCTTCAATGTTGCCTTGATTTGTCACTGTCCTATAGAAATTGATGATATGCTACAGTATCAGTTTTCCAATTCCAAACAGGAGATAACATGATTTATAAATAGTCATGATTAGGGTGCTCAGATTTGGTCCTCTTTAAGGTATAAACTTTGTGTATATGTGACTTTTGGGATTTCTTTGTGGTACTTTTGTTTGAGGTTTTTTTTGGGGGGGTCAAAAGAAAATCTTTAATAGGTGAAATAGACAAATAGTTCTCCCCTACCATGAATGGTTTATGGTTACAAAAATTTCTGTAGTCATTTCTGTGTAAAAATAAGAGTAAGTTGAATGGTTTCATGTATGTCAGATCAATCTATCAATGGACACTCTTATTGTTTCTGCAGGTTTGGGATATTTCCTTCCTGGGGTCTATCTCAGAAGCTTTCACGCGTAATAGGGCCGAACAAAGCTCGTGAAGTGTCACTTACTGCAACACCTCTAACTGCTAACGAAGCAGAAAGGCTGGGTTTTGTGAACCATGTTGTTGAAAGAAGTGAACTCTTGAAAAAGGCTCGACAGATTGCAGAAGCAATAATCAAGAACAACCAGGACATGGTGTTAAGGTACAAGGCAGTAATAAATGATGGTTTCAATCTTGACTTGGGTCGTGCTCTTGCTCTTGAGAAGGTAAACAAAAATGTCTTCTTCTCTTGGATCCATATTTTTTTCTGAATTAGGTTAGCCCAAATCCTTCATTCTTCTTGGTGATAGTTACAATACTAGTTGGAAGGCTGTCCATCCTCGTATTCCATGTCTTGATGCTTCATTCTATATTCTCATCATTTAAGATCACCTAAAAGAATATGGTAACTGAAACGTTGCCAAAAATTACCTTTGTATTCCACTTTAGGGGTTCCATTACCCCGCCGCCTGCTTTCTATATGAATTTGATTGATAGTTGACACAATGTGATCATTGTTTTTCTCCAGGAGAGAGGGCATGAGTATTATGATGGAATGACTAAGGAGCAATTTCAGAAGATGCAAGAATTCATAGCAAGCAGGAGGTCAAAAAAACCTTCCTCCAAGTTGTAGAGTAGATTTTTTTTTCTTCCTCATTGTATTGTAAAATAAAACTGGGATGTATTCATCATCTTCATTGTCCTGTAATGTTCTTCCCTTCCAAAAGAAATAAACTACCACTTTCTCTTTTCTGCCATTTCCATTTCTTTTACTTTCCAACCCTATGTATGGTATAGGAGTCATTTTTAAGGCTGGTAACTGGTCAGGATAGCCAGTCTTGAAAACGAATAAACTCATCATTTTGGTCACTTTCTTGGTATTACAGTTTTAATTAATTTAGAATGGAACACTATTATTAAGTTTTCTTATGTTTAGTGTTACATTCACGAGTTTGAATTTATTTATTTATTTATTTATTTTTTGGGGTTTTTTTCAGTTGTAGATTCTTCATTCTTGTTCATGGAACATGTTTAATTGTTTATTAACTGAAAAATTCTCAGTTTTTTGTAAATTAAAAAAAAAATTAAGAAAAGGAAACCCCAAAAAATGTTTACAAAAAGTACAGTAATATTAGGGTGGGCTTTGTTTTAAAAAAAAATAGTATGGGCTTTTGGGCTCACGAACCAAAATGGGTGGGCCTTAACCACAGCCCATTGATCATAATACGAAAATAGATTTTTTTTTTTTTTTGGTGCGGTCGGGTGCAGTGCAGTGAGTTGAGTCAATCTTCTTCTTCTTCTTCTTCTTCAGTGAAACGTCAAGGTAAGAGGGAAATTCATCCGAACGCAAAATTTCTCCGGCGAAGGGGAGGATCCGTGATTCTAATCAGAAGAAGGAAGCGCATGAGAAATGGTCTACTAGTCGCAATTCAGTTATCAGACTTTGTTCTGCTACTATACGTTTTCCTACCGCGATTGTAAAATATGACGACGACTCCAATTCGGGGTGCTGTTTGGATAGCAATTGTGACACTGAGCCTGATCATAACACAATCCGACTCAGCGTCTCAGGCGTACCGAAGGGATCCGGGTCACCCTCAATGGCACCATGGAGCGTTTCACGACGTCAAAGATAGTGTTCGATCCGAAGTTCGTCAAATGCTCCACTCTCGCGCTGAGGTATATCTTACACCTGTAATCTCAAATTTTCCAGCTTTATCGAAACATTCCACTTCCTGGAATTCTGATTATTAGGATTAATTATGTCAAAGCTTTTATTTGTATTTTGGTGTCTTACTCATACACATTTTCAGTATAAAGCTTCTCGATAGCTAAACTTTTTTGTTACGAAATGTTGCAAGATGTTTGCTTCATTCTTTCTGTTGGAATCCTTCAAGCTCTAAAAGAAAGAAAGAAAAAAAAAATGAAAGAAAGTGAGAAGGTCTTATATTTAATGCTTTGATCATTTGCCTCAATGACTTCTGTTTAGGGGTTTGTATGTGATTGGAAGCATGTCAACGCTACCTAATAGCTTGGTTTTGATGCATGATTTTATAATTTTATGCAGGTTCCATTTCAAGTCCCTCTTGAAGTAAATATAGTTCTTATCGGCTTTAATGGTGATGGAGGGTATCGGTATACTGTAGATTCCCAAAAGTTGGAGGAATTTCTTAGAGTCAGTTTCCCATCTCACCGGCCCTCATGTTTAGAGACAGGAAAGCCACTTGACATTGAGCATCACATTGTTTATAATGCATTTCCAGTATGTTTTCTCTCCATTTCAGTGATATATTTTCATGTTACTGGGACTTACTGCATTGCTGCTCTTGCAAGTTCATTTATCAGGATTTTGTTTCATCACTTGGTTACAGGTTGGCCAACCTGAATTAATAGCTCTTGAGATAGCACTGAAAGCAGCTATGGTTCCTGCTGGCACTGCAAGAGAGGTAATGGCACCTACTAATATCAATTTTGACTTATTCTGATTTTTCTTAGTCAAGATTCAGGTTTTGGGGCCTTTATCAATATTTGAACATTCTTTTGTGACTTATAGGTTGATTTTGGAAGGGAGGTGCCTTTGTTTGAGGTTGATGCGACTGTTGTAGAACCAGAATTTCAGAAGCTGTATTCGTACCTATTTGATATTGACAATGGAGCACATTATGGGGAAGAGATGGACAAACCTTGGCCAACAACAATTTTTATTGTCAATTTTGATAAGGTGAGTTTATCAACTGTGAACTTGGAGTCCTTCATTACATGGGACTACTGTTTATAAATTTTTGTATTTCATATGGAAATTGAATTCTCCATTTAATTTAACTTAAGTTTGTGGCATATATACTCAATTTTTGTTTTCTGGTCTTTGTGATTTGTTTTTCAGGTTAGGTTGGACCCTAGGAACAAGGATATCGACCTTGACAGTTTAATGTATGGAAAAATTGCTCAACTTACTGAGGAAGAGATGAAAAAGCAAGAAGGGGACTACATATATCGCTATCACTATAATGGAGGTGGGGCTTCTCAAGTTTGGCTTGGCTCTGGCAGGTATTTTGCTTTTGGCTTCACTCCTACATAAATCTATTTTTATGACCTTTCTTTCTCAAATGGAAGAACATGGGAGAAGTTTTCCAACTTAAACTTTTATGTAAATTTGGCATGCCTTTTCTCCAGGCGGTTCTTTCATTGATATGATTGGTTGGTGATAATTAGTTCTCCATATTTCCTTTCATTTTAATGATTTGTTAAGTTTTTGTACAGTTTTTTAATTGTTTTTAATTTATGGCATATATATACAGCTCTAGTTCATTATTATTCATATAAGTGATTGAAAGTTTCCAAACAAGATTGGCATGGCAGTGTATATACAATAGTTTGAGCCCCTTGCCATTCTATTTCAGGTATGTTGTGATTGATCTCTCAGCAGGTCCCTGTACTTATGGAAAGATTGAAACTGAAGAAGGAAGCATCAGTACTAAGTCACTACCTCGGTTGCGGAATGTAGCTTTTCATAATGTAGCTGGTACAGTTAGCGAGCATTATGCTCATGACATTTTTGTTGGCCAGCTTGCATCTCTAATTGCAACCACAATTGAGCACGTAGTTGCTCCAGATGTTAGGTATAGCCCCATTCTACTGAACTTTTATTTGTTTCCCTTTCCTGATCATTTTTCATTTTTTTATTTGAAATTAACTATTACGTAGTATATTACTTTTATACGGTTGAATTTCATAAGAGTAGAAATAAAATATATTACTATCAGGACTATAGTACTTTGTTGTCTTACTCTTGTAAGACCTTATTACCTCTATATGCAGCTACTAGTCATCTTTCAATTAACTTACACTTTTGGTAATGTTTTGGTCTACTTCCTGATACTTGCTAGTATTAGTAACTATATTGGTTTTAATCCTCTATAATATTATATCCTGCATGCTTGATATGATAAAATAGATTTTGGTTTTCTTTATGAAAAGCTAGTAATTATCTTACCTGGCTTTCTTCCTTGTTCTTGATACTTGAGTCTATCACCATTTGTACCAGTAATGTCTAGATCATAATTATTCCTATGCAAGTTATAGTCTATCCTTCCTTTCTTGATCAGGTTTGAAACCGTTGACATGACTACAAGATTGCTCGTTCCAATCATTGTCCTCCATAATCATAATCGCTACAACATCATGGAGAAAGGCCACAATTACAGTATTGATGTTGGTGCTATTGAGAATGAGGTAAAGTTGTCCTGTAGAGTGCCTGAATATATCTTTGATATCATTTTTATTTTTGGCTAGACTGAATCCAAGCCAAATGCTTGGAATGTGGAAGGTGGCTTAGTTTACAACTAGGCTACATCTTGACCCCATACTCTCACTATTTCACTTCAAAATTGTACCAACCTAGAGAACTCTGTAGTCATTTTTGCAGCTAATGCAATCAACAAAGATACCAATGGGATCCTAGATACTTGCTCTGTGGGGAAATTAAAGATTCTAGGAACTTGCTATTTAGATTATGTAGAGAATATCATGCAAAGAACAAATGAACAGTATTCTTTTTTCAGGTTAAGAAACTTGTTCATCAGGGGCAGGAAGTGGTGATTGTTGCTGGTTCACATGCCCTACATCACCATGAGAAGTTGGCTATTGCTGTATCTAAAGCAATGCGTGGTCATTCACTACAAGAAACCAAGAAAGATGGGCGTTTTCATGTTCACACAAAAATGTATCTGGATGGTGCTATCCTTAAAGAGGTCAGAACTTTTGATGTCTTTCTTTGTATTTTATTTTATTTGATTACCTTGCAGATTGGTTTAATGCAATTTCCTGTGACATATGGACACATTGCCAACAATCACTCTAACAATGTTTCTATAGTTGCCATGTCATCCTTGCTTTGCATATAGGAGTATCTTCTGTTCATTTTCAAAATAGATGATCCATACTTCCATTTATATTATTTTGTAAAAAAGATATTCTTATTCGTAAAACGTAATTTCAGGAGATGGAGCGATCTGCAGATGTGCTTGCTGCTGGTTTACTTGAGGTTGCTAATCCATCCCTGTCAAATAAATTTTTCCTCCGCCAGGTTGGTGTTGCTTAGTTGGATATCTGATTTCGTACCATATCTATTTACCTGAGAATTCCTGTATCCTCTTAGAACTTTGGTGCTTTTGTGCTCTCCCCCACAGTGCTAAATGTATATATATTTTGTCCTTGCCAGAACTGGATGGATGAAAGTAATGGTTCAGGTGATTCCGTATTAAAACATAAACCTCTCTGGGCCTCTTACAGCCAAGGGTATGGAAAGCAGAAGAAAAAGAAAGAAGTAACAAAGAAAAGGGGGAATCTCTATAGGACCTATGGCACTAGAGTCATTCCAGTGTAAGCTCAGTTATCTGTTTATCCAAAAGAACTAATCCTAGCCTGTCATTTTTACTCAGTTGATACCCTTATGCAAACAATATTTGCATCTGATGAACTATTATTGTTATTGTTTTATACCATTAATATGATCCAGAGCAGTAGATGGTCCTTCAATGTGGATCTCCATCCCCCCACCCCCACTCCCAAGCACATTTTGTTATAATCTTACAAGAGCTGTTTCACACAATCTCCTTGTTTCAGTTTTGTTCTATCATTAGCTGATGTGGATCCACATCTTATGATGGAAGAGGAAAGTCTTGTTTGGACCAGCAAAGACGTAGTTATTGTACTCCAGCATCCTAATGATAAAATTCCTTTGAGGTAAGCATGCATATATTTGCTGGATGCTATGGTCAGTGTCTTGTTTACATGGTATAAAAGTGAACTTTAGCTTGTTGCAGAGTTTTCACTGCAGCATAGTTTACCTCTGAGAGGAGCACTATAGTGACCATTTTCTTTTACAAATCTTTTGCTTTCTGTTACCTCTTCAGTCTCCAATACCATTTGATAGAACTCCATATATTTAACTTTGCTCTTTGCAATTTTTTTGGCCAGTTATGTTTCCGAGCTGGAGAGGAGGCATGCTAGTCCATGGCAAGTACAACGTTATATAGTTGGAGGGTTGGCATCTGTTCTTGGTGGTTTAAGTGCCCCATATGAAAAGGCTTCTCATGTTCATGAGAGGCCTGTTGTAAATTGGCTGTGGGCAACTGGTTGCCATCCTTTTGGGCCATTCTCTAACACCTCTCATATCAGTGAATTGCTTCGAGATGTTGCATTGGTATGCTCATTATATTGCTAAGCGTATGGTATTAGTAAGAAAAAGGGATTGTGTGAATAATCAATCTTCTATTGTTCATCATGCAGCGGAACACAATATATGCACGAGTTGATGCTACCCTACGCCGAATCCGGGAGACATCAGAGGTTACTTGTCTATTTTCTGAAATCCATTACCTTGGCCTTATGCTTCATATTTATTAGCCTTGTTTCTCTATCAGGGTGTCCAAACTTTTGCAGCAGAACATCTGAGAACTCCTCTCGGTGAACCAGTGAAGGGTAAGAAGAACAAGACAAGCACTGAACTGTGGCTGGAAAAATTCTACAAGAAAACAACCAACTTACCTGAACCATTCCCCCATGAGTTGGTTGAACGGCTTGAAAAATACTTAGATGTAAGTTTCTCCCCCAATTTAAAATAACTTCACACATTGTTTTGTGAATATAGTTTGCTTATATTATTTTTCAATGACAGAGCTTGGAGGAGCATCTTGTGGATTTGTCTGCCCTATTATATGATCATCGATTACAAGATGCCCACATGAACAGCTCTGAGATTTTCCAAAGCTCCATCTTCACCCAGCAGTAAGTTGCTTAAGAGAATTGATGCCCATAAACTGTTGATTATTCTGTGAGTAGACAATAATCCTTTGGTACTTTGATACAGGTATGTGGAGCATGTTTTGAGCAATGAGAAGGAGAAAATGAAATGCTGTAGCATCGAGTACAAGCTTCCTGTGCAGTCTTCTCAAAATCTTATTTATGCGGGAATTCTTTTAGCCGGGTTTTTGGTATACTTCATTGTAATATTCTTCTCTTCCCCAGTACGATAAATAGGTAGAACCACTGATTGATATATAGTGTGATGGAATGCAAAGCTACTAACACTATGTTGCAGCCCTGAAGAGATGCTAAAGGAGGCGCTGTATGTGCTTGCTGTAAACGCTAGCTTATGTTTGTTAATACAGGGTTGGAATTTTGACTTTTAAATTATGTGCGTTGATTGATTACAAACTTTTCTTATCTAAGTAGAAATTTCTTTGCTTGCATTTGTCTCGAAGATTCATTCCGTTCTTTTTATTGTTGTTATTTGAAGGTGGAGAACGAGTCCACAGTGGTGTGTCTGTATATGAATTGTAGACTTGTGCAAAAACGTTGAACTAACTAACAGGTTAAAGAAGGATTTCTGGTTGTGGTGATTGCCGTGCAGATTCCCACTAATATCTCTCCAATTTCCATGGGAATATTATTATGAGTCCCGAATACGTGCATTGTTCCAACCAAATGATTCCAAACTAGACAGTGATATTTGTTTCTATGGTCTTTAAATTAGACAGACCCGGTACCTAACACGTCTATGCTACAAGACAAATCAATCCATCACTCGGTTCACTCCACAAAAATTTCTACCCTCCTCCATACTTTGCTTTTTCCTTCTCACGTGTCATAACCCAAAAGGTATTTCATTTAATACAAATCTTTTTTCAGACATTATAATCTAAGCCTTTTTAAAAGATTCATTATTTAACTAAAAAAACATTCATTTAAG
>CM008344.1:50681098-50697018 GCA_002525835.2 Ipomoea batatas
ACTTCTAAGTTAAATTCAGCTATGTAAAAGATATTCCTTCTTTCTTGGTTGATATGCCTTTAGGTATCTCATATCTGGGACCTCTTCTAAACTAAACTTTAAGCTCCCATGAGTTTTAAACCACCTGTCTAGTATTCTTCTCACAATTTTCATGTGCAGGCATTCTGATATCAATTTGGTTGAGTTGGGAAATGAAGCTGTTAAAGAAGATGACAAAGCTGCTCTTTTGGAGGGAGGTGCTCTTCAGTCAGCATCTCCAAGACCTCGAGGCACTTCGTCTGTAACATCTCAACTCATCAGGTTCCATAAGTCACTGCTGTTTTCTTGCTAAATATAATATTACTACTTCTCTTCACACATTCAAGTCTTATCTTATGATATCCCCAGGTTCTTCCTGATGGATGAAACATTTTTGCTTGAAAATCGGTTGATTTTGAGAGCTATGTAAGTGCATTTATTTTTTCCAATTTCAAACTTCAGCTCTGAAAATCAATGTTAACTATATATTGCTTATTTTATCTTCTGTTACCAATGCGCCCTTTGCAGATCAGAGTTTGGCGCTCTTTTGTTCTATTTCTACATATCTGACCGGACAAATATCTTTAAAGAATCAACAAAGGTCTGTCAACAGCAACTTCTTCCTCCTCCTCCCATCCCCACCCCCCAAAAAAGAATGAAAAGAAACAACTTTCGTTTGCTTTCCTCAAGTGGATGCTAATGTATATTGAAATGTTTTTATGTGTTTGTAACCAACACTTTTATTTGTCTATGCAGAGTTATAATCGGGATCTTTTCCTGTTCCTCTACTTCCTGCTCATCATTGTCTCTGGAATTACTTCATTTAAGATCCACCATGATAAATCCCCTTTCTCAGGAAAATCCATAATGTATTTAAACAGGCATCAGACAGAGGAGTGGAAAGGTTGGATGCAGGTAAAATCTTTGCCATATGCATATCCATTAATTCTTCTGGTCAAGTGACATCTTTGAATGGTTGAGACAAGCCATTCTTATATCATCTAAGTTTCTTTTGGTCTTTCCTGTAAGGGATTAGAAGTTGTTGGACAAATCCATCTTGTAGGAGAGTAACACTATGGTTTAAATTTTAAAAGCATGTGCAATTGTAAGATGCTTAAAATGCCATTTGACTTGCAGTTCACAAATGGGATTTAACCTGTTTCTTTTATACACACAGGTGTTGTTCCTGATGTACCACTACTTTGTTGCTTCAGAAATTTATAATGCTATAAGAATTTTTATAGCTGCTTATGTATGGATGACTGGATTTGGGAATTTCTCATATTATTATATCCGAAAAGATTTTAGCCTTGCAAGATTTTGCCAGGTACTATCTTCCTCTTGGTATCCTGAAATGATTCACAATTAAGTAACAAAATTAAAGTTTATTTGTGTTTGGACAGATGATGTGGCGGCTTAATTTCTTGGTGTTCTTTTGCTGCATTGTTCTAAACAACAGTTACGTGCTATACTACATCTGTCCGATGCATACTCTTTTCACTCTGATGGTTTATGGAGCCCTTGGTATTTTTAACAAATATAATGAAAATGGCACCGTGATTGCTATCAAGATTGTGGCTTGCTTCTTGGTTGTTATTCTGATCTGGGAAATACCTGGAATGTTTGAGCTTATTTGGAGCCCTTTCACTTTCTTTCTTGGTTGGTAGTTTATACCTTTTATTACTTACGCTGCCATTGGCAATGCTGAATGTGAATATCTAAATGTCTTTGAATTACATCTTAGGATATACCGATCCTTCAAGACCAAAACAGCCTCTATTGCATGAATGGCATTTCCGTTCTGGCCTTGACCGTTACATATGGATAATTGGAATGATATATGCATACTTCCATCCTACAGTAAGTTCCAGTGCAGATTTGAGATACATTACCTACCATTACAAATTTTAGGGAAAATGACACTTTTAATCTTTTAGTTGAACCGGTGGTGCAAATTTATCTTTTAGTATAAATAAACTTTTGTTCGAATTTCATACTTCAAGGTGGAGCGATGGATGGAAAAACTTGAGGAAACTGAAGTGAAGCGTCGGATATCTATCAAAACAGCTGTTACGATAACTTCACTGGCGGTAGGAGGCTATCTTATTTCAAATGTGTTAATATGTCCTTTCATGTGTTTGATGTTATAGTTTTATGAATTTCAGATTGGATACCTCTGGTACGAGTACATATACAAGCTTCCAAAGAACACATACAATAAATATCATCCTTATACATCATGGATTCCAATAACGTATGCCTATATATACCTTGTTCAATTGCTAGTTTGTGAGTTACCCATTTTCATCTAGTGATTAATGTTCTGTGCATTCATTTGATCTATGGTTTATTTTTTGTTTTATCAGAGTTTTCATATGCTTACGAAATGTTACCCAGTCATTCCGCAGCTACTCATTGACACTATTAGCGTAAGTGACCTTGGAAAACTATAGAAAAGGTCATTGTGGGATTGCCATTAAAAAAATTTGTTTCTGTAGACAACTTCTTTTTTTTTTTTTTTCCTTTTGGAATTAATAGATGGCTCGGGAAGATAACTTTGGAGACTTACATCTGTCAGTTCCACATATGGTTAAGGTATTATGGATGCTCTCAAAAAACTGAAGAGTTTTGTAATATGGATTATTAATGCACTGCATGTTGATGTATGTTTCTGCAACACAATAATGCAGATCTAGTGTACCAGATGGGCAGCCTAAAAAGTTGCTGTGTTTGATCCCAGAGTATCCGTTGCTGAACTTCATGCTTACAACTGCGATTTATGTAGCTGTAAGATGAGGATTTTTTTTTTCTTTTTTGGTTTTATTGAGAAGAAGTATAAAGCAGGGCAGAGTGCACGAATAAAGTTGGTCTTGTTACACATTTACATTTGCAGGTTTCTTATAGGCTCTTTGAATTGACAAATACATTAAAATCGGCATTTGTACCAAGCAAAGACAACAAACGGCTGGGCTATAATGCAATTGCTGCCTTAGTAATAGGAAGTGCCATATACACATTGTCTTCTATATTCTTGAGGCTATCTCAGATAATGGTAAGTGAGTCTTTGAATAGCATAAAATTTGATTTTTGAAAGCATTGTGTGCAAACAAAGCAGCTAACCACCATTTTCATATGCTATCATTGCTTATTATGCAGATATAATAAAAATATAAGCTGCTGCTCTGCAAAAGAATGGAAAGAGCCTAGATATCAACAACTGCTTCCTTACAGCATAATAGGCGGTTGGATACTAGCAAAAGAAAAATTATACAGTACTTGTTTGGATACATTATTATTATTGTCACTGCAAAAATGGTGAATTCAGGGGTGTAGTGTTATTATTTGGTTAGGATTGTTTCTTTGTTTGTATAGTAGCAGCAAGTGATGATTCCATTTCAGAGGTTGGGTTCAGTTTTGTTATACAGTGCTGCTGCTATACATAATTGCCACTTGCCCCCAATTATACACACATATATACATGTATGGTACGGCTTTATGCTGCTCTGCATATTTCATTTATTTTTTAAAATTATAAATTTGGGTTGAATTGATGATTACAACTTTTATTCTGCTCTGCTCTTTCGTCGTGTCATGCATTCACAATGATGCAAAACACTAGTACTAGTTTTCGAAATGAAAAATTCTAAAATATTAATAATGAGAGGTGAGGTGAGGTTTTTGCAGCACCAGCAGCAGCAATGGCAGCTCCGAGATGGGATGGTTAGTCTGGGATTTCATCCTATGGAAAATATTATGTGTACTCGTATTTTTTACTCTGACACAAATTTTGATGTAAACATTTGTATTCAGATCTACATTAAAAAAAAAATACAGTAATTTATCCATCACATCAGAGAGTAAAATTTGGGACTCTCGTGTCGTGCTATTCTCCAAGTCCGAGGTGAGAGGCAAATTATGCTGTGGACCCAGGTCCACCTTGCAAGGTGGACCTGGGTCCAAAAGTACGGCGTTTTTGTCTCATGTTTTTTTTTTTTTTTAAGTAAACATATTACTGAATATAGAGTTGTCCAAAAATGTGTGAATGTAGAGTATAGGAATCGTGAATGTACAGTTATGATTGTGTGAATATAGAGTTGCTCAGAAATGTGTGAATGTGAAGGTTTCAAATTGTGAATATAGAGTTTACAAGGTGTGAATGTAGAATATCATATAATCATGTAATGTGTGAATGTAGAGTTTACAAAGTGTGAATGTAGAATATAGTGTATGTGAATGTGGAGTTTACAAAGTGTGAATGTAGAGTATAGTGTATGTGAATGTAGACCCAGGTCCACCTTGCAAGGTGGACCTGGGTCCACGGCATAACAATTGGAGATGAGATGCTTGTCGCCTGATTGATTCTGGTTCTGGGAAATCTGCTTCCATTTTGGGCCTTAACGGAGTGTAGTCTATTCCGCTTTAAACTAAGCCCATATGCATCCCACAACCACAATTTATTTTAGCACCAACCAATAAACTAATTACAGCTCACTCTCCAATCAAATTTTTGAACAACAACAGTCCGTCGTGGTGGCGGCGGCGGCGGCGGCATCATCAGTACGTATATTTCGATATAATTAGATTCCGGTAGGTTTTGTGCCAAAGCTGTGTATAATAATTATTCAATCATTCTCTTCCTTCCATTAGCCTGTAGCCAGCTACACTTTATACTCCCTTTTGAAGGAACTAGGGAGTTGCTTATCCGAATTTTTTATTATATTTTTTTTATCTATCATCCGAGTATAGTATTCTTTCTTTCGGCGTTGAAAATCACAAAGATTGTACTGTCTGTAGCTTTTTTCTTGTAAAATGATTTTGAAACAGAAATGTCAGTTGCTCTTCAAGCTGCATAAACCTTCACTACCTTTGATCCATCAAGCAAACCCCATTTTCAATTTCGATCACCCAAATCATAAAATCCCAATAGCTTGTGGAGAATCTGAGGTTGTGAATAGGCTGAAAAATGAACCAAATGTCGGGATGGCTTTGGAGTATTTTAAATATGTTTCCAAATCAAACTCTTTCAACCATACTCTGCTAACATACCAAGTGATGGTTGAGAAACTTGGCCGCCATGGTGACATGGATGGAGTTCAGTACCTTTTGCACCAAATGTACTTGGAAGGGATTAATTGTTCCGAAGATATGTTTGTTTCTGTGATCAATTCCTATAACAAAGCTGGGGCAGCTGAACACTCCTTAAAGATGTTTTATAGAATGCAAGACTTTGGTTGTAAACCTACAGTCAGGGTTTATAATCATCTATTAGATGCATTACTTAGTGAGAACAGGTTTAATATGATCAATCCTATATATAGTAACATGAAAAAGGATGGGATTATGCCGAATGTTTTTACATACAATATTCTTTTGAAAGCCCTGTGTAAGAATAACAGGGTGGATGGGGCTCACAAGTTGCTTGTGGAAATGTCAAACAAAGGTTGCTCTCCTGATGAGGTAAGCTATACGACAATTGTGTCCTCATTGTGTAAGTTAGGTAGAGTGAAAGAGGCCAGAGACATAGCTATGAGGTTTGATTTCAGTATTGTTCCTGTTTACAATGCACTGGTAAATGGACTTTGCAAAGAATGCAATATCAAGGAGGCAATAAAGCTGTTGGATGAGATGATGGACAAGGATGCTACTCCTAATGTCATTACTTACACTACAATATTAAATGCTGCATCAGAGTTGGGGAATACACCGCTCTCCCTTTCCATCTTAGCAAAAATGTTTGTCAGAGGATGTTCTCCGAATATTTACACTTTTACTACTTTGATAAAGGGAATATGTCTAGCTGAAAGGTGGGATGTAGCGCTTGATGTGTGGGATAGTATGATCAAAGAAGGTATTTTTCCTAATGTTATTGCATATAACACATTAATACGTGGTCTTTGTTTGTATGGAAATATGTATGCAGCTTTATCTATCTTCAACCAAATGGAAAGACACAGCTGTTCTCCAAATTTGACAACCTTTAGCACTCTTATAGATGGCTTTGCAAAATCTGGAGATTTGAGTGGTGCATCTGAGATATGGAACAAGATGATAACTCTTGGTTGCCGTCCAAATGTTGTGGCATATACATGTATGGTGAATGCGCTGTGTAAAAATTTCATGTTTGAAGATGCTTATATAATTATTGAAAATATGATGGCTGATAATTGCCCCCCAAACACAGTTACATTTAATACACTTGTAAAAGGTTTATGTGCAAGTGGTAGAGTTGATTGGGCAATGGTGGTCTTTAATCAAATGGAGAAATTTGGGTGTTCACATGACGCTACCACATATAAGGAGCTATTGAATGGGTTGTTCAAAATTAACAGCCTTACCCTTGGATTGGAGGTTGTAGTGGAGATGGAGGAAAAAGGAATCCACCTTGATCTGGTGGCATACAATACTATAGCATGTGGATTTTGTCTCATTGGGATGCCTGAGGAAGCTCCAAAAGTTGTTGCAAAGATGCTGGTGAGGGGAATTGAGCCTGATGTCTTCACATTCAACACACTAATAAATGCCTACTGTAAGGGTGGTAATGTCAAACTTGCCTATCAGCTTCTGGATGTAATGAGTGCAGAAGGATGGAACCCAGATTTAGTTTCATATACTAGTCTTATAGCTGGGTTCTCTGAATTGTGTGATTTCGAAACAGCTATCAGTTGCGTTTACAGAATGATAGATGAAGGAATCCCCCCAAACACATCCACATGGAACATTCTAGTCCGTGCTTTGGTTAGCAAGATTGGGTACGCTGATGCAGTAGGATATTTAGATATTATCTTGGTAAGTAGAGCAAGAAGTTAAACGTTTGAACTGCAGCCGCCTTGATATTTAACCACTGACAGTGAAATATGCATTGTTGTGGCTCTAATGCTGCAACAACGCACAAACTTTGAAAAGATTTCATTATAAAGAATGCCGGTCCAAATCCTTCATTGCTTTGAGTGCTTTATGTTGCTTGCTTTGGGCCACCTACTATTGGAAAGAATTACTCATAAGGTATGGTATATTAATCTGTTATCTGCTGTGCGGTGATTTTTCCTTTTTGTTTGAATTAGAATCCATTTTAACTTCATCCGTCATTGAATTTTTTAGTGAGGAGGGAGAATCTAGAGATTGAAGGGGATGATTTGCTAAAACTTAAAAGGTTGTTGCCCTCTGTTGTGCTGATTGAGCAAATACAGTAACAACTAGTTGCTGCCTGATGGAAGTATGGTGAAGATCCTGCTGAATGTTATATGTAATTCATGAGATGGAGTGATTGGAAGTGGCGGGTGGGTTACTTTTAGATGATCTCATTAGTCTGCAATGTACATGAAGAGAAGAGAAGAGAAGAGAAAAGAGCATGAATATTGTTGTTTTGTTTTGATAAGATGATCAGCATGCATGGTAATTGGTATGATATGTGGAAAACTAATTTCAGATGGTGTTATAATTGAGCAGCAAAAATGGAGATGGAGTCTGATTCTTGTACTCTGATCTGAGGAAGATGAGATAAACATGTGTATGTTTGTAAAGGCAATATAGATAGATAGATAGATACAATGGTTATGTTTCTTTCTGTTGTACTGTTGGCAATTGGTACTTTGAATCTGACATTGTAGAGCCAAACAGTTTTAAGCCTGCCTGAGCTATGGGCTTCTTGAGCAGGAGCTTAAAAGAACAGAAGATTTAAAGTTAAGGAAGAACACACAGCTAAAGAAGAAAGAATCATAATGTCAATATCTTAACTCCAATGTTAATGGTAATGGATTGGACAATACATTCAAAGTGTACACAAATTTGCCTAATTTCACCACTCGCAGCATATTTCTTCCCAAAATAAAGTAGCAACCATAAGATAAGCTGAGCTAAGCTACTACATACTTGGAATAATAGAAGATTATAGATACAACAAGCTACACTTGAATTTTCCTTCTCTCCGGCCTTGGAATAGTTGGGGGCTTATTATCTCTATGTTTCCTGTTATCATCTTCATCATCATCATCCACATAAATAACACCATCATCATCATCATCATCATCATACATTTCTAATTCAGCCTCAACCTCATCATCATCATCCCATTCATCTTCATCATCATAATCCATGTCCTCATCATCATCATCATCATCATCACCAGCACACAGTGTATGGTATTCAGGAGGAGGAGGACAATCCTCTGTTTCTGCCTTGTCTTTCTTCATGACAAGATGTCGAATGACTCTCTCATCTTTGTCAAGCAAGTTCTTGAAATCATTAATCCATTTGGCTTCCATTTCAAAATTCATCAAAATATAGTGAGCATTGCTTGCTTTTTGTATCTTGTAGGCCAATCTTCGCATACCCCAGTCACTGAATCTCCATACCTTTCCTTTCTTCTCCTCCAAAAATTCTGCAACAAGATTAAAGTAAGTGCATCCATCCTTAAGAACAACAAACCAACATTTCAAAAGGACAGACTACATTTTTGAGAGGCAGAAATGAGCACAACACCATTTAAGATGAGGAGGAATTGATGAATTTTCTATTAGTGCCAACATGTATCATTCCTAATACTATTAAAGAAGCAGTACACACCTCGAACCATCATATTCACACTCTCTACCTCTTCCTTGTGATCTTCGTGAATCAAGTAAACAACCTCGTAGTGCCGCACTGCATAAGAAACACATTCACTATTATGAAACAAAATAGGCTGAAGTTCATGAGTGAGTGAGAAAACAGTTTCTATTAGAATGGCTTGGCTTACTTCTTTCCACATTCAAATCGCTCTCCAGCCGAAGATTTAAAGATTCAAAAAGTGCTCCTGCAAGCAAATGAAACAATCTCAACCACAACAGGGAATCCACTCACTTATCAACAATAAACAAAACAGTCACTTACGTTCTTCAGCATCTGCAAACTCGGGCAGAAGCCTACCATCTTCTTTAACCGTCGCCTGTTAAAAGTGATAATCATTTATATACCCTCCCCCAAAATAAAAACCAATTTATAATCCACAAAAAAAAAAGGGGGGGGATGAATTTATATCCTCCAACAAATCTGGTATATGCACGGCTATCAGTAGAATAGGAGGAGAATAGCTTTATAATTTACCTCTTTAAGGAGGATAGCTTCAGGAAAAGGACCAGTGGCTTCGTCTGGTCTTGGAACGAAGCTGTGGGTGTCGGCCTTCTTCTTCTTCTTATTTGCAGCCGCTGTCAGGGAGGAGAATCTCAACTTTCTAGAGTAAAATGGAAGAGACAAAGAAGAAGGATGGAGATTCACTTTTGCTGAATTGGAATTGGAATTGGAATGAAAGTTTCGATTTTGAGGATACCCATCACAGGAAGCGGCTATCAATTTCCCCACATCTGGAGCAGCGGTGAGGAGAAATGACTCCATTTTACAAGCTCAAAACTTCTCAATCAGAGGAGAAGATAGGGAGGGAGGGAGGTTTTAGCGGGGGATAAGTCGATAAGGGCACAAGGCCATAAGGGGGTCGCCTCTGTAGTTTTGAACAATATGAGGAGTTTATAAGTAATTTCATACCACTTTTTCCCCATAAATAGTATTTCAAAAATATATATAGTAATTCCTAATTTTTTTATTTCATTATTTAAAATAAAAATTATAATTAAGTTAAAATTATGAATTATAGAAAAGCAAATAAAATAATAGATGATGTGTAAGGCTATCCTTATCTCAACAAGTTAATCCCTTTTAAGTTGATGTAATGATGTGGAAGGTAATGTGAATTTTTGTTAGCTTATGTGGCTTGCTATAATAGCAAGTTTGCAATTGATTTTTATTTTCTTTTTTAAATGCATGTGAAAGTGAGATCCACTTTTGAAAGTGAAAGAGTATTACAAGAATAAGGATAGTCTAAGAATTTGAATGAGTTAAGGCCCACAAAAAATGAAGAAAAAAAAAAAGGGTTGAAAAGAAAATAGGAAAGGAGATTATAATCTGATTTGGAGCCACAATTTGGATGGAAAAAGGAAGAACCATTGTGAATGCACTAAGTACTAACTTCACATCTACTTTAAATTATATATATTTGTTGTCCCTATAAAATAATGAAATAACCAACTTCACTACGTTTTGCCTTATAATGAACAAAAGATAAGGATAAAGCGATAAAATGTAGAGTCAAAACCTAATTCTTTCGACAAAAAACAGTGCTTGTAATACTTTGATGAACTTGAAAGCTATAGTATGGGTATAGTCTATATTGACCAAAAAGCTCGGTCAGCGCAAGAGTTCATCCAAAATCACGTCATTCGCCATCACCATCATTCATAGCTCCATTTTTTTTTATTTTTTTTTTATAAATATCAAAAGTATACCCTGTGAATGTGATCGTATCTCAATTTATCATTGATCATCACATTTTGTGGAACAACCCTTTGAAAGAGACTCGCAATAATAATGCCTCAAAAAGTGAAACTAGAAAATTTAACCTGCCTGCCTGCCTCACCTGCGCAACCATAATCAACTCCAGAAAGAAACATTTACAGAGGCAATTCACTATTCAGCTATCCGTTGCTTCGTGCAGTCATGGTCTCCGGTATATTCAGTTGTTAAATGTTAAATTCTCTCAGCTTTCACTTTCCTAAACAATAGGGTAACGGCTTACCATTGTTTTTTCCCTTTCTTCTTTTTCTTGTTTCCACTGCCACCACTACCTTTGCAGCTGTTTCCACTCTCAGTACCTGGAGATTGTGATGTACTACTGCCAGTGCCAGTAAAACTATTAAACACACCTGCTTGTACAGCATTCTGTAGCCACTCAACAAATTCCTCTTCTGTCATCGTCTCTTCCAAATTTGGATTTGGCATCCCACCTCTATGCCCTGAGGAGCTACCTCTTTTCCCATTGCTACTCTTTAACGTCATATTTGTGTTTACATGGAAACTTGGCTTGTGACTGTTAGCAGGACATCTCATTCCCTGTAACCAGTATATATATACACACACACACACATAATGCCCCAAGTGAGGTACTGATGTCAAAAACTACCATTAACAAACCAAGTCAAAATACATATACATACAATATAATTACAAGGAACGAAAAACCTACCTGGCAAGTATACCACTCAGTTGCATCATATATCTTGTTATCAGCACAAACATATGCAGAAGGAGTGTCTACCTACTCATCAACGCAGGTTGAAACTAGATCAAACTCAGTACCAGTTTACTATAGATATACAAGGTTTTCCATCTTCATATGATGTGTACCTTCAGCAGTAGTCCAAAAAAGAAGGGCTGTGAGGTCTGTTCAACCCATCCATCTCCATCTTTAGCCTGGTGGAAATCTTTGCATTCCTTTAAAGATACAAAAACAGAAAAAAGTAAGAATCCTTAATGATTAGAATTGAGTTCTAATATTTATTTCTGTTTTGGTTGTGCAAATTCGAGGGGATGTGCATATTTAAAACTATACGGAAAAAGGAAAACACCTGACACCATCTTGCTTTGTGTTTTACTCTGTCAGTGCAAATCCAGAGATGGAACTTGCCACACTTCTTGCAGGTAATCCGTTTAGACTCTCCAAGAGGATCCTCACCAACAGCTTCTGAATGACCAAATCTGTGGCCTCTATTCTGTAGTTGTAACACAAAGGTTGAGCATAGAAATGAAAAGTTTATAGTAAACCCTATAATAGTACTTGAGTCAGCACAGCAAAGATCCATTGCTTTCAAATAAAAGAGTATTGCATGAACCAAGTCTTTATCGATAACCATACACCTATCACAAGCTTATTCTTTATGAGAACCAAAAAAATCAATACACAATATAGCTATATTTAGGCGAGTGTATAACACTGAAATAAGGTTTTAACTGAAAAAAGCCTATTTGAATGTTTAATATAAAATAAATCAGCTTGTTAAACCTTTTGAGAAGTATTTTGGAAGCTACGGATGTAATTTATCAGTTCTTCTCTCCTCAACTCATCATCGTATGTTTTTCGCTTGAAAGAATCAAGTAAAACCTGAAAAAGAATATAAACAAGTTATAACCAAAGCATGGGAATAGCAAAAGAATAATAGAAAACCAAAATTGGAATGCAATTTGTACCTCATATGCATTTTGGAGTTTCTTGAAAGCCTCTGCAGCCCTTTCATTTCCCATATTCTTATCAGGATGGACCAGCATTGCCTGAATGCAAAAATAAGTTTAACTGATTGGCAAAACCCACATTTTTGTTTTCCCTTTCTCTTTGGCAAGGAACAAAAATTATCATGGCTAATCACTTGGGGGCAGTCAGTGAGTGGAGACAAAAGCCAATGTAACTTCATACAGTAGAGAACAATAGTGAATTTTGCTTCATCTTCAAAAAAAGTGAGCTGATGAAATTTAGTTAATGCTTGCCTTTTTTCTGTACTCCCGCTTGAGAATAGAAACATCCACATTCTGAAATCGGGATAAACCCAATGCTGAATAGTGATCTGCACAGTTCAACAATCTGATAACTTCATTTTCAGATGTCATTTCCGAGTCAGATCCACTGGTTGAAGGTATTCCTGCACTATGATCAGCAGGTAGTCCACCACCAACATCAGCAGACACTCCAGCTGTTTGTTCTGGAAAGCTGTCGGGCCTTCCTTGCTCATTTAAATTATTCTTCAAGAAGAATATCAGAACATCACTTGAAATGAATGACAAGTTTAAACCTAAGAGTAAACCAAGCCACCCAACATATGTCCGTCCACAATAGACAGAATACAAGGTCATAATGAACACTGCAATGCGCTCATGGCTCAATCTGAAGAGAACCCCTGAATTATGAAAATTGAAATTCTTAACCGGGCAAAAAGAAAAGATGAAAATGCTTATACACAAATGTCGAAGGATCACCTCCACACAAGATGACAGGGATTGCTATAAAAAACCTTCCATAGATCCACAAGAAAGTAAGACCAATAATGGATAATGCCAGAATTGCAATAACGAAGCCAGAAAGAAGTCCAATTACAGAAACTGCTGCCTGAATGAGAATAAGAACCCATTAACATAAGAAAAATATAAACAATCAAGAAGCCAGTATTAGTTGAGTA
The DNA here is from genome assembly GCA_002525835.2 of Ipomoea batatas. Taxonomy (NCBI): domain Eukaryota; kingdom Viridiplantae; phylum Streptophyta; class Magnoliopsida; order Solanales; family Convolvulaceae; genus Ipomoea; species Ipomoea batatas. The sequence goes on from CM008344.1 coordinate 50,694,148, forward strand.
AACACAATATAGATGCAGTTCACACAAACTAATTATTGGATATATAGAAAAGTAACTAAAACATCATGGACCATGGTGCATTAAGTCACTCATTGAAATGCCTTCAGTAATAGAAATACATACAAAATGGGAACCGCATTAGATGAAGCAAAAATAAAGGTGAAAACATTAATGAGGTGAAACTCAAATCTAGATTGATTCTAAGCAGCAAAACTGAACATTCAATATCAATGAGGTGTAATTCAAATCTAGATTACTTCTAAGCACAATGTCATCTCCTGATCCCAAGAGGAAAAGGAAGGGTTCTTACCAGAATCAATAGAAACTTTAATTTGCTCACTGCAATCAAAGAAAGAACACCCCACCACACGATTGAAAATAGTGAAGCTGTCCCCATGCATAGAAAGGAGCCCATGCCTCTAAGACTGCAGTCCAACCAAACCATTGATAGCAGAAGCAGTATATTGCCAAAATGCATAATCCATTTTAAGGCAACAGGATATGCTTGTTCAACCTTCTTTCGAGCATACTCACTAGCATTTGATATAATGCTCTTGATATGTCTAAGCAATGGCTTCCTCCTCTCTAGCCATTCAATACATGACTTTGACAAAGACAACGCTAAGGTCCCCAAATACCTAAAAACAACTTTAATGGAATGCTCAGCATTTTGTCGAGTAGTACACAATCCTTCTACTGAGGAACTAGATCTGCTATTTGGATCCTCAGAGCCATGATTATTGCAGGGAGGTGTTTCTTTCCCTTCTCTTAACTCAAGATCTTCTGTTGTATGTGGATGATTATCATGCTTTCCTGCATAACTGTTAGCAGGTTCTGCGTGCTCGGTCACTGTTGAGGCAACCACATCTTGCTTCTCCTTTTTTAGTGACTTTCTATATTTGTGTTTGCTTTTCATCTTTTCTTCAGGTTGAGGGGTACTATTCAGTTCCTGAGTTAAAGACACACTTGGTAGATTACCATTTAAAAGCTCTTCTCCAGTAATGACATCTGTCTCACTCGCAATACTCCTTTCTCTTTTATCTGGAAATCCAGAAACAGAATCTGAAAATCCTTTTCTAGAGTTTGCTAAATGATTATTAAACCCTTGCTTTTGTTGGTTTCCTTTACGAGCCATGAGTCATGTGTTATCAGTAAATATTTGGGCATGGAATCATTTCAATTTACTCACAGTGATGTCATTTGATTACACACCTGTTGCCATAACAAAAACCCAAATATTAATGTATGCAAATCATTTCCTAACTGCAGCTTCAACTCAAATATGATCTTGTTTTGCTGCTTACAATGATTTTGAATATGCAACACTCGCCGCTTAAAACGCAGAGCATACATTTTAATAGGACAAAATTAGTAATAATTGCAATTACAAGTAAAAGTTCAATTATAAAATTTTGGCAACGCTTCAAAATTCAACTAATAATCTAGACAAACAGACGAAACAGTATGCATATTCAAACATACAGACAGACAGATAACAACGATGGCAGCATACGTGTTGCTGAAAGCCCCAAATAATTGATTAGAGTCGGATTCCTATTAAAGGTATGCTAGAGTTCGTTGTTCAGCTCAGAACCCTAACTTTTCATAATTCTCTTGATAAAACGAGGGAATCTCAGGACAATAGCAGTAGATACATGTGTGTGTGTGTGTGAAGAGAGAGATAGAGATGGCGCTTACAGTAAATTCCAGGAAGACGATGAGCAGAATCGTAGAGCGAAGTGGAATAAAGACTATTTTGAATATTATTTATATTTTGTTAAATTTTTAGAAAAACAAACACATGATACGAATGAAGTAAAACGCGGATGCGGTGTAGATAGGCGGGCGTTACTCTCAACGGGTTTTCTTCTCTCTGCGTAGGTGGGCTTCGGGTTTGGCCCACAGGCCACAACTGCCACTTCTCACTCGCATCCACATATCACTTTTATTTTTCTTTTGTGCTACTCTTACCTTTAGTACGTAAGTACGTTCAAATGAACACACAAATATAATTAATACGGACATTAAAGTTTGATGTCGCGCCGGAGTTATTTTATTACACATTTTGGAGGTTAGCTACATCATTTTCTGTGTTCGACATTGTTGATTTCACGGTTATAGCATAGTTGGACGGATGGTCAACACAACTGTAAAAACAAATCTAAAAGATATTAAGATGACAAAGTGACGCTATTATTGTGAGATAATCAAGAACCCAACTCTTTTCAATGTGTCACAAAGGAGAATTTATACAAGATTTACATGCTTCGAAAAAGAAAAGAAAAGAGTTAACAACTTTGATCGTGTGGAAAAATGTTGTAGTGGATGATTCCCCTCACTATGATGTTAAAAATAATAAATAAATAAGACACAAAACGTAACCTTCCAGCAAGTGAGCGTCTAGTTGTACTAGCGCACATATATATTGCATTCACTTTTTTTTAATAACAAATATATATATATATTGTAGTCTAATGACATCATTATTAAATATGTTAATTAAATTGTAGTAACAAGCCAAAAGCTTTGTGGTCAAGCGGCATGAAGTGATTCTCTCAAGTGAGAGGTCATGGGTTCGCCCTTCAATGAGGGCAATGTTGACTTTGTTGGGCTTCGATAGGTTGAGAAAGTATATGGACAGATATTACATGTAACAGGGTCAATAGTATTCAAAAAAAAAATGTACACTTTTTGCAATCATGTAGGGGTGAGCAAAATGTCGGTTAACCGCCCGAAAACCGTTAACCGATAACCGAACCGACCGAAAAAATCGGTTATCGGTCGGTTTCGGTTATCAATCCAAAAAAACAATCGGTTTTTCGGTATTTCGGTTTTTATTCGGTTTTTAGGTTCGGTTATCGGTCACCGACC
>CM008344.1:50791433-50807363 GCA_002525835.2 Ipomoea batatas
AATGGTAATAATTCAGTATATATATTTCTCTGCAATGCAATCTATACTTCTATACTATTAATAAAAACAATATTCTCAGTTTTAACTTCCCGCCCATAACAGACTTATAATATTTTGGTGTGCGTCATATTGTAAAATATGGTAATACAATTCATATCCCTAATACAATTGTAAATTAAAATAGAATTCCTAATAACATATATTCTTCCATACGTTTCTATTCGTAATACAATTCTACACTAGAATTACTAATGGTAATAATTCATTATATATATTTCTCTGCAATGCAATCTATACTATTAATAAAAACAATATCCTCAATTTTAACTTCACGCCCAAAACAGACCGATAGTATTATGGTATGGTTTGAGTAATATTGTAAATAATATGAAAATTTGGCATAATTCAACCCGCAAGGCCAACCAATTTTCTGAACTACAATCGTGCATGCAGGCGTCGAGCCTTTTTAAGTTCATTTTGGGATTTTATTTGCACCCCCCCTGTGCGCGAGAGAGAGCCTCTATGCTATACAATTCAATAAGCCTTAGAAAAACTCTTGTATAGGTAGTGGTGCAAACCACTTCTCAAACTAATGTGGGACAAAAGTTACTTGAAAGGTTTTGCTCTATATTTTTCTAACTCAAATGGGTCAACTTTGAGAACCAATTTCTCGTTCACCCATTATCAGTTTTGAGCGTACAATATATCAATCTTTTCGTCTAACTACGAAGAACACGAATCCACTTTGACCCGACCCAAATCGAAAGTGGACCCCACATATATTGTACCACAATATTGCCAGTAAAATGCCATTTTATGCTAATTTTTTTCCAACAGTTATTTGTCTAGAGAATATCAACGTGTTGAAGGAAGAAGATGATATATAGTGAAGGGCAATATCATCTTCACTATATTTCATCTTCTTCCTCCAACACAACGCTCTACGGTCAACCAACAATTACTCAACTGATTATCCCATTACTCCCATGTAAATTTTTCTCAAATATAGTTATACTTACTGAATATCAAAATATAAGTGTACCTCAAGATCTTGCAATAACTAACCGACAAGTAATTAAATTAATGAATATGATGCAATAATGTAAATTATCTACCTATTGCATTTATACACTTATTTTAGAACACTGAATTTTTGTGATATTTGTTGCATGCAAGGAAGACTCATACTATAATTGCATTTATACACTTATTCATACTCACATTCGATGTTATAATTTATATAATTGTATATCGATTCAAATATTTCTTAAAATATTATAACAAATTCATTCCGTGCGACGCACGAGTGAAAATACTAGTTATCACTAATAAGCCCTAATCTTGCTAATATTATAAGTGTTAAGTCTAATCCTTATCGAACTCTTCGGTAGCTCTGTGTTGGGTTTCTTTCTTGGGCTTTCTTGATCCAGTTGCTCTTTTGGGTCGATCCATGTGGCCCAGGCCTAGTTTATTATCCATTATCCAGTCCTCCACTTTCTTGGGATTTTGCGAATACAACATCTCGAAAAAGTATAATTGTGTTTTTTTACTTCGGTCAATCTGCAAATAGAATTTTTTTTTTGCTTGCCCATAAATACTCCCCTTCCCCTTTCATTTCCCAACCTTCCTCTCTCTCTCTAACTTCTCTCTTCCTTCCCTTCTTCCTTTGCCTACTTCATACTGATACAGGTAAGTCTCCATGTGCTCTTCTTTTCCCTCTTTCCCATTTCTTCATCCTTCTCGTCTTTTTTTATTTTTCGTTCGGGGCCACCGGAGCGTGCCGAGTGTTTCGTGTAGCAGCCGGCACCGGCTGACTGCCCATGCGAGGCTGACTCACGGCTGACATATATATATATATATATATANCTCTCCTATGTTCCTATTCGTAATATAATTCTAGACTATAATTACTATTCGTAATAATTCAATATATATATTTCTCTGCAATGCAATATATATCTATACTATTAATAAAAATAATATCATCAGTTTTAACTTCCCTCCTAGAACAGACCTATAATATTATGGTTTGTGTAATATTGTAAAATATGGTAATACAATTTCTATCCCTAATACAATTGCAAATTAAAATAGAATTCCTAATAAAATATATTCTTCCATACGTTTCTATTCGTAATACAATTCTAGACTAGGATTGCTAATGGTAATAATTCAGTATATATATTTCTCTGCAATGCAATCTATACTATTAATAAAAACAATATCCTAAATTTTAACTTTCTGCCCAAAACAGACCTATAATATTATGGTTTGCGTAATATTGTAAAATATGGTAATACAATTCCTATCCCTAATACAATTGTAAATTAAAATAGAATTCCTAATAAAATATAATCTTTCCTACGTTCCTATTCGTAATACAATTCTAGACTAGAATTGCTAATGGTAATAATTCAGTATATATATTTTTCTGCAATGCAATCTATACTATTAATAAAAATAATATCCTCAGTTTTAACTTCCCGGCCAAAACAGACCTATAATATTATGATCTGCGTAATATTATAAAATATGGTAATACAATTTCTATCCCTAATACAATTGTAAATTAAAATAGAATTCCTAATAAAATATATTCTTCCATACGTTCCTATTCGTAATACAATTCTAAAATAGAATTACTAATGGTATGGTTTGCATAATATTGTAAAAAATATGAAAATTTGGCATAATTCAACGCGCAAGGCCAACCCCAATTTTCTGAACGACATTCGTGCATGCAGGTGTCCGCGCACGAATCAAGCCTTTTTTAGTTCATTTTGGGATTTCATTTGCACCCCCTGCGCGCGAGAGAGAGCCTCTGTGCTATACAATTCAATAAGCCTTTGAAAAACTCTTGTATAAGTAGTGATGCAAACCACTTCTCAAACCAATGTGGGACAAAAGTTGAAATGTTTTTCCCTATATTTTTCTAACTCAAATGGGTGAACTTTGAGAACCAATTTCTCATTCACCAATTATCAGTTTTGAGCGTACAATATATCAATCTTTTCGTCTAATTACGAAGAACACGAATCCACTTTGGCCCGACCCAAATCGAAAGTAGACCCCACATATATTTGTACCACAATATTGCCAGTAAAATGCCATTTTATGCTAATTTTTTTCCAACAGTTATTTGTCCAGAGAATATCAACGTGTTGAAGGAAGAAGATGATATATAGTGAAGGGCAATATCATCTTCACTATATATCATCTTCTTCCTCCAACACAACGCTCTACGGTCAACCAACAATTACTCAACTGATTATCCCATTACTCCCATGTAAATTTTTCTCTAATATAGTTATACTTACTGAATATCAAAATATAAGTGTACCTCAAGATCTTGCAATAACTAACCGACAAGTAATTAAATTAATGAATATGATGCAATAATGTAAATTATCTACCTATTGCATTTATACACATATTTTAGAACACTGAATTTTTGTGATATTTGTTGCATGCAAGGAAGACTCATACTATAATTGCATTTATACACTTATTCATACTCATATTCGATGTTATAATTTATATAATTGTATATTGATTCAAATATTTTTTAAAATATTATAACAAATTCATTCCGTGCAACGCACGGGTGAAAATACTAGTTGTTATTAATGACATTAATTTCTAATTCTAATTGAATTTTTTATTTGTAACATTGTATTTTTTTTTCTTGTTTCTTAATACTAATAGTGATATGAGTGATTTATTTCTATTGGATTATTTTGTCTATTTAATTATATTTCATATATTGTTTTATCTTATTTTGATGTATTTTAATTTTTCATCTCTATTATTCAACAATATTAATGGCTCGGCTCTAAGTATTTTGTATTTTTTTTTTATTTCATTGGTTTTTAATCTTTCGTCTCACTGGCGATGATTTTTGGATCCGCCTCTATGCGAGGTGAATAAGGAATAAACATAAGATATATATGTGTGGGTATGCTGGATTGCAAGATACTCCTTAAATATCTAGACAAGACCCAAACAATGCAATATTGTTTATTACAAGACCCCCGAATGGAATGGTAGTGAATGAACATCTACATACGCATGACTTGCACGCACATGCAAATTCTTATATCATGGATAGGGGTTCACAATAATGTATGTGTATGTTTCTTATGTTGTGATGAGTTTTAAGTCTTGTGTTATGCAATTTTGTATCTTAAGAATATGAATTATGTACTTGAAACATATTAGTAATTGTGTCTTATGTTATGAATTTATGTGTCTTGTGTTGGGAAATTATGTGCTTATGAACATAAATTATGTACCTAAATCAGATTTGAAAAAAAAAAGAGTAAATTTCTTGTGTTGTGATTTTTTGTGTCTTGTGTTTATGAAATTTATGTATCTTACAAGTATGAATTCTATACCTCGTCGTTTCAATTCAGGATTCATAATGCCATGTGAACCCTAGTCTTTGTTTCAATTTGAACCCCAGCCACTTAGCCCTTCAGACTCAACATGTACATCTCATCCTCATCAATTGTTAAACCATAAACCAAAATTCATCTTGTATTAAGGATCCTTATCTAAAATGACATTCAAATTATGTGTCTGCGTTTAACCTTTGAAATTTTAAGTTAATCCTTTATTTATTTATTTTTGTTTGCTTCTTTTTAACTTGAACAAGATATTCCCTATTTCCTGAATACCACGTAGAGGTTCTAGCACCCCCTTTGGATGGTAAATATTATAAGAACCCCCAAGATTTGTTTTTTTTTTTTTTTAAATTAAATCTTTCACTCCAATTTCAAAATCTCAGAGAGGATCAAAGGATATGTTACTGCTTCAAGTAGGTGTTTATAATTTTTACTCATCTAACCTCAACCTATATGCGAAAAATTTACTGTTGATTTTGTTGATTAGTGGAACATTCTCAAATTGATAATCCCAAAGGGAGTCCCTCAAAAGTGGAATACTCCATATGATAAGATTGAGTTGAAGGAGTAGGATCACCATTTTTGTTCTAAAGTGGGAGAGACTAAAGCAAGGGATAACTATAAAACAAAGAAAAGAAAAAGGCCAAGAAAATTTGAGAATGATTCAGTAGAATGGAAGTCGAGCTTAGATTTAATTTAAAGTTAAAGCACTTTGTAATTTCAGAAATAAAAAGAAACAATGCTTCTCTGGTAAGCAAAAAACTCAATAACTGATGTAAATATATTATCTCGTTTTATGGCTTTCAAAAAAAAAAAAAAACAACAACAACAACGTATAGATAATACTCCATTTCGCACTGAATAAAATTAAATGTGAATTGTGAAAACTCTATCGTCGCCTGAGAGATTCGAACTCTCGCGGGGAAACCCCATGTACTTAGCAGGCACACGCCTTAACCACTCGGCCAAAGCGACTTGTTTGGTTGCTGAATGTAGTTTATGTATAGATTGAGATATTGGTCCGTTTTAGGATGAACATCAGAACAATCTTCTGGGACAGACATTAAACTTTAGTAGCGGTTGGATATTGGATAATATGGTGAGAATAACCCTTTTCTTTTGAATCAAATTTCAAAGAGATAAGGGTCAAATAAACTCTCAAACTATATATCAAAGTGTAATTAAATTCTTGAACTAAAAAAATCTTCAATTAGACCTTTAAACTTGTCAAATTTGTGCAATTAACATATTTGACCTATAATAGCANGAGAACGATACAGAAGATTAATTGGAAAATTGAATTATCTCACTATCACAAGACCAGATATCTCTTTTGCAGTTAGTGTATTGAGTCAGTTTCTTGAGAACCCTTGTGATACTCATTGGGATGCAGCTGTTCGAGTTCTAAGGTATATCAAGGGATCACCAGGGCAAGGTTTACTATATGAAGATAGAGGACATACTCAGGTTGTTGGATATTCTGATGCAGATTGGGCCGGTTGTCCATTTGATAGACGTTCTACTTCAGGTTATTGTGTACTCATTGGTGGTAATCTGATATCTTGGAAAAGTAAGAAGCAGGATGTGGTAGCCAGATCCAGTGCTGAAGCTGAATACCGAGCTATGGCTCTAGCAACATGTGAACTCATGTGGCTGAAGCACTTACTCCAAGAATTGCAGTGTGGTGATGTTGCTCAAATGACATTAATATGTGACAACCAAGCAGCTCTACATATTGCCTCAAATCCAGTTTTTCATGAGAGGACCAAGCACATCGAGGTTGATTGCCACTTCATCAGGGAGAAGATTATGTCAGGATGTATTACTACCAGCTTTATCAACTCTGCAGATCAGTTAGCTGATATCCTAACTAAGTCCCTTAGAGCTCCTAGAGTTGAGTATATTTGTAACAAGCTTGGAGCGTATGATTTATACTCTCCAGCTTGAGGGGGAGTGTTGAAACACAGAAGAGTAAAATCAGGAACAAAAGTAGGAATGTTTCCAGTAGTGCTCCTTAATTTAAGGAAGTTGTCTTTAGAGTTAGATATATATATATGTGTATTAGTTTGTAATATGAACACAGAGAAATATGTAGAACTCTGTTTTTTCACAGTAGGTCAGGTTGTGTTGGATATATTGGTCTAGTAACTGTATTTTATTTGGTGATGAAATGTGAATTTGATTGGTGATGGAGAATAAAAACAAAAAAAAAAGGTATCATTGGGTGTTGATCAGAAATGTTTTGTTGGAAGTGAAAGTAGCTATGCAGCGTAGAATTCTAGTAAGATTGAATAGTCTTACAGTGATTGATATGGCTTCTATATCTTAGGAATTTGACTCCACTTAAAGCATATCTCTTTGCTTTTTGCTTTGTGCTTTGTGCTTTGTATTTGCATATAGAATTTGTTCAAGACACGAGTAGTAGCAATGTAAGAAGTATTAGGAGGATTACTGGTTGTACCGTACATTAAGCAATTGGTTGTGTAATTGATGCAAAGTTGTGAAGAATATGATACATCAAGTTTAAAAGAGCATGGGCAGGGTGTTGATTGCAGTTGCGTAACAGAAGAATACCTCTCATAATTATGTGAATCATACTACTTTTGTTTCTTTCATTGTTGCAGACACTCCATCAGATGTTTATCATCAATGCTGGTCAAGGATTCAAGTTGTTGTGGAATACTGTAAAGAGCTTTCTAGACCCCAAAACATCTTCCAAGATTCACGTATGCCCATTTTATTTCCAACAAAGGTTATGAGGTTTTCGGTTTTCTTAACCTCAGAAGCTCGTTTTACTGTATGTTTCTCTTTTGCAGGTTCTTGGCAACAAGTATCAGAACAAGCTGCTTGAAGTAATAGATGCTAGGTGAATCTGATCAAATGATGCTTCAATTGTGTTTTCGTTTTTTTGTTAAGCTGTGCCTCGAACTGTATCACTGAACTCTAAGTTTTGTGCAGTGAGTTGCCAGATTTTCTGGGCGGAACCTGTACATGTGCAGATGAAGGAGGGTGTCTTCGTTCTGATAAAGGTCCATGGAAAAACCCGGCCTTATTGAAGGTATCACAGTTGTCTGTGGCCTAAACTTTCTCTTCCTCTAATTATACTTATAGCAATAACAAAACGCCATACTCTATGTGCCACAGATGGTTGGTGAAGCACGTCGTTGCAAACAGGTTCTTAAGGTTCTGAACAGCGAAGGAAAGGTAGTTTATGCTAAACCCCGTTTCCCAATGGTATGGCTTCTGCTCTGTAACCCTATGTATATATAGTGTCTTGTATATCAATTTCTTTTCCTTTTTTTGAATATCATCTGCAATTCTAAATGTATCTCGCTTCTCACCAGGTAAAAGGCAGTGACACATCAGCTGAGTCGGGATCAGAAGCTGAGGATATTGCTTCACCGAAAGCTGTGAGGAGTTTTTCACAGCTTCGGCTTACTCCTGTTCGTGAAGAGGTATTCTTCTGTTACGCGTTTTGAGCAGTCAGGATTATGTTGTTTGGCTACCTAGTTTGATGATTTTATGTTCTTGCCAATAATAAACAGGCAAGAGTTAATGGGACAAGCAGCTATGCAGACAACTTCTCAGGATTTGATGAATATGTTCCCATGGTTGATAAGGCTGTTGATTCTGGTTTGAAGAAACCATCATCTCTTCGAAAGCCATATGTTCCTAAAGGTTTGAATATCAAACATATGTATATTCACTAAAACTTATAGTTAGACTGCACATTTGTGTTGTTTAGTTTATACTATGCTTATATAATCTCTCTGGTTATAATACCTGAATTCAGCGACGCTTTCACCACCTGTCACTCAAAACACTCCGGATGGGCTTCATGCTCGCGTTTTAGGAGCTCTTATGGCTTTCTTCATGGCTGTTTTCATGCTTTTCCGCTCTGTGGTCTCCCGCGTAACCAAGAAACTTCCAGATGCATCCTCCCCTCGGGATCAAACTCGTGGTGAATTCTCCTCTGCAGAAACCCCCAAGGAAGAGTTTCGGCCCCCTTCACCAACTGCTGCTTATACAGAAGCTGAACTTCTCTCTGCTGTGCTCAAGAGACTAGGTGAACTAGAGGAGAAAGTAAATTCAATTCAAGAAAAGCCATCTGAGATGCCAAATGAAAAAGAGGAATTGTTAATGGCTGCTGTTTGCAGAGTGGAGGCCTTAGAAGCCGAGCTAATTTCCACCAAGAAGGTAAATGCTCTTCTTTAAGANAGTTGATTTGGACACGTGGATGGCTGTGGATCGTTCTTATTTCTCTTCTGGGCACCCGTTCTCATTAGAGCGCACCCATATATATATATATATATATATATATATATATATGGGCAAGATGTGGTGCCACCACTGCTTTTTGTGTAGGCGTGCGGCTTTGCACCACTATTTATGCACCAAATGCACTACCACGTGCTCAGGAAGCTGAACTTCTCACTGCTGTGCTCAAGAGACTAGGTGAACTAGAGGAGAAAGTAAATTCAATTCAAGAAAAGCCATCTGAGATGCCAAATGAAAAAGAGGAATTATTAATGGGTGCTGTTTGCAGAGTGGAGGCCTTAGAAGCCGAGCTAATTTCCACCAAGAAGGTATATGCTCTTCTTTAAAACATCCATTATACAATAGGCGACTGCTTTTCTGAAAACACTCCAATCAAAGAGAACCGTCTTTCCTTTTTGGTTGAGCAGGCTTTATATGAAGCTTTGATGAGGCAAGAGGAGCTTCTTGCATTCATTGACAAACAAGAAGCAGCCAAACAACGGGTATGCTAACCAGTTCTCATCTATGAACATACAATATACACCAGCTAAATATCATTCTCACAGAATTAACAACACAACTTTCCCTTTTTAAAAGTGCACACTTTCTGTTTTTGTTCTTTGTCTCCCGCAGGCAGTAGTGTGAGCATAAATATAATATGTGCAGTCCAACTATCAGCTTAGGCTTTTAGTTGAGATGGAGCACATCTTTAATTTGGTATCAGAGCCATGCAAAAGATCATGGGTTCGAATCGACTTCCACGTATTGCGCTTGGGATCCACCGCTCCAACGAGATGGAGCACATGCTTTAATTAGTAGGTTGCCGCATATTTTAGCTATGCAGTTGCAGATGAACAGAAAAAGAAGTCCTGCCTCTAAAGTCCTCAGTCGTTGGACATACTTTTGCTTTTGATTCATTTCATATTTGTTTGTTCTTTTTATGTTGCATGCATGTGTTCAGCAATCCTGGCTGATCATGCTGATTTTTTCTTTAAACAAAAAACAATCTATATTGTTTTGAGATTTTATTTGGAATAATATCATACCATTGTGAAACAGAATGAACTAAATATGATTTACCATTATGATTTGACTGTTAATAAAAGTATCATCTCCCCTAATATATAAAAGTGCTCACCTTTTTTGGGCTTCCTATACATATATAGCTACAGATGTTTAGTGTGTCACAAACTGGATGATTAGAAACCGAAGAACTTCTTTTTCTTCTTCATCTTCTCGATATAGGCTTCTATCTCAGTTTGATGGCTACGAGTCTCCTCAAGAGCCTGGAAATATAAAAGGAATGGATTAGTCATTAGTTATTGATGAACATAACTATCAGTTTAGTTGAGACGGAACTCGTTTTTCAATTATAGCAACGTGATTAATACCTTCTTGGTGGCTTCGAGTTCTTGCTCCAAGGCATCAACGCGNTCATGCTGATTTTTTCTTTAAACAAAAAACAATCTATACTGTTTTGACATTTTATTTGGAATAATATCATACTAGTGTGAAGCAGAATGAACTAAATATGATTTACCATTATGATTTGACTGTTAATAAAAGTATCATCTCCCCTAATATATAAAAGTGCTCACCTTTTTTGGGCTTCCTATACATATATAGCTACAGATGTTTAGTGTGTCACAAACTGGATGATTAGAAACCGAAGAACTTCTTTTTCTTCTTCATCTTCTCGATGTAAGCTTCAATCTCAGTTTGATGGCTACGAGTCTCCTCGAGAGCCTAGAAATATAAAAGGAATGGATTAGTGATTAGTTATTGATGAACATAATTACATAACTATCAGTTTAGTTGAGACGGAACTCGTTTTTCAATTATAGCAACGTGATTAATACCTTCTTGGTGGCTTCGAGTTCTTGCTCCAAGGCATCAACACGACTCAATGCATTGTTGAGTTGCTCCTCCTTCTCGGGTGACATGGTGGGTGGTTCCTTGCTGAGAGTAATCAACTTTTCCTCCGGGCTTCTCACGTGTTTCATCATGTTCATTAACTCTGTGACAGACACAGTAGTTTCAGGGAGCTGATATCCCGGGCCATTCATCAAACCAATTATCTAACTAACTCGACCTGAGTTTTGCATTAAAATGTCGAACTTTTTTTTGTTTTTTTTGAAAACCAAAAATGTCTAACTTATACCATATGTATATACGTATATGTACCTGTTAGGCCTAAATTAGATACTACGGAGTATATTTTTTAAAATAGAAGATATTTTTAAAATTCGCAGAACAAATAGAGTCTTGGCGGCACTCCGCGAGTCCGCGCCCAAATCATTCATTTTGGATTGGAAACTGAGTTGCCTTGCCTAGAGGAACTGAAAGTCGACGCCGATCAAAATTTCGTTCATTCTGCGCTTCGCTCGCCAATCGGTAATTCCTTACTGCGATTCGTTTTGATTCATTTCGCACTGTTCTTATTTTCGGTGGATTTTTCGTTTCCCCCCAATTTTAACTGAAATTCTATCATGTATCTAGACTTATGGCTGTCCATTGTTTCATACTCGTTTATGTTTTGCTAATTTCAGGCTTCTTTGTGCATCGCTCAAAGATGGCCGTGTGAGCTTAATCCCAACTCTTTATCTCTAGGGCTTCAAATGGCCTCTCTCTCAGTCATGGCTGGTAATTCCAATGGCATCAGTAATGCTCAGCCNAAGAAATCTGGAAGTTCACTGGTTGATTGAAGATGATAAATTGTTTATTGTTTAGGAATAAAATTGCTCATTTGTTAATTCTCATGATATAAAAAGCAACACAAGATTTACCTTGCATCAATGATTTCAAGCAACTTGCTCTGATACTTGTTGCTAAGAACCTTACAGAAAATTAAAAAAAGAGTCATCGTTTTTAACTTAACCAAAAGCTTGGGATTTTGCAAAATGCAGATGAGGTAAAGCTTACGTTAATCTTAGCAGTGGTCTTGGGGTCAAGGAAAGACTTGACTGTGTTCCACAAGAGCCTAAATCCAGATCCAGCATTGATGATGAACATACGACACAAGGTCTATACAGCGAAAGAAAACATTGAACCAACGAGAAACCGAGACCAAAGAGTAAAATGGACGAAAGGAAAGCAAATACCTACCTCAGGGTAATTGTCACCATCAACTTTTTGGAGGGCCTGAATGAGTTCCCTAGCTGACTTGGTGAAGTTTTTCAGTCCCTGAACCATTATTGCAGTAAATTATATTCTAAAGGAAATAAACACGAAGGATATATTGCAATTACATACCACTCCTTGCACATCCAGAATAGTTGTGCTCTGATCAATGTGTTTTTTGGCAGAGATTGTACACGCTGGCATTTTATCATTGTTGGTCCTCTCAAACTCCTGGACATGGTACTTCAGATAACGATCCATGGTGGTAACTTGCATGAGCTTGGTGGCATCAACCAGACCAAGTCTTTCAATATATACCGGCCTTCCATCCTTGTCGACGCCATGATGCCCTTGGGGATAGTACTTAAGGACCTCTTCTTTCTCCTTGAAATCGAAGTCCTAACAAATGGGTCATGACAAAAACATCAGTTATTCTTACAGCTGTAAAAACGAGCGGGAAATATAAATGGATGAAAGCTACACTACCTCTGTGATCGTGTCAGCGCCAAACTCCTTCCTCCACTGGAGCATATCAGACCACATTTGCTTTGTTTTCTCAATGTCAAACTTCCTGGCCCTCAAAAACCTACATCCATGATTGCAATGAAGAAAATTCCATTTAACATCCTCATATATAAACATCTTTTACTGTTCATTACAAGACTATGAAATTCAGTCGGGACCTCAGCATCATATGATAGTCGTCATGCTTAGCTGGAAGCAATTCCTCGAGGATAAGAGCTTGGCGGAAGGCATCAACAGATTTAACTTCCTCAGCATCGTGCTCGTCATCCATGACAAGCGAAAACACTTTGCTGTTCCTCCTGCTCTTTTTGCTTAGAGTACTTTTGAACTTGTTGGAGGCATTAATGGCCTTCTTCTTGAATGACTCGAGCCTCGTGTTTCTGTCGACGTCAATTTTTTCCATACTGCCTGTAAACAGATATAGGCATCATGATAAACTAATCTCCTCCATAACATTCCTCAATCAAAATGTCAAACCATATATATATGCACCCCATGAATGAAAGAATGAAAACTAAAGCTTACCTGGCTTGACCTCCACAGACATATTGACACTCAGGATTGCAGACTTGATTAGAGCTTACACTGTTTGGGATAACATTATTAGTATAGATTAGTGAATTACAGATTTTTTTTTTCTTTTTTAGTGCTAACTTTTTTCCTGATTATTATTGGTAGTAATAAGTGAATTCCATTTCCTTTTCTATTTTTCATTTTCTTGAACACAAGTGTTTGGGCGGGCTTGTACGAAAGGAGGATTTTTTTAAAAATAGTATTTCATATCCTTATTGTTATTAATTAGTAATTTTTGATAGAATAGTGTGCTTGAATGGCTCTTCATATCAGAAGCTACTTTAGGAACAACAAATACAAGCCTATTCTTACTCCTACCAAGCCAATTACAAAAAGAATCCCTGTGCTGATCCCCATTCAAATCGGATCCACAAAAAGCACACCGATTCAAATTGATTACTCTTGTAAGTGTGACAACCCTGTGCCTATGGCGGTACCTACCACCGACCATTCTATGTACATCCTTTTATCTTTTGCTGTGATTTCGACAAATTATCCATAACCTGGCGATTGCATCTCCCGAATGGGTACCAAAAAATTGAATGACTATAGCTACCTAATATCCTAGAACAGGGTTTCATAGTTGAAATCCCGACACAACTCCTGGAAACCATTTCTTAATATACTGATAGGGATTAACTGCTAATCAAAGATCAAATCTTAATGGTAAACTATTATATAAGTATTGTATATAATTAAAGGGATATCTGTTAATTTTGAAAAATAAATGAACAGATATTTAAAATGAAAATTTATACACAGACAGAGAAAAGCAAATATTTAAAAGGTAAGCTTACTGTTGAAATGAGAGAGAAGCGCGTCCGTAAGCGGAAGAGAGAGAGAAGAAGAAACAATCTTTGGATCAAAATATCAAATGAAGCTTCCCAGAAAGAAGGACAAAACAACAGATCTGTGTTGGATGGACCTGTATTCCCAATAATGTCCCTGCACGTGCCACTAAATAGAAAAAGAAGCAGGTTGGTTGGTGACAACTTAGAAGGGGCGTTGTAGTAAATTTGGATTGAAAGTTAAATAGATCATAATGGTCAGTGTTATAAAATGTGCGGATAATTTGTGAATCCATTTGGATAAGCTGACAAAAATATACATCCTAATGGAAAAACTCTATTCAAAAAGACATGCTAGTGGGACTTGCGTGTCTGAGAATTAAAAAAAAAAAAAGTTTGCCGACTTCTCCGGCAAAGGAGAAGCAACTAAGTTGGTCGCCGAAGAACCTATATTTTGTTGTTGCATATCCAATTCTGTTTTCTTCTATAAATATGCCCACGCAACAATTCAAGAACTTCGTAGAGGACAAGGTCAAGCAACTGAATCCACTCTGCAAGGTTACAATAGAATCATTCCGTTAGACCGACCACAAGCATTAATTAACTACATACCACCCAAGTCTTGTTTTCACTAACTCCACTGTCCAGAAGAATCAAGATTACTCTCAACACTACCTTGGGTTGGAATCTCAGCATATCTGCACGAGCCATTGCTTCAGCTTGAGCAATTCTTTGCCTGAATGTTTGTGCCATCTCCTCGGCCTGCACGAACAAATCACAAGCTTTTAGTTACTATTTCTCCACAAATCTCTCAAGGCAAAAATTCAAGCACACAAGGAAAGGGCCTTGAAAATACAACTCAATTCGAGAACAGGAACATTTTGAACAACTTACTTTCTCAAACACAAGTGTAGGATTGCGAATCATGTCACCAGGTGTAGGTTCCAGCTTCTTTGTAGAAAGACTCACACGGCCCCTCTCACGGTCATGACCTGAAACAAAATTTACCAAACTATTGTAGTATCTCTTCGGAGTTACATATGATTGATTAGCCGAAAACTAGGCAGCAAGCAAAGCTATGCAAACCTTTAAGGTGTCACCTGGCTGAAGGACTGTTTCAATATCTGAGACCCGATCATGACTGATCTGGCTAACATGGAGGAGACCATTAATCCCTCCTATATCAATGAAGGCACCATATGGCTTCAAACTCTGAACAGTTCCCAGTACAACTGATCCAATTCCCAACTGTGCCTGACTATCAGCCATGGTCTTGCGGTTACTGAGGAAAAGTCTAGACTGCTCTTCATCAACCTCCACAAACTTGAGAGGAAGCTCCTTATCCAAAAGCTCCTCTGCAGTTGATTACTTAGAACAGTTACTAGTGACTTCCAAAATTAAAGTTCAAGTTGCATAGCAAATGAAGGAAAGGTAAAGCATAATAGAAACTTGTTAGATTAGGAAGTCCGAACAAAGCTACCACAGTTATGAAAAATATAAAAGTTTATGACAAAATATGTAACTAACAGTTGAGATCTGTGAGAATGGAACAAATCCACGAAGGCCCTCAACCAATGCCACAACTCCACCTTTATTAGCACCAATTACCTACAAACTCAACAAATGAAACATGACTTGCACCAGTTGCCAGAAAGTAAAAGTGCAACAAAAATAGTCCGCTAATTAGAGATCAACAGAACAACAGTCAGCATAATGCTGTCAGAAAGGCATTGAATAAATATCAGAATGCATGGTGTGGTGGATACTTTTATTGACTTGTCATGGATGTGGAGAGGGATATATATTTCCTCATCGTATTGAAACAAGGTAATGGAAACTGAATTCAGATATACCCTCTGTTAGGTAAATCATACCTTCCTTTTGACAACAACATCTTCAGCTTGAAGCTGCCTGCAAGGTCATATTGGATGGAATGCAAACTCAATATCAAACTATCATCAGCTTCATTTTCACCAATAACTACAAATTCCTCTCGTAAACCAGGAACTATGCCAGCCTCTTCTACATTCTTGATATTGTGAATAGATGCCTCTCTAAGTGGCAAGAATGCAGATGATTTGGCAGTGATGTCAACTAGAGCTCCATATGCATCTATACTAAACACTGTACCTTTTACCTACCAAGACAAATAGAAACAAATCAACTGGCTCAATCTTGGTTATGTTGAGAAAATCTGAACTCTGGTGTTTTATGAGTGTAAAAATATTGTTCTCCATTTCAACTTCACGACCCATTCATTATAA
>CM008344.1:50831037-50847309 GCA_002525835.2 Ipomoea batatas
CTAGTCACATTATACTTTTTTTTTTTTTTGGAAAGTAATGTCACATTATACTTTAAAATTGCATTTTGTTGTTCTTTTTTAATTGCATGTTGTTGTTTACCTAATATTATAGTAAAATACTCATCCGTTCCATTTTACCTGTCATATTTATTATTTATTGGTCAAATCAACTCTTTCTTCATTGCTTATTTTCTTTAGTAATTTTTTATTATTTTTAAATTTAATTTTTTGTGTTTAATAGTACTTTTGATGTAATTTCTAAATATATAAATTTTATATATTAATACTAAACTTAATATTATGAAAAATTGGATTAAAAATAATTTCAGTTAAGCCTCGTTAAACGAACCAGACAACCAAAATGAGACGGAGGGAGTACAAAATTTATTTCGTAGATATTTTTAAATAATAATTATAAGTTTTCATTGTTATTTAAGAAAAATTGTTAGTCATTACACGTGATCAAAATTTATAAGTATTGAATAGTTATTGTAAATTTTTTCATCATTACAATAGTTTATTCCATATATACAATAATTGGGTCACATTTGTGTGAGATTGTCTCACAGATCCTTATTTGTGAGACGAGTTGAGTCGGGTCGAAACAACATTCAAATGTCGTACTTATATGTGCAAATGTCATACTTATATGCTCAAATATAATATTAATCAAGAATACAATTTTTGTTACTTATAAGAGAAAAAGTAATACATTTTTCATAATAAGTAATGTTAAGAAGAGCCCTTTACTTATTAGGGAAAATATAATACTTTTGAGGAAAAATGTAATACTTTTAAATCAAAACGTAAAAGTGTTATATTTTCCCTTAAAAGTATTACATTTACCCTTATAAGTAACAAAAATTTTATTCCTAATTAATATTACATTTGGGCATATAAGTATGACATTTGTGCGTATAAATATTACATTTTCATCTTGACCCGACCCATTTCACGGTGAGACAGTCGCACACAAGTTTTTGCCTACAATAATATAGTGAGTGAGATTTTATTATTATTGTTTTGAGTGATAAAAGAAATATGTAAGCACTCGAAAATGTATATTGAATAAACATTGCTTTGTGAGTATAGTCTACACAAAATGTATATTGAATAAACATTGCTTTGTGATTATAGTCTACACAAAATTACAAGAAGATAAATTAATACTCACTCTGTCTCATTTTACCTGTCATATTTATTATTCATTAGTCAAATCAATTTTTTCTTTATTCTTATTTTCTTTAGTAATATTTTATTATTTTTAAATTTAATTTTTTGTGTTTAATAATACTTTTAACTTTTAATGTAGTTTCTAAATATATAAATTTTATATATTAATTCTAAACTTTTTTTTTGAGAATATATTAATGTTAAACTTAATATTATAAAAGATCAGATTAAAAATAACTTCAGTCAAGCCTCTTTAAACGTATCAGAGAATTAAAATGGGACGGATGTAGTATTTGTTATCTGAGCAATTCAAGACAGAAAATTGAGTAAAATTTATAACTTTCAAATTACCAAATTAATTATCAGATGAACTTGATTGGAGTTGTCTAAAAATTAAACATTATAGCCATAACAATACTAGAATACTGGGAGCGAACTACAATTTGACCCGAATATGTCGTTCAAAGCGTTGGACCAAGAAAGCAGGATCATCAATTCGTCCGAAACTGATAACACAAAAATACCGGACATTTCCTCCAACACTGATTAATTTCATGGTTTCTTTTGTTTGACGCGCTATTCTTTTCGCCGGTTGCTGTCAGGTAGGAAATGACTGGGAAACTTCTTGGGCTGTGGCTTCTGACGAGCTTTTAAACTTCTTTTCTTCCTCGCATTGGAGGAACATTTGCTACCAAATTTCATGTTTGTTTCCCAACTTGCTTTTTTGAGTTTATATATTGTGGGAATCGAAACTAGAGAAGTCAATAGTATTGAAAAGTTAGGAGGAAAAGAAAATGGAGAGCTATTTGAATGAGAACTTTGGGGGAGTGAAGCCGAAGAATTCGTCTGATGAGGCGCTGCAGCGATGGCGGAGCCTTTGCGGTGTCGTTAAGAACCCCAAGCGTCGCTTTCGCTTCACTGCGAACCTTTCCAAGCGCTATGAGGCTGCTGCTATGCGCCGGACAAATCAGGTACCTTTTCCTTCATTTCCCAGTTTTCCCAGAATTGAGAAGAATTTGCTTTGACTGCATTTTTTTTCTTGAAAAAAAAATTCAAAATTTGCGTTTGCAGCTCCGTAGTTGACCTTAAGGAAACACCAATTTCTGTTTTTTTTTTTTAATGCTTTTTAGCCTGCAAATTTCGAAAACTAATTTTCGTAATCTCTGAGAGTTAATCGAAGTTGTATTTCTTATTCCTTAAATATGGCCTTCTGTTTTGATCTTGTTTTCCCCAAAGATGCCTCATTTTCTAGCTGGAAATCGAATAGAAATTTGCTGCAAATTTAATTTCACCGGTGGCGTTTCTTTCCTTTCGTTTTTGAGTGACAAGTGAATCACTACCCGAGGATAATGTGTATTGGGTCAACCCGGGTAACACGCAATCACTACCCGAGGAGAATGTGTATTGGGTCAACCTGGGTAGCACGCAGTCACTACCCGTGCGTCGGGTCAATCCCGGGTAAACCAATCTAGTAATCATGAAGGGTCTATGAGCAATAGACTTCTCTTGTAAGAAGTCGAATGTAACTTTGTGATTACCAAGGAAACAGTCTTGACCACCTTGGCTTGGGCGGCCTATTTTCATTTATTTTTTTTTACCTTTGATAGGAAAATAGTGATTTTATTTTTCCACTCTTCAAGCTAATGGTGAAGGTATTGTTACTGAAATGTGAGTCTACTTTGTGTTATAGGAGAAATTGCGGATTGCTGTTCTTGTTTCCAAGGCTGCCTTTCAGTTCATACAGGGTGAGTGCATTTTTTACTTACTCTTTTTGTTTTGGTAATTCCCATGATGTATTCAAGATTGACATTGTTTCTAAAAAATGATTGCAGGGGTGAAGCCACCAGGTGATTACACTCTACCTAAGGAGGTTGAAGAAGCGGGATATGAAATATGTGCAGATGAGTTGGGAGCACTAGTTGAAGGGCATGATCTGAAGAAACTCAAGTTTCATGGTGGGGTGGAAAGTATTGCCAGCAAGTTGCACACCTCCTCGACCAATGGGCTCTCTTCTGATGCTGATGCCCTACATCGCAGACAGGAGCTTTTTGGGGTCAACAAGTTCAAAGAGAGCGAGCCCAAGAGCTTTTGGGTGTTTGTGTGGGAGGCCCTTCATGACATGACTCTGATGATCCTTGGCATGTGTGCGTTTGTTTCGCTAATCGTTGGCCTAGTAATGGAGGGATGGCCGAAGGGGGCTCATGATGGGCTCGGGATTGTTGCTAGTATCTTGTTGGTTGTGTTTGTTACAGCAACGAGTGACTATCGTCAGTCTTTGCAGTTCAGGGATTTGGACAAAGAGAAGAAGAAAATAGCCATTCAAGTTACGAGAGATGGATATAGGCAAAAGATGTCGATATATGAGCTAGTTCCTGGCGATGTTGTTCATCTTTCAATTGGAGATCAAGTGCCTGCAGATGGGCTTTTTCTCTCGGGGTTTTCTGTTTCAATTGATGAGTCGAGTTTGACAGGAGAAAGCGAGCCAGTCATGGTCAGTGCTGAAAATCCTTTTCTTCTGTCTGGAACGAAGGTCCAAGATGGATCGTGCAAGATGTTGGTCACGACGGTTGGGATGAGGACACAGTGGGGGAAACTTATGGCAACTCTCAGTGAAGGGGGAGACGACGAAACTCCATTACAGGTTAAATTGAATGGAGTGGCGACAATCATTGGTAAAATAGGCCTCTTTTTCGCTGTGGTGACGTTTGCAGTGTTGATACAGAAAATGTATGTCCGGAAACTTCGAGAGGGAACCCATTGGCTTTTGAGTGGAGAAGATGCACTCGAACTCCTGGAATACTTTGCTATTGCGGTTACTATTGTGGTGGTAGCAGTCCCCGAGGGACTCCCTCTAGCTGTGACGCTAAGCCTTGCTTTCGCCATGAAAAAGATGATGAATGATAAAGCACTCGTGCGCCATTTGGCCGCTTGTGAAACAATGGGATCGGCTACAACAATCTGTAGTGACAAAACAGGCACGCTAACAACCAACCGCATGACGGTCGTGAAAACGTGCATCGCTATGAATATCAAGGATATAAACAAGCCGAGCGATGCAGCCGCGTTGTGCTCCGAGCTCCCCGATGCGGTTCTGAAGAAGCTGTTACAGTCCATCTTCAACAACACCGGGGGCGAAGTTGTGGCTTCGAAAACTGGAAAACGTGAAATGTTGGGAACACCAACCGAGACTGCTATACTGGAGTTTGGCTTAGCTCTAGGCGGAGATTTTCAGGCGGAAAGACAGGCTTGCAAACTTATAAAAGTCGAGCCGTTTAACTCCACTAAGAAAAGAATGGGCGTAGTATTAGAACTCCCCGAGGGAGGTTTACGTGGTCATACTAAAGGTGCTTCGGAGATCATCTTGGCTGCCTGTGACAAGGTGATAAATTCAGATGGCGTAATTGTTCCCATGGATGAAGCATTAACTAATCGCATGAATTCCACTATAGAGCAGTTTGCTAATGAAGCCCTTCGAACCTTATGCCTTGCCTATATGGAACTGGAAAATGGATTCTCCCCTAACGAGGAGATTCCACTCTCTGGGTACACTTGTATAGGAATTGTGGGAATTAAGGATCCTGTTCGGCCTGGCGTCAGGGAATCTGTTGCTCTTTGTCGTTCGGCTGGTGTAACTGTTCGGATGGTTACTGGGGATAACATCAATACCGCAAAAGCTATAGCTCGGGAATGTGGAATATTAACTGATGATGGTATTGCCATAGAAGGTCCAGTTTTTAGGGAGAAAAGTCCCGAGGAAATGCAAAAAATAATTCCTAAAATTCAGGTTCTTTTATTTATTTTCATTTACAAACTCAAATTTTTCTATTTTCTCTATTTCTTTTTCTAATTAATAAATGTATACCCCGCTTTTCTTTCAGGTGATGGCTAGATCTTCACCGCTTGACAAACACACATTGGTAAAGCAATTGCGAACAACGTTTAATGAAGTTGTGGCAGTTACGGGCGATGGAACCAACGATGCTCCTGCACTTCACGAAGCGGATATTGGACTTGCAATGGGCATTGCTGGAACCGAGGTGGAAAATTGATATTATTTTTATTTGTACTTTTATTCTGTGCACCGAGTCTTGGTTGATAAAAATGGACTCTACAGTGTGAAATGGGAAAATGCTGCTGTTTTTGTTTAAATCGTGGTTGGTTTGAATGGCTAATCTCTTACTGTCTTTAACTTGTGATCTCAGGTAGCGAAAGAGAGCGCTGATGTTATTATTCTAGATGACAACTTCTCCACGATTGTGACAGTAGCTAAATGGGGACGTTCGGTCTACATAAACATTCAGAAATTTGTTCAGTTCCAGTTGACTGTTAATGTGGTTGCTTTGATTGTCAACTTCTCGTCCGCTTGTTTAACTGGTAAGGAGCATTTACTCAATTTTCGGTTTCCTATATTCTAATACCCACATTTCGACCACATGGTTTTTCATGCGAGAATTTCCCCGATAATTTGGATATGATACAGGTAGTGCCCCCCTTACTGCTGTTCAACTTTTGTGGGTGAATATGATCATGGATACACTGGGAGCGCTTGCTCTGGCAACTGAACCACCTACCGATGACCTAATGAAGAGAGCGCCAGTAGGAAGGACTGGAAGTTTTATCACGAATGTAATGTGGAGGAATATCTTGGGGCAATCTCTATATCAGTTTATCGTGATCTGGTTCCTTCAGGCATGTGGAAAATTCGTGTTTCGTCTCGATGGCCCTGATGCTGACCTGACCCTCAACACGCTTATTTTCAACTCGTTTGTCTTCTGTCAGGTGCGTTCCGAAAGCCTTGCCACTGCTTTGCTTCTTAGCGTAATCTTTATTTTAAATATGTCAGCATTTCACATACGCTTTTTTTACTCCGTTTGCAGCTTTTCAATGAGGTGAACTCCCGAGAGATGGAGAAAATAGACGTGCTTGAAGGCATACTGAACAACTATGTGTTCGTGACAGTCATCAGTGTCACAGTTCTCTTCCAGATTATAATCATCGAGTATCTGGGGACATTCGCAAACACAACTCCCCTCAGCTACTGCCAGTGGTTCCTCAGTATATTCTTTGGTTTCTTAACCATGCCACTTGCTGTATACTTGAAGAAGATCCCCGTATGAAAGCCCATCGAGACTTACAGATGGCAATCTGGATCGGGTGCAGAAGAACCGTGATATCTAATCCTGGTGAGGGATGGATGCATTTGGCACAATTGTAAAATCCCACCTTCCTTTTCCCGTTTTTACTCTAGTTTTCATATTCCGGCTTGAGAAAACAGCTAGAGTACTGTTTTTCCCGCTCCAGCTCCCCCGAATTGCTTGGTTTTTTTGGGCCAACGACCAGCTTTAGTTGTGTATGTCACAATCTAAAGGCTTCCACTTATTAGTTGTTTGATTGACTTGAATTTAATTAATCTGTTCTGCAAAAATTGCTGCAATCTGATACTTTTGTTAGTTGATTTAGTCTGTAATCATCATCCACTTATGTTATTAATGCAAAAGCTGATGCACAGAACATTTGTTTTCTTCAATTATGGAATTTTTACTGTCTGGAAACATTTTATACAATGATATCAGAGTATTGTCTGAACAGAATTTGGTGCTACTGATCCTTAAACATAACAGTGTTAAGGTTTGTGCCTATATTGCCCAGATTTGGCTACAGTTTATGAAAATCACACAGTAACATTAAGAATGTTTCATCATTCTTCTTCAAATGAATTCCTTCCAGTATCAGATGAACAGTACAGCAAAGCGGGCTGAAGCAATGCCTTTGCACTCTGCAACTTCTGCAAGTCATCCTCATCATTGTTAGGTTCTTCAGCCTGCAAATCTAGTTGATGGTAGAGCTGCTGGATATATGACAGCATGAGTTTAAGCTCTTTCCATTTTTGCCCTTCATTTTTGACCAACTTCACACAGACAAAGTGCAACAGCCCCAGCATGACATCAAAGTCCCTCTTCCTTTGCAACCTAGCTAGCAAAATGTTCATGATGGTTGCTCCAAATGCATCCAATACATTACGGTTGCCTCTTAGCATCTTAACTATCATACCCACTAGTTTCTTGAATGCTAAGAAGCCGAATTCTTTAGAAGCTCCATCAGTTTCCTCATCAGAACCATCTCCTTGTAGTTCAAAGAGTTCAATCCTAGCTAAAATGGAAAGCCAAGAGGGAAGAGTTGTGATATCATGTTCGTGTGTAAGAACCGCACTGTCTTCTGCAATCTGATTCATTATGAGCAAAGATCCTAATGCCAGAATTAACTCAGGTACCCAAGGGTTAGCAGCAGAGAATAGACGAGACGCATGACCATAGCCCAAATGTTCCTCAATGGAAACTGTAAGGCTAAGAAGTTCATTGGCAAGATGGTAAGCTCCCGGTTGTGGTGTTGAAGCATCAAATGAATTCTTGAGCACCAGATTGAGTAACTTGGCTCCATATGTGAAGGAACTTTTCAAACATAGAAATGTGTCTTTCGTGCCCTCGTCTGTTAATTGCAGCTGGTTAATGGAATACTTTCTTAAACAGGAGATGATAAAATGTATGTATTCCATAGTGAACTTCAGGCAGGCTTCTAGATCATGGTAAAGATTCATTGCAGTAGCATCAACAATGAACTTGAGTACTGCAGTTAGCATCCTCACTCTACCTGAAAAGAACTTGTCATGACCTCTTGCTCTGATAAATTTGTTTGTGCAGTCTAGAAGATGATCCATTGTCAGGTCCAATGTAGTTCTCTGTGATGCAAAATTACGAAGATGGAAGCATGTAAGCTAAAAAAAAAAATGCTTTCAGATAGAATATAAACAAAATTAGCAGAAAAGAAAGAAAATAGCCACAGAAGATGCAAAAACACAATTAAGACTCATATCTACCTCTGCAGAGGAGGTTGGTTCAAGGCAATTCCTTTTCTTTACTGAATGTTTTTCAATGATGCTGATATTTTGAGCAGACATATGCAAACTAAGAGCTGTGTAAGCTAGAAGTGGAGATACACTGATATAATCACACTGCACAGGCTGCAGAATGCTAAATTCTGAGATATCCTTCAGAGCAAGAAATGCGGTTTCCAAAGTTCCAGATCCTAACACAGCCTTTCTTGTACTTTCAGATAATAATAGATCATTTACTTGCCAGGCTATTCCCTCAGCAATCTCATAATCCTCAGCAGAGCTAACTTTTGACTTATTTGTTGCCTTCTTTGAGTTGGAATGCTTGGATTTTGAGGAAATTCTGGTGGAGGATTTAGTTTTCCTCTGTTTTGCAGAGGAAACCTCGGGTTTTGCTGACTTGTTCCTAGAGTGGTATTTGGAGGCAATTTCTTGCAGAATTGTTGCTAGAGATTCAAACATATCATCAAACCAACCACAAGACAGCATCATCCTGTGTGCAGACCTCACCTCAGCTTGCCTCTCTACATTACCAGATAATCCACTGCAATTTGTGATCAAGGCCAAGCATTCTTCAAAAAGACCATCAACAACAGCTTCTGGAGAAATTGTTGTAACAATGTTGCATATAGATGATTTAGCATGGTTTGTAGTTGCTGCAGCAAACAGGATTTCCAGTACTTTACCTGATAACTCTTCCTTAAGAGTAGCCTGGAAAGATGCTTCCTTTACAAGATGGTTATAAAGGTGTGAGGTACCAATAATCATACCATTAATTTGATCTTCTTCCAGCTTTCCAGGCGAAAGAATCAACCGTATAAAAACTTTTAACAGTTCCATCAAAGACTGGAGAGAGGCTCCCGCTGACACAGCAAATTCACAGAACCTTGCTCCGGCAGCAGGAGACCTCTTTATAAGTGTAACACAACGATTACAGGCTTCTTCCAGTTTTACCTTCGAGGGGAAATACGAAGGAAGAAGAAGTTTAGTAATTTTCTGAGCAACAAGCCGTTGATCACTTGCCAATGCAGAACATAATGCATCTATACTAACCACCTGCAAAAGAAGGGGAAAAATGTAAGTTGAGGTAGCAATAGAAAATTGAATTAGCCTATAGCCGCACAGACTTTCAGTCATCAAGCAGTCCCTACCTTGTGAAAGAAGAAGTTTCTTATATCTCTCAAACTGAGAAGGAGATCTGCAGTGGCAGAACGAACGGAAAGTGCACTATCCGAAATCAAATGACCCATTCTTGGTAAAAGCACTTTAAGGACCTCATGAGAATGAGGATTTCCCAGCAAATATATGATACCATTCACTGCAGAAAGCCTGACTTCAGTGCATGCATCATGCACCATATGGTCAAATATTTTAGTAATTGTTTTGGTGATTGTGAGCGAAGGAATAACTTCCCAGAACATATGAAGAATCCGACAACACCCTTCAACAGCTACAACTCGCACATCTGGACATTCATCCATGACTAATTTATCCAAAAGAAAGAACTGTTTCTCAACAAGTGTGTCTTTTGCCTCCTTTGTAGCATCAGGATCTTCAAGAGGAAATAAGTCCAGAAGCAAGTGCAATGCATTTTGACGAACATTTGAGTTTGCAACCTGCAGCCAAGTTTGCAAATGATTTTAAAAGTTAACTTCCATTTCAGTATCTAGTTATCTACACAGCATAGCAAGGAAATATGAAAAGTCTGATGCACAATATGAGAGGTTCAGACGCTTCATTACCCAATTCTGCTTAATTTTAACACTTACTCCAATTAAAGACGCTAAATATGCAAGCTTGTTAATATTACAGTATTACAGTAATTTTTAAGAGAAACTAGACAACCAGATTATTGAACCTTGTTTGCCAAATGAAACTCTTATGGAGTACTTGGGCGCTCTCAGTTAAATCCAATGCCAAAATGGCACTTCAACACAATATGAGTACATGACCTGAAACTACCACCTAAATTCTATCTGTCCATTAAGGCTCAATCTTTGGGAAATAAGCTGCCTATATCTTTTCCTTTTTAGATATAACTAGGCCAAATAACTGAATCCATTCGGAATATCTAGTATGATACAAATCAATAGCAAGGTTGAAACATAATAGGAACACCACAGTAAAGATTAGGAACAAAGCAACAAAATTGGAAGCAACCCTAGCCAAGTTGGTAGTTGTTGACTTGGTAACCACAATGTTACAACTTACAAGTTCAACTCCCAATGAGAATAGCCTATTGGTCATCTGGGTTTGTGCCGCTCAGCTACGGACAACCTACGCTATATTGTTTACAGCCTTATGACCCTTTGTCAGCTAGGGTCACAAGGCAGGATTTAAGCAGTGCATACCCTCAGGTAGTGGCTGTGGGTGTCACTCGCCACTCAAAAAAGCAACAGAATTGAAGCAGAACACTACCTGCAGTGATCGAAAAATGACTGGCTCAGCAAGACGAAAAAGGACTTTTTCAACCCCAGCTATAGTTCTCTGAACAATGAAACCTCCCAAAATCCTCCTAATTGATGCAGAAAATGTTGCTGAGCTTGCATGAATAGCACTATCAATCAGCACTTGCAAGAACCCGTCCTCAATGTCATTCCTGGATTCCCCTTCGGCCGCCTTCCATGCCCTGAAAACAATTTCCCCAAAGGCCTCCAATGTGGATTTACGTCCAAAAGGAACCTGTGACTTAATCATTGCCAATGCCTCCTTGGCGAGCTGCCCGCTCAACCCAAACATAAACGCTATAAACTTCCTCCCGTCCTCCGTCTTTAAGAACAGAGGCGAAATCACACACCGCATCATCAGATGCTTCAAATCCGCAATGCTCTCATCATCGAAATCAAACAGCGTGAAGGCTTCGCGCAGAGCGTACACTCTATGCACATCAACTTTCTTCTTGAATGTCAACGCCCTCGACAACAGAAACGGCAGTGACTGAGTAATTAGGGATTCTCTGCCCGGCATATCTCTCTTCCACCACTCTTCGCACACGCTAGCAATTTCAGATAACAACCCGGAATCCGACTCAAAAAACACCAAGTTATCGTGCAATTCGCGAGCAGCAGGCAACAAATCAGACGCCTCGAATATATCTTTTGGATGTGAAATGCACTGAAACAAAATGTAAGCATATAGCTGCAAACTTTCCACGACAGAATGCTTCGCATCTTCACTTCTGTCTTTCGTGCTTGAATCCTCATCGTCATTCTTCCGGTTCCGGCCAGATCTGCGAAGCCGCTTGGTAGGAGGTGTTTGGGGGGACGTTTCTCCGCCAGCGGAGGCGGTGCCGTCGGAAGCTGGGTCAGTGGAGCTTTTGAATTTCTCGATTGCCTGAGAAATGGAGTGGCGGAGGGCAAGAGGGAGGGAGCCGGCGACATCGGAAGAAGGTTTGAGGCCGTGAATTAGAGTTCTGAGAGAGGGTTTCGAGACTTTTTTGAACCCTAATTTTGTAGCTGAAGAGAGAAACCCTTCTGCTGAGCTATGGAGCATTGAGCGTAGTCTCTTCTCCATTGAAGCGAAGGCATGAAATTCTCCGGGCTTCAGTTCTCCATGGTATCTTAAATCTGAAAGCGAGGGAAGTCGGCCGGTGACGGCGAATCCGAGACTCCTATTGGTCTGTCAGACGCGAGCCATGACCGACTGTAAGCTTACGGATTTTGAATTCTAAAGATTGGCGCTTTTGTTTTTGAAGTTGGGCTATGCTTTATGTGTCCACTTTAATACGGACTGGACCAATATCATCCCATCAATTCGGCCCAAATATAATGATTTCGTCTATTCTAACGGTTTGAAGAAATTCTCGTTATGATTGAGAAAATATGTTTGTCATTCGTTAAGTTTCAACAACTTGACGCACTTTAACCACAAAAATTATGTACCTTAAATTTGATCTAGATGTAAAAATATTAATTTTTCACCGTATTTTTTAATCATTGTTAATCCTGAACGTTGATTTATGCAAGATCAATGGCTCTCATCTCACCGCACCTAACATACCCAACCGCACAGAAACCCATTTATACACACAGAACGCGCGCACATAGCATATGCAATGCATGTGCATACACTTGGACCAGCACTAAGGTCTTCCTTAATAGTGTGAGGTTTTGAGAAGATTTTGCAGGTGTGATTAGGAAATAGAAAATGGAAATGAAGAAAAAAAATTGTTAAAAAAATTACACACCCAGCCGGCCGCGTGCACCTCACGCACCCGCCTGAGTGCGAGAGTGGCGCCTCACGCAGGGTGAGGCGCCTCTCTTCTCTGCAGGTAGGCCCCACTTTCACTGCAAAAACCCCAAATTTGCAAGGTATCCTCCTCTTTTCTCTTTCTTCCCCTTCTCTCCTCCACATCATCTAACTTTTTCTTAAAACTTGTGCAAAAACAACAAATAGGGAGGGCCTAAGTGCATCACAGACTAGCCCTTAGTGCACCACAGACCATCCTTTAGTGCACCATAGACCAACTCTTAGTGCACCACTCAATAGGGGTGTCAAATATGTTGATCACGGGGCATATCAACGCGGGTTAATAGACTCGTTGGTCTAACAGTACTACTCAACGAGTTTATTGAACCCACTGCATTTTTTTTCTTTTCATCAGCTACTTGGTGATGCACCACATACCATCGCTTAGTGAGTTAGTGCACCACAGACCAACGCTTAGTACATCACAGAGGCACATACCAAACAAAAGTATACATGGTGCAGAAAATTACAAAATGTCATCGCATATTTTCATCGTCATTGATTTTCAACCATTGATATAAGCTCATCTGATAGTCCAGGTATGTCTATATGTTCGCATGGGAGGAAGTGGAAGCATTTGATTTGATTTATACACACACATGTGTGTGTGGGGTCCGACTCCCATGAGAACCATGCTCTAGGTGAGAATTGTGGTCTAATCTGAATCATTAAAATCAAGAGATGCATAGTTGTAGTCTACACATCCATCTGCTAAAATTAAAGATATTATTACCATTATACAATAGAGAACATATGACTATAGGCAAATTAGTCTACCCAAAAACATCTAACCTCGACAAAAATAAGCAAATATTTTTTTCCACACTATTCTTTCCAAACTTATTTATTTTCTAACAATATGGATGGAACAAACAATTATTTTTAATAACTAATACTAACATCCACGCCCAAAAGTCAAAAAACAAAACTCCACGACAAACAAACCCTAGTGATAGAAATATGCACTACAACTAACACTAGAATGCACTACAATTGCAACAACGATGCACTGGCACTGTAACAACGATGCACAAATACTACATCTATAGACCGCAACCACCATAGCAACGCACAACCACTCCAATACTACCTCACAACAAAGTAATGCACCATTATTTCCATAGAAGTGTACAATTTTACTACTAGCAATGTACAACTTTTACTTTTGGAGTGCACACATGGCACACGCAGTGCATGTGCATACACTTGGACTAGCACTAAATGCACAACAAACTAGTCCTTAGTGCACCACAAACCAACCCTTAATGCATCACAAATCAACTCTTAGTGCACCACAAACAAACACTTAGTACATCACTTAGTGAGGTGCCAAACCCGTTGGTCACCGGGTATATCAACAGGTTCAATAGACTCGTTGGTCCAATGGTAGTATGGTACTACTTAACGGGTTCAATAGATGCACCACCCTTGAAAAATTTCTCAGAGTGATCCCCTCCAACCAATGCACAATTCACAGCCCTACGTTGCATCACACCTAACATTTCAATGCATAACTCAACAGCCTACGATGCACCCCTAATAAAATCGCAAATTCATCAACAAACCTAATAAAAAACATACTTCACCAAATCGTTAACAATAATTTTTTTTAAAAAATAAGATAACAAATATGAAACCATTCATGCAGAGTAGTCACCACTAGCGCTAGAAAAAATCCAAATAAGAATAGGAATGGCAATGTGGCTGGGTGGGTGTGAGGGATATATCCCCCACCCTGCACCAGCGTTCTCAACCCACTCTTCGCACCCGCGCAGGTAATGAAATTCCTACCCCATCTCCGCCCTCGCAGGGAATTTGCGCGTGCGGGTAATACTCAACTCGTAATTATTCCAAATAGTAAATTGATCCATATAACCTAAAATATAACCCTTAACCAAACAAAGTAATATTATATTATACAATCCAAACCAAACACATCAGGTAATTTTACATTCCCAAAATCTCACGTTACCTTCCTAGAGGTAATCCTATTATTTGAGGTAATCCAAGATTTCGTAAACCAAACGCCCCCTTAGAATTACTAAGTAAACTTCACATAAGACATATTTTTGAATAGTGATTATGAATTTTTTTTTAAATATTAAATAAAGATAATTTTCTTTAATTGCGGGATCCCCTGCTTGGAGGTTTGCTGAGGTGGGCTCGGGTTACAGTTGGTGAGAGTGAGAGCACTGACCGCGGGAGACAGCGCGTAAAATCTAAGACAACAAATCCTATGAATTGACGAAAATAAAAAAAAAGACATGTGGACTAAACCTCACGACCACGTGTTTAATTAGTATTTTAAGATAAATTGTCTCTTGTCATTGCATAGGAGCTGACACAGATCCTAATCATCCTCAATCCTCATCGATTCTGCGTCCATTTTACCTACGCACAATACCCATTTCCACGAACCTTCTGCTTTCTGTATATATATACATTCATAATCCCCACCATTCATCTCTCTCTTTCTCATTTTCATTTCAATCCAATCATTCTTGCTTTCTGCGGCGGCCGCCGGCGTATACGGAGTAATTCTCAGACAAGACAGCCTCAAAAGTTCTGTTGCATTTGGGCGTCTTTTAAAGATTGGTTGTGTTCTGTTTTTTAATATTGGGTGGGATATACAATACTGTTTTGGGATAGCAACTAGGAATACCGTCGGTTGTTGAATAGAAGAGATCAGAAAGAACATCAGAGAAGAGGAACCAGGACTTGTTTCCCGTCTGTTCTGCTTGTCCCAGTTTTTGGTCTGCAACGCAATAATAGTAATTAATTAAGGTAATGTCACATGATTATCAAACATGAGTTTCAGATGGGTTTCATTAAAATTTTGATCTTTTTAAAGAAATGGTAACGGAGTAGCAGATCAACGCATGGTCCATGCTTTCTTGCCTACAAAACCTAGGCCCCACACCGGGGCAAGACAAAATAGTGTATGGGTAAATCACTGTGACTCAGCATAGGCTTTCTTGATTTGTGTGATGGGGGACCATTTCTTGATCTGTGTGCTCTTGGAATGAATCCATTTCCTGGGATGTATAAAATGGAGAATTCTCTGGGATTTTGGCATTCTGCGGAAATATAATGTGGTTTAACAAGTGATAATTGACTTGACTCACTCTCAGCTGTTTATGTCTGCAGAGAGCTAAGTGGCAAATGAAGAAGATGACTCTTGATAAATGTGTGCCTATTCCACCTCCCCTGCCCCCTTCTTATCACCCGAATCGTTCAATGGCGAGCAGATCATCAATGAGGGAAGACTGCTGCCTTTCCTCTGCAGACCGCCTCTTCGATGAAGCTTATCGAGCTGATGTAACCATTAACACAAGCAATGGCTTTGTCATCTATGCACATTCTAGCATTCTGGTAAGCCCCTATAATTTGCAGCCTGTACTTAAGGTTGTCTGCAATAACTAATGACACAGAATTAATGTTCACAGTTTGGCATTTTCTATGATTACAGTGGTGTTGATTATTATTGTTTGTTAATTTTCCCATTAGGGTGTGGCTTCCCCAGTGATCAAAGCAATGTTAAGCAAATCAACGAGGCGTGGGAGCAGACGACTAGCAATACTAATGCCGGGTGTTCCAGCTGAGGCTGTTCGAGTTTTCATCAGATACTTGTATTCATCATGGTAATGATTCTTAGTATGTTCCATTTACATCACTGATAAGTAATCGCGAAGATTGAGAAGCTGATTGATTGTGCAATGTGATTCGATTGTAGCTATGAAGAATCGAAAATGAAGGAGCATGCTTTGAGTCTGCTGGTGCTGTCACATTCCTATATGGTTCCTCAGCTCAAGAGAGAATGTGAGTGGGTGATAGAGCATGGATTGATAAATACTGAAAACGCGGTGGATATTTTCCAGATTGCTCTACTGTGTGACGCCCCCCGGCTTAGCCTCATAACCCATAGGTTTATCAGGAAAAACTTAAAGCCTGTTTGTGTAACC
>CM008344.1:50905148-50916200 GCA_002525835.2 Ipomoea batatas
AAGAAGAATGGTGGGTGAAAAATATAAAAAAGTGATAGTGAAAGGGTATGAATTGAATCAGCCTATCCTTTCAAGAGAAAAGAAGGACTACAATATAACAATATAATAAATATAAGAAATTAATAAAGCAAGAAAGAAAGATAGAATCAACGGCAGAGAGACAGCCATTCGCGGGGACACGGAGCCGCTATTGCCCAATACTTTGGAATCTAACCCAACCACACACCCTCCCTCCCTCCTCTTTTACCCAACCACCCACCACTATATATCCATCTTAACTAACCCTCCCTTTCACCCTAGTTAACCACTACGGTAAAAGCAATAATGAAATCATATATTCAATTCTTTCTCAAACCCTAATAGGACGAGTTCGGGTGATTGATGTTCAAATTTAAGATGATTTATGATAAGTAAAATAATTTTTGTCACAACTTCATGTCAGATTTGGAACAGTGAAAATCTTATATGATATAAACAGTAATGTGTTTATGTCATCTTATAATAATTGAATAAGAAATACAGCTTTCAGTATAGATGGACAGTGGTCTAGTGATTGAGCATATTGCACTTGAATCTGGAGATGAGCTACACTAGTTATCTTGGTCGAGCTCGAGGTTATTAAAAAAAAAAAAAGAAATGCAATAATTTAAAGAGGGTTAAGCTAAACTCTAGTTAAACTAACCAGAAGGTACAAAGTAGATAAGGGGAAAAAAGAAAAGAAAAAAGCTTGAAGTTCACTCCTCCTTTCCCAGCATTCTTTATATATACACCCCTCCATCTTTCCAAACCAAAATTCTCTCTAATATTCTTCTGATTTCTCACCTTCTATTCCTTCTAAGATTTTGTTTATTGTCTCTCTCGTCTTCTTCACGCTGGGTTGACGACGAATTGAATATATATGTGAATATATATAAACATTTCTTTGTATATATACATATATAAAGCGCAGCAGTCCCAAAGAATCTCAAGTATGAGCTGCAATGGTTGTCGAGTCCTTCGTAAAGGATGCAGCGAGAACTGTATTCTTAGGACCTGTTTGCAATGGATTGAAAGCGCTGAAGCTCAAGGCCACGCCACCGTTTTTGTCGCCAAGTTTTTTGGCCGTGCCGGCCTCATGTCATTCATCTCCGCCGTGCCGGAAAACCAAAGACCTTGTGAGTTTTTGTTGGAAATTTTTGGGGATTTTTTTTTTTTTTTTTTTGGGGGCTTAAAAATAATGTATGTGTTTTGGTGCAGCTTTGTTTCAGTCTTTGTTATATGAAGCTGCGGGGAGGACTGTGAATCCGGTGAACGGAGCGGTGGGGTTACTGTGGACGGGGAATTGGCACGTGTGTCAGGCGGCGGTGGAAACCGTGCTCCGTGGCGGCGCGTTGCAGCCGATCCCGGGAGGTGCGGAGGCTTCGGAGTGCACCGACACGTTGAAGCTCCAAGATCCCGGCCAAAACGTGCGATCCAAGGTTCAGAAACGGCGCCGTTTGCCCGACGGACCGCCCAGCGTTTTGCAGCTCGCCGATCTTGATCTCAGCTTAAACCCGGGTTTTCAAGGCTTCCATCCCAAGGGCTATGGAAATACCAGTCCGGCGCCGGAGAAGCGACGCCCGGGGACTCCGTCCATGAACTCCGAGGAGTCGGTGACGACTACGTGTTTCGACAGTCAGTTCGCCGGCGCCGGAGATCAGGACGGAGGAGAACCCAAGCTTCTCAGCTTGTTCAATTAGCTTCTAATTAATCTTCTATTATTAGTTAATTAATTGTAATATTTCTCTTTTTTTGGAAGGGCCCGATTTTCCCGGAAACTATTTTCCGGCGAGTTTTTGTAAAATCATTGGCGCAAGATTCCCCCTTTCTTCCACTATTTATACCTAGTGGAAAAAAAATAGGGAGAAAATGAAAGTTTGCCAATTCATATCCTGTAATGAGTTCAATCTATGTTGAAAATTAATAATTTCAGTACTTTTAATTTATTTGATGAGTAACTCTTTGTTCTTTTTTAATGTTCCGACTAATTACATCAATATGACATTGTCACAATTTGTATAATTTATGAATTATGATCTTATTTTGGAGGATGTGGAGAACTAGAGTAGAGCCAAAAATGATGTTATTACAGTGAAAATAATCATATCTAAACAATTAAGTATTTGAAAATTTTATTCTAGATAACTTTCGTTATTTATTGCTATCATGATTGATCGTAACGTCAAGATTTATATAGATATGATCTTGTTTGGGGGCAGGAGGGTCAAAACGTGATTACGGTGGAATCAAGGAGCTTAATTGGATTTGGATCAAGCTGTAAAGTGGTGCCCAAAGTGACAAGATTAGGTTGATGAGATAAGGTTTGAGGTTGTCGGGCTTCGTCTACGTTAATTACACAGCCGTTAAACTCGAAACAAATCGCAGCAGCGGCGTAGCATTGTTGACCAACGTTTGACAAACGGAAGCTAAGGAATATGCGACGGGGAAAAAGAAAAAAAAAACATTTTGTTCCAAGCCCATAGGAGGAGGAGGAATAGGAATAGGGAGTGGTCAAACATTTGACCTACAAAAAACATGCTGACCTAGATTCGTCTCAGCTTTACGTGGCAAGGTACAAGCCCATGTTTTGTGATTGGCAAGAGTGCATGGTTATCCGTAACAGCACTGACAGTATAGACGTTTATAGTACCGTTTCATTAGTAAAATAAAAAGAAAATAAAAAAATAGGGGTATTGGTATAAGTGTGAGTGGCTTTATATTGGGTGGATTGATTGGGACAAAACTTATACTGATACGGCAATTAATAATAATAAAAATATTTTTTTTTTGAGAGAGAAATGGGATGTGAGGATATAGGCGTTGTAATGTGGACCTTTGGGCAGACAGAAAAGGTTGAGTTGTGTGTATGGGATTACGTAAGAGGGGTGGCGGCCTTTGGGTGATGTTAAGAGTCGTGCGAGGACGACAACATTAATGTATTGTAAGAATCAATAATCAATTTCTTTTTTTCTTTTTTTCTTTTTTTCTTTTTTTCTTTTTTTCTTTCCTTTTGGGTGGTAAAAAAAGGTGTTTTCTCTTGTGATGGCAAAATGTGGTTATCTACTACTTTATCTTGAGAATAATAATTTTCTTTTAAAGAAAAAATATATACTTGTTTTTGTAAGTTGCATATATATATATTTGGTTACTATATAAAATTATTAATTGATATAGAAAATAATGACAAATTATCCTCTTTATGCGAGTCTTAACTCTTAAGAAAAGTGCCAACATTAAGAATTTATGTGAAAGAGTAAATATTAAATGTATAAATTAAGAGTTCAAGCGGTATTTTATATTATGATAAAGCCTATAATCATTAATTAAATGCGTGTTTTGTGTGAAACACGTATTATGAAACTAGTCGTGAAATGATCACAAGAAGGTAAATTAATCTATGTTGCTAATAATTGGATGACTCAAATTAAGAAACCAAATAAGTAGCTCACAAGTAAATCAAACTTTTTTATATTACAAATAAAAGGAGGCTGGGTAAGCAAACCACTTCATGCAATCAGGCATAGAAAGATATTTCATAGCGTTAGATATATTTAATATATCAAAGTATAACGAAATGCAATTGATAAGAGAGAGATGGAATGTAAGATGGATGCCAAATTTCTTCTCATACTTAGACATTGAAGAATGTTATCACAAGACTATATATAGGTAAAGAAAAAACTAATTAACCACTATCCACTAACACGACCTACCACTAACCATTAGCCCACTAACAAATATCACTAACCATATCATTAACTAACAAAACTCTATTTTTCTTTTATAAACTTGATTTTATAATATGATAATACCTCGCCATCAAATCAACAATCTTATAAATTAATTTTTAAGCTATCTGATTATCAAGTTAATCTCCAAAAAACAAAGGGAGAAATGAGATGGGAGATTGAGGCCAATTGGGAGTACGGTCGGTGTCAGTGGCAGAGAGAAATTGATCCCATTTTATTACATTGGTTTTCTCTCTCTTCCCCCCACTTTGGGGCCAATGTTTTTCCTTACATTAACAATAATGCTCCAGCCTTTGAGGGGAGACCTAAATGGGCTCCACCTCATCTGTACATCTTTTATCAAGTGAGCTGTCTACCCAATCATCAATATCTCCCAATATCACTTTTTTTTTTAATCCATAATCTAATCCATATCATTTTTTTCCCTTTTACAAATACTCAATTTTAAAATATTATTATCAAAAGGCATTAAATTGAGTAAAAGATATATGAAATACTTAAACATAAATAAAAGATATTGAGTTGCTTAAATATGAAATCGTAAATTAATGTATTTTTTTGACAAAGGATATCATATTTTAAAGAATTCAAGCTAGTATAAACACAAAACATCAATAAAAAAAAGTCTGTAGCTAGTTTGAAGTTTAAGTGCTTACTCGTTTGTCTTTGATAGCATAAATTAGATCGTGTGTTAGGAGTTTAGAGTTACACTACCAGATTAGAGAGTGAGAAATGAAAATGTGTTTGTTGCTGGTATAAAGGACAACCCGTCAATCCAGAGTGAATCAATACAGGTCCAGTATGCATGTATAAGGTGAAAATGCTTAATTAGTACAATATGGAGAAGTAAGTAGGAGTTGGTGATAAAAAAAAAGATTAGTCTATCCAAAGCTAGTTGGAGCAGTACGTGTGATTAGTGCACATCCCCAGGAGTCCACGACTGTTCCATTTATGCTTGAGATCATAGTTGATGCTATGATCGCTGGTGGTAAGTTGTGTTGGTATGGTAACTCTGGTTGGTGGACACAGTCGATTAGTTAGGTGGCACATTAGACCTAGCTTCTAGCTACTTCACTAAGCTCAAATTTATTGGTCTCTAAGAAAATCTCATGAAGTAGTATGCCAATTCTAACCTTTAATCACTATTCAATTGATTAGGCGGCGTATGTTGGTCTTTTCAATTGATCAGAAGCTCAAGAGACTTTATCTCTAGGCTTGTTGTTTTGAACTTTTTGTTTAAATTATTAGATTAATTGGATTGCTGTAATAACCCATTAATATTTATTATACTAAGTACGCACATGAGGCATTCATCAATTATGTATAGAAAAAGACACTATGTGTAGTCAAAAGCTCTCTGTACACACAGTGCACTGGTAGGGTTCAATGAATTGGTGGAGAAATTTATTTTTATTTATTAATTTATTAATATAATTTATTTTATTTTTCACTATATTCAATATATATAGTGGCCAGTGGGAAGCTGCCTGCGTCTCGCCGCATTTGGGATGGCCCCACCGAACCTTCCTCTTATTCCTCTGATTTTTGGCTTCCTTCCACCACCACCTCATGTTCTATCCCACTTGCACCACCACACCCCTTTGATTTTTTTTTTTTCAATCTTTTTTAAATACCTTAGTTTTTTCGACTTCATCAAACTATATCTATAATCTCATGAATTTGCCTTAACTAGACTTAAGGACGTATGAGAAGGTAAGTTGAACTTGCT
The DNA here is from genome assembly GCA_002525835.2 of Ipomoea batatas. Classification (NCBI taxonomy): domain Eukaryota; kingdom Viridiplantae; phylum Streptophyta; class Magnoliopsida; order Solanales; family Convolvulaceae; genus Ipomoea; species Ipomoea batatas. The sequence continues at coordinate 50,910,645 of CM008344.1, forward strand.
CAAAAACTACGAGGAGGTAAATTGAGTTAATATAACTTTGAGACTCAACATCAAACCGTACACTCTTATGCGCATAAGGAGTCCAATTCAACTCAACCCAAACCTTTAATTTTCGTAAAAGGAATCGAACTTCAACGCTGCAGCTAGAAGCAAGTCTTAAGTAATGCTTATCATCTACTAGATCAATGCTCAATTTCTGTTATGTATAGGTTCGACCAAAAGGATGTTGACCAGAATTGAACTTATAACATTTTGGTACAAAAATTATGCTATACCCATTTGATCAGTCATTTTGAGACAATATAAGTACAATTTGAATAATGTATTACGTTATGGTACAATGCTATGTTATAGGTTGCATTGTGAAATTTGAAGTTATATTTCTATTTGCATTTAGTATGCTGGCTTAAATTAAGTTATCACGGCCATGATTTATGGGCTTTCTTTGTGGATGAATAAGTGACGATGATGACTAATAATTGTAGAAAAGTGAAAATATTATAATGCATAAATCTCATTATTTAAATAAAAAAAGGGAATATTTTCATTTCTTGATGATTGATCAACTTGATTTTGAATAATAATTTAAGGCATGTTTTAAAAATCTATCTTGAGATAAATAGTAATTTTTGCATTTTTATTACCACTCTTTATAATTTTTAATTAATTTTTTAGTATAAACTATTTTTTGTTGATAAATTATTTAAAACAAATAAAAAAGAACTTGACAAATAAAACGGAAAATGTTACCTCTGCTTGAGAACTATAAACTATCATTACACGATTTGTATTAATGGTCAAGTGAGAGAGAGAGAAAGATGTGCTTAATTTAAAAAAAAAAATTGTAAGGTGTTAATTATATGTAGTATCGTGATGAATTTATACATAATTATTATTGAGTATGAATAAAAATCATTATCAATAAAATTTGTATATATAACATGATTATGTTAATTATCGTCCAAATGTGTGTATATACTCATGAAAGGAAATTAAAGTTCTCCTTAGTACATGTAATTTAATTTGTTGAAAACTCTAGGTCGAACATCTCTTAATTAACAAGTTGATGAGTACTAAGAGATCGAGTTTCAAGTATGATCTAAAGTCCTTTCCATTGAGGAGTCATCTAACTTTTATCTATGCGGGTCAACACAAGACAAGAATCTTGAGGGTACATGACGTTTAATGGTAGGGTAGTCAGATTGGTCTTACCATACGTCCACATTAGATAACTGAAGTTGATTGAACAGATGAAATGTGACACTTCACGAGTCATTTGTCGATCCAATGGATTTGACTTTTCGACTTGGCAGATTGAGACAATCTTTTCTTATGTTAGAAAATACTATACGCACATTGTATAGTTTATCAACATCTATTTATAAATTATTATTTTTAAAATAAAAAATACGGTATATCCCGATCATAATATATGATTGTATCTATTACAATAAGCGTAGATACACATTCACTTCACATTGTAATTTTAAAAAAAATAAAAATTAATAACCAGCCAGCCTCTATAAAATGTGAACACAAAAGAAATTATAAGGAGTCGTACATGGCAGATCGGAAATGGGGATTGATGATATAAGTAGACAGTAGAGAATCTGATGACGTGAAAAGGAAATGATGAAAGGAGTGTAGCAGAGAAGAAAAGGTTATGGATGAGAAACAAAGACACATGGGCGTGAAGTGGAATACATAAAAGGAGGGGCCACCCTAATATGGATTGGAGTATCCATTTTAATTAGTGAGACTTATTTTGTTTATTTTTGTGTCAATTCCAACTTGCTTAATTATACCACGACCAAAAATCTAACATCGTACTATATTCCTTAATTAATTAGTTATTTTCGTTATTAGTTCAATTAATAACATTTTATAGAGTTTTTAATTGCTAACTTGATTAGTCGATTATTTTTAATAATTTCACTATGGATATCTCTACATATCTACTTCTACTAATAATCTAAAAACATAATAAGTCTCAATCCAGGTTATACCCCCGGTTTATGTCCGTTTTTTCCGTTAATTTTTATTGTACCTTATGCTATAAAAGTTGTACTACATAATTTTTTTTGGACAGAAATATCCCTACCGTTATAACTTCTGTTATCTTTCCACATTATAATTACCATGCACATGCATACACAATATTTTTTCTTATTACGTTCTTCAATGGTAAGTTTAAATTCATTTATATTTTAATTAAATATTACCATAGTTATATTTAATAATTTATCATTTCTATAATTCTTACTTCAATAATATATATATATATATATATATATATATATATATATATATATATATATATATACACACACACACACACACACACACACACACACACACACTATTATTTAAAAATATTTATATTATAAATGAGCAGCAACATAATGCATTTGCAGTTGAATTGAGACAAGATTTTTGGATATCAATCTGTGGAAGTTGTTGAGTTGAGATAGTTGAAATCAAGTATTATGTATATCCATATATGAATATGAATTTATAGGGGATATATCTCTAATTAGAAGAAGACTATATTTTTTCTCAAAAAAGAAAAAAAAAAGAAGACTATATTTAAACAAATTTTATTCATTTTCAAAGACAAAAATATGGTAATACAACTTGAGTACCCTTAAAATTACAGTGGAATATATTCATCACAATGAATTTGAATTTCTTGTATTAATTTCAAATACATACACAACAAAAATTTTACTCGAATATCTATGAAACTTCGACAACTAAAAAAAAATGCATTATATCTATTTCAAAATGATTTACTAATTGAGTTTAAATATTGGGCACAAGTCTTCGCGCAAAGCGCGTAGAAAAAACTAGTAAATCTAATAAGAGCCAATAGAGTTAAATTTATAATGGAAACTAAAAAATATTGATAAATTGTTTGTTGAAATGAATGGTTTATATTATTTTAATTTTATTATTTTTAATTATTTTTCTTACTTTACCATAAGGAAGGTCTTAAGTTTGAACATTATCCCAATCAGAGTTGGCATAATTGTTGAACATATACTTTGAATATGTTAGATTTTATTAAAAAATACAATATAAAATTTAACATGAACTTTGGTTAATTGATTAGCCAGACGATCGGGTTTCCCCCTTCCAAAATTCAGAAAAAAAAAAAAAGGTGGTGGATGCTTCGTTTGCTGGAAGCATGTCCACTGTTCAGCTCAATGCTATCATTGCAAAGGAGTCATCAATCAAAACACACAAAAATCAAACAAAGAAGAGCCTAAGAACCAAGCTCACCTACTGGAAAATACGGAGATAGAATACTGACGTAATAGCAACCGTAATAACTGAGGCCAACATTGTTGGAGATCCAGAATAGTGGGTTGTTGACACATGAGCATCTCTCCACTTCTGCAACAACAATGATATGTTCAAGGTGTTCGAGAGCCTATCACTGAAGGAGAACAAGTGTTCATGGAGAATTCCAGCGTCTCCGAGGTAAGTGGTAGAGTGAAAATAGAACTCATGTTATATTTTGAGAAAAAAAAATGTTGCAAAATATGTTGTATGTCCATTCCATCCTTAGAAAATTAATTTCCGAAGCTTTGCTGAAAAGGGTTGGGATTAAGTTGGTGTTTGAGTCTGACCGTCTGATTATGACTCGTTGCGGGGAATTTCTTGGGAAGGGATATCTATGTGGAGGACTTTATCCCAAATTGGCATGGCCTAAGCAATAATAATAATGCTTCTTCTTCTGCTTATATCAATGTCTTTGTTAATGTTTGACATGGTAGATTAGGACATGTTTGGTGTAAATTGTTTAAATAGATAAAAAAAAACATGAATCTGTTGCCGAACTTGTCCGGTGATTCGTACCCCCAATATGAAATAAGTACCGAATCCAAATTTGCTAGAAAATCCTTTTCTACTATAAATCATCATACTTCATCTGTGCTAGAACTTGTTTGCACTAACTTAGCAGATTTCAAAAACATTAAAAATAGAGGTGAAAAACACTATTATATTACGTTTATTGATGACTTCTCTCGTTTTACAAAAATGTACCTTTTGAGAACAAAGGGTGAAGTCGAACAAAAATTTTTGGTTTTTAAATTAGAAGTAGAAAACCAATTAGATAAAAAGATCAAAATGCTTTGATATGGGGAGGAGAGTATGAAACAAATTTTCTCAAAAATTTGTGTGAATCTTCTGGCAATATTCATGAGGTAATTGCCCCTTATACTCCCCAAAAAATGACATTGAGGAAAAATAGAACTCTCAAGAAAATAATCAATGCTATGCTTATCAGCTCTAGTGCTCCAGACTCTTTGTGAAGGGAAACTGTTCTAACAGCAAACCACATATTGAATAGAGTACTTCATAAAGGGTTTGAATAAACCCCTATGAGTTGTGGAAATGGCATACCCCTAACCTCAAATACTTTAAAGTATGAGGTTGTTTAGTAAAGGTGGGACTTTCGACCTTCAAAATGCCTAATTTGGGACCTAAAACCCTAAATGTCATATTTGTTGGGTATGTTGAGAACATTGCTGATTATAGATTTATGTGCTTAAAAAATCATTCTATGTGTGAATCTAGAGATACTATCTTCTTTGAACACATGTCCTTTAAAGAATGCTTACGATTTTTCTGTTGATAGATTCCAACAAAATGATCATGCAGTACTTCATATACCTAGTATTGCAAACGAGTCTGATGGGCCTAGAACGAGCAAAAGACCTAGAATTGAGAAAAACTTTGGTTCTGACTTCATAACATTTGTAACAGAGTTGAAAGATATAAATGAACTATGTAATTAGTTCATATGTCAATTAGTGTTAGAAGAAGAACCAAAAGCCTTTGAAGAAACTATGCGCTCGGTCGATTTTACATTATGGAAGGAAGCGCGCAGTTAAAAGTGAGTTGGACTCTATACAATCCAATCACACTTGGGAGTTGGTTAATCTATTCAAAGGGTGTAAATCAATTGGTTGTAAATGGATCTTTAAAAGGAAATTGAGACCATATGGGTTTATTGAAAGGTTCAAAGGCAGGCTTGTAGCCAAAGGCTAAACACAAAAAGTTTGTGAAGATTATTTTTATACATACTCACCAGTGACAAAAATTGCAATCATCCGTGTTCTATTTGCTTTGGCATCTTTACATAGGTTGATAGTTCACAAAATGGACGTGAAACAACATTTCTTAATGGTGATTTAGAAGAAGAAATCTACATAGAACAACTTCCTGGATGTTTTGCTTTTGGCCATGAAGGAAAGGTATGTAGACTCAAAAAATCTCTATATGGCTTGAAACAAGCCCCTAAGCAGTGATATGAAAAATTTCATAAAACCTTAATAGATTTGGGTTACTCTGCTAACCGGTCAGATGCCTGCTTATACACCGAAGGGATAAAGTCTAAAATTGTGATTATATGTTTCTATATAGATGACATGCTGTTTTTCAGTGCATATATTGAATTTATAAATGAGACTAAAAGAACTCTATGTGACAAGTTTGATATGAAGGATCTTTGTGAAGCCGATGTGATACTAGTCATAAAGGTTAATT
>CM008344.1:50917346-50932186 GCA_002525835.2 Ipomoea batatas
AATATGAAATACACCGTGGTGCATTTCTTAACATTGAGTGGTGTAAACCGCACGGCCGCACGTAAGGGCGCGGCCACATTTGAATAGAAATATATATATATATATATATATAAAAGCCAAAATTCATTAAATACAAATAAATAAATCAAATAATCAAATTTACTATTTTTCTTTATTAATTAGCTTATTTCTTTTGTCAATATTTCAGTGATGGAGGGCATTAAGTGTCTAATTTAACTTCATTACTCTCTAAATTTGAGGTATATGTTTTAGTTTTATTAGTTGATTACTTAATTGGTAACTTATTCTGTATTTTTATTATTATTCATTTACACTTTTAGGATGTAAATTTTTAGGTTAAATTATTAGTTTTGAAATTTACAAAAAATAATAATGATTCTTTATTCCACAATTTTGATTTTCGTCTTCATCACTTAAATTTTGAAATATATATTCAATTAATCAATAAAACGAATATTAATTTATTATCGAAAAAAGTTGTTGACCAAACAATTGACAACTTTTTATTTGATAAAAGAGTGACAACGCATATTTAAATAAATGTGAATATTTTTGGGGAAAATTACACTTTTCATCTCCAAGTTATAGACTAATTGTAGAAAAGCCATGAAATCTGCAACATGAATTACGGAAAGTGAGCATGATCAACAATTACAAACTAATTATACAATTACCCTATAATTTAGGGACGAAAAATAAATTTTTTCTATTTTTTACTATTGTATATATTTTGTGTTATGTGAAAAATTCGAAAGTAATGTTTGACATATAATTATATATTTCATGTATTATTACATATAGTATAATTAAAAATAATTATCAATAATAATAGGCACAATCATGTATGATATATATAATGATATTGTATGATTGATACTAATGTCGACTAATATGATAAATTTCCTTTATAAATTCGCCCCCCTTAATCCAGACTTTCTAGCTCCGTCCCTGTCTGCGAGTCTGCTACACAGAACATACCTACTGTTACTGGAGATGAAAATGTTTAGTAAGATAATATGTTATCCTTATAGTGGAGTAGTGGACACAGTTAAACATTTTAATTACCTACAAACTCGCTTGCTTGCCGTGCACGAAGCTTGTAATCTAACAACATAAACTCGTAATTAAAAATTTAATCATGAAATCGATCCCATCACCACATGATTAAGCAAGTGTATGTATTAAGGAGTAAATAATCGGAAATAGTGGCGCAGAATTGAGGGTTCATTTTCAGGGAATAAACCTATATATCATATTCTATTGAACTTCCAAGCTTCTTGGTTCGCTCGATTCAAATGTGTATTGAGTAGATTATTGTATGTTCACATAATATAATTAAAGGTGGCCTCTATTGCCTGCTATCACTTTCCCTTACTTGCCAGAAGATCCCACGCACCGCCGGGACCACGTACTGCATTAATTTAAACAAACAGACAATACCAAATAGCTAGTTAGGAAACCCATACGCCTCCAATTGCTGTGTTTTTCCTCATTATTGTCGAAAACCACAACTTGTCTCGCATTCCCTAAGCTTACATAATGATAATGCTATACCACTCTTTCCATTTTGTTTGATACAAGCTAAGGAAAAGAAAATACAAGAATAGTTATATCACTTTGAGGTGAATAATTTTTACTATTTTTATAAATAATAAAGACTTAACGATTTCTAAAATTTTGGAATCTTTTAGAGTTAATACCCAAAATTGTCCTCGACTATAGTCGTTTTTCTCAATTTTGTCCTAAACGACTTTGGTGTCATAAACTGATCCCAGACTTTAGTGTTATCACTCAAAATTGTCCTCCGTTAGTTTAGGACGTTAAGTCCAGGGATAATATAGTCATTTCATCAAAACATGCTACCTTCATTAATGTCAAACACCACCGCCGGACCTTGCTACTACCGCCATAAGTTGCTCGTCGCCGGAAAAAGGGGGGAGGTCGCCACTGCTGGTGGTTGCTGCTACGCCGATTCTGATCACACTGCCGGCTAACACCAAGAGAGGGAGAAAGGTTGCGGTGTGGAGGAGAGAGCTTCTAACGAGAGAGAGAAGAGAAGAGGACGGGGACATGGCTGCTGCTCGGTCTTCGCTCGCCGACCGCCACTGCCACAAGCCTGCCTTGTCGCCGCTGCCACCGCCTCGCCACGACGATCCACCGGTGCTTCCCGTCGCTAGTTACCGGAGTGGTCCTTGTGGTTCTGCGATGCTTCCTTAGGGTTTTTTGTTGGGCGAATTTACTTAGCAAAATTGATTCTCAGTTTCGCGATGGATGCACTTCACTGCCAAGTAAATTTGAATCCTTATTTTGGTGCAAGAAAATATGCAGTAATTCTTATGTAATTATGGTCCTCACTCCTCAGATTTACTTCACTGCAAATTGGGCAAACTATGGACATGTAGGAAGGTAAGAGGCCCACCACCCTGATTACTTGCCAAACTATGCTTAATAGTGGCATCATTTTTAGCTATTCATATGTTTCTGTTCCAATTTTTCTCAGGGTGCTGCGCCGTTTAACCACACAGTGGAAGAGTATAGATGTTGTTGAATCAGTTGGTGTTGCTGGAAAGTCTGATCCCAAACGGACTGTCAAGTACTTCAGATTGGAGGTAAAACAGTGGAATAAAGCTAAGGAGGGGAAGAAGACCTAAAATAGAAATGACTATATTATCCCTGGACTTAACGCCCTAAACTAACGGAGGACAATTTTGAGTGATAACACAAAAATCTGGGACCAGTTTATGACACCAAAGTCGTTTAGGACAAAATTGAGAAAAACCACTATAGTCGAGGTCGAGGACAATTTTGGGTATTAACTCATTTTGAATGTGATGGTGGAAGTTCAGTAGTCGATGTGAGATTTTATATATCATTACTCACTCTTGAGAAGTTGATGTTCTTGGTGGTCGCTCAATATTCTAAACAACTCATAATCTGAACTTTTCTTGGCATCAAGTAATAGTCTTTTTTTTTTTCTTTTTTCTTTTTTTTTTTTCCTTCTTTGGAAGACTTCATTTCATACCTTATTAGGTCAGTATTGGTAGCCAGCCTTTTACTAAGCTCCCTCGCTCTAGGCCCACATCAACAAGCATATGGTAATTACTAGGAAAAAGTGTCAAATAGGCCACTGAACTTATCGCTTTTGTGTAATTGGGCCATTGAACTTAAAAAGTGTGCAATTCAACCATCAAACAAACAAAATTTGTACAATTAGACCATTTTTACAAAAATTTTCTGGTAAAATTCAATTATATTACTAACATATATGTATTAAGAGTGGCATTTTCTTCTACCATACTAGTTGGGAGTCAATATTGAAATGTTTTTAACTCAAATTGAATTAATAAATTTTGTAAAAATGGTCCAATTGCACAAATTTTGTTTGTTTGATGGTTGAATTGCACACTTTTTAAGTTCAATGGCCCAATTGCACAAAAACGAGAAGTTCAGTGGTCTATTTGACACATTTTCCTAATTACTATAAACAGCTTTCACTCTGATTTATATTTTTCTTGGCTCACTTTAAATCTTATCAAGCATTATTTGGTAGCTGTTTCCTAAGTTTCCGCGCATTAGGCTGACACTAGCCAAGCAAATAGCTCTCACTCTTGACTTTTCTCGGCTCGCTTTCAATCTTATCAAGCACTGAGTCGCCTTGTTCCCGTCACATAACCTCTCAATAAAAACATCAATAATATGACACTCAATCTAAGACCTTTACTCCACCACAAAATCTACCTCATAAATGAAGGTCTGACCCAGCCAGTACACGTGTTCACCTGAGGATGAATATGTTTAACTAAACTATACGAATCTCTATTAGTTAGCTCTTTCAATTTTCATGGCCAATAATCTCTTCTCATAGTTGATAGGTCATGCATGACCAAAAGAATATTTCCACCTCACATTAAAACCAACATAGTCATAAACAATCATATCTTAAACTTGACTTGCATGCTGAGGTTTAATTTAATTATCAGTTAAGTTTCATAACAATTATCTTCACACGTACAATTTATTCCAAATAATGTAAAGAAAGGCAAAGATATTGTGGAGATTGGAGTAGATTAGGGGTAAATTAATGTGGGTACCCACCCAGATATTTGATTAGATTTTAATTGTTGCAAGTTGCCAAGCAAGTTGGGGACTACAAGATTAGCTGAAAGTGGATATGCTTATAATAATACATATGTATATCACCTCTCACGTTGCTATCCTCTTATACTATTTTCTTCCTGCCTTTTTGAGATTCCGAATGTTGGCTAAGCTTTTCACTTCCTTCCTTTAACATGGGAATTATAAAATGTCTAGAGCGGAGATAAAAAATAATAATAATAATAAAAAATCAAGAACAAATAGGAAATCAATGAAGAAGAACATATCATTTATGTGGTTCGACAATTCTTTTATTAATTATGATGATATATTCAAGTTACAAGTATCATAATTATATGTAACATTAACTTATAATACATTTACATAATTGCTTCTATATCGTACTATGAGAACTTTGATCTATTATGCTATAACACCTGTCATTTTCAGTAATATATAATATATATACAACATAAAATTCAAAAAAGAAAAAAAAATACGCGTGATAATATAATGATGGAATAAAGTAGGGTAGATTTAGATTTTAGAATGCGCATAGGATTAGATTTTATATGTATACAACCTTATAATTCACACTGGTTTTTTAAGGATTGAAGAACGACCACGGCTTTTTCTCAGACAGACATTTGGCCCTTGGAGGGATTTTAAGGCCACTACCGGTTTTGCCCTCTCTCTTTCTCTCTTGTTCATTTGCCCTTACTCATGGTTTCCTGTCCCATCACTCTATTTACTTAAATATATTGCTTAAGTATACAAATATGAGTTAATGCAATATGTGATTTTTTACTATAGTAATTTTGTCATGTTTAGTATTAAAATTTTAAATTGATTAGTCGTGGTTTTTCAGGTTTCAAATTGTTATCATTCATGGTCCAAATTAACCACCCATGATTCTTCAACTATCAAATTTTAAACAGGGAGGACCACCATTGGTTAAATTTTAAAAGTTGAAGGACAATGTGTGATTAACTTGGACCACCGATGATAACAATTCGAAAGACGAAGGACCACGAGTGACCAATTTAAAAGTTTAGGATTAAATATGCCAAAACAACTATACTCAGAGTATCCCAAATAATGATATTAACTCATACAAATATTTATGGCCTATTTATTGGTTTGTGAAAAATATTTGAGAAGGAATGAAATTTAAATTTTATTTTAAAAAAAGTACTGAAAAGATTGATTTCACCGTTAAATAAAGACAAATTCTTGAGAATACTAATTCTATTATTTTGTTGAGTTTGAAATGGTAAGGAACAGTGAATATAAAGACCAATATGTTCTTTAAAATAAAAAGACCAATATGTTCTACACAACAAAAACAACAACAATAATAAAAGTAATAGTAATTAATAAAGCTTAATGGGGATAAAATAGTCAAGTCATATTTTTTTTCTCAATTCCATGAAAACTAAAATATCAGGGAGAATTTAATAATTTTTTTTCTCAAATTTAAAGAATTCTACTTCTAAAGGGAAATGAATTCCATGAACCAAACAACATAAAATAACATTTTCCTCAACTTTTTAAAAATGAACTTTCCTAAAAATATTTTCCGTCCTGCTAAATATGCTATTAGTATCCGATCCGAGATTCCGAGGTGAGTTGAGAAATATTCATGATTTATCTTTTTCACAAAATTGTGAGGGCAAGTGCAGTGAATCATCAGAAGTAAGGATTGGACTGCAATCATTTTGATATTTTGCTTTATTATAATTAAGAACTTTGTAGTACGTACTGCATAATATTATATTTTTAGAAATAAAAATAGTGTACAATGGATAACTAATATCGAATAAGAATATTAGTTCTTTGCTTGGGGTTATAGTAATATAGTTTGAATATCTTTTCTATATTTACTGTGCTGTATGTAATAGTGGTGTATGCGAGTGAGGATTAAGTATGAATATAGTACAGACTTAAAATGTGATTTCTACAGACTACATAAGGTCTAGTCAGAACGTCTCGTTATTTAACAAATAAAAAAAAATATAATATTTATTATACATGAGTAAAATTTATCCCGTGCTTATTCTCAAGTAATGAAAAAAAAATTGTTAGAGAACAGATTACAAATTTATCAATTCTGTTATCATAACAAAAAAAAAAAAATGCTTCTATAGGCCCAACAAATTATATGGGCTTAACTTAGTAATAGCCCAACGTATTTGTTTTCAGTTATTATGCCATGGACATGCAAGGTGGACTCAAGTCCATGTTCACAATTTTAGTACTATAGGTGGACCCGACTCTATGTTCACAATTTTAGTACTTTATATTTACAATTTTAAAATTTTATGTTCACAATTTTTGAACTCTATATTTACAATTACAGAACTCTATGTTCACAATTTCAGAACTCTATATTCAGTATATTCACAATTTCATAACTCTATATTCAATATCTATATAACAAAATGGTGAATATAGAGTTTAAAAATTGTGAATATTGAGTAATGTAATTTTGTATATTGAGATTTAAAATTATGAACATAGAATTCTAAAATTGTAAATATAGAGTTTTTAAATTGTGAACATGGACATGAGTCCGGATCCATAACATAATTTGCCATTTGTTTTAGTTTCCTATCCATTTTGGAAATGTTACAATCTTCCCTGAAATGGGCCACAGTCCATTTAGAACGGTTGTTTGTATCCATTTTGCAGACTTTTTTTTTTTTTTTTTTTTTTTTTTTTATTTTTTTTTTTTTTTTTTTTTTTTTTTAAATCATTTTTTTTCTTGGAAAAAATTGAATTGCAATCTTGAGAGCCTCACACTTGGAAGCTTAGTGGAGGAGCAATCATGGGATGTAATTCAATGAGTTAGGGCTCAAGAATTTGCAACATTGGTATTTAGGATAAACTTTATTTCAAATCTTGTTATTGGTAAAAATTAAATTCTCAATCAACGACAACCAAACTTGCTAAAATAATTTGAAAATTAAGGGCAAAAAGGGATAGCTTGTCTTCTTAAGATTATCCCGGACTAGGGTGCATTTAGTTCAATATTTCAATTTCTTAAATATTCTTACATTACTCTTCAATATTCAATTTTACCCTTATCAACTAACTTTTATATATACTAATTAATAATAAATAAAATAATAATAACAACAATAATATATTTATACATATAAAAATAATATTCATTATATATATATATATATATATATATATATATATATTTATTTATTTATTTATTTATTTATTTACGTATTTGTATTGAGGGCATTTGAATACATATATTAATGTTACATTTTCACGATTTTAAGTAAATACATAAAATAATCTTGCATTTAGTCATTTATGTTATCTCAAATTACCAATAAGGTAATCCTATTGCCTTAAATAATCTTACATTACATAAAGTAAATGGCATCTAAGAGTAATATTTTACTTGTAGATAGAGGTGTCAAACTAACGGGTTAGCCCGAAGTCCAATCCAGACCCGACTCAGTCCATTTGCTATAATAAGCGGATTATGGTTAGCCCATTTTATACTATGAATAGGGTCAAAATTTAATTTTTAGTCCATGGACCGAGCCGGCCTGTTGGCCCGTACAATTTTCAAAGATAAAATAATAAAATAATATACATTAACACAATAACAATTAACAATGTATTAAACACTTAATATTTTACTTCATCATTAATTAACATATATAGTAACATTCACTATTTTTTAATATTAATTTACCGTAATTAACATTAAGATGGACCCTAGTCTCTAAACATCTATTACTCTATAATCCATTATTTATATAATGCAGCAATGCAACATTAGCATTTAAGTATCCGCGAATTCGGTAGCCCACCGGTTAGCCAGGGATGCCGTTTTCAATGCTGGTTGCAGGGAGTGGACCTATTCCGCCCCTTCTTTCATTTCTGATGTAATTCTGGCTGAGGCCGTTTAAATTAATGAATTCGTAGTTTCTTTTCAAAAAAAAAAAAAGAAAAAAAAAAAGTAAAATATGTAAGTATTTATACAATAATAACATTTATATAGTGCAACAATGAAATGTTCATGATTAATATTGATTTCTTTAATTTTTATAATAATTCTTAAGTTAAATAGTTGAAAATAAATATGTAAACTTGTAAAGCTAATTTAGAAAAAAAAACATAATTGAAATGAATTGATATATAATTAAATATTTTTCCTATTTTTATTTTTCGGACTATGGAGCGAGTAGAATTTTAATTTTCATTTTTCTGTATAATCGAACTACACCGGACCAGCTCAAAAAGTAAGCGAACCATTGACGGATCGAACCAGATCAATCCAAGCCTACCCATTTCACACCTCTTCTTGTACATAAGATCAGAGTATGGAAAATTAAATCTCCTGCCCTCTAGCGGATAGCTTATCCTCTTTTTGTAATTAATTAGCTTGCCCATTTTGTCTTATTTTGATAAATTATTACAAATATTGTCTTATTTTTATAATGTATTACAACATATTTTTGTCTTATTTTGATAATTTCTTATAAAATATTTTGGCAATCTCATAAAGTGTACGCATTTAGTCAAATATCATTTTTTTTAATTGGGTAATTATCAACTACTAATATTCAAACCCAAAATCCAAACATTATTGCCATCCACGACAGCAGGGGTTCATTTTCTTCTCCTTTATCCCATTTTTGGTCGTGTGGGGTTATATAATTTGTGGAAATTATGTTCTTCTTAGATCCAACTTGTGGATAAAAAATTGTACTCTTTAGGTTTTTGTCATCATTCAATCTATATCGTAGTATTTGCTAGTAATCGGGTGCAACGTTTGGATCCTATTAAAAACAAAAGAAATAGTTTAGTAAATGGTTGTTAGATGATAGTTGTTAGTTGATTGGGTAAAAGGGTATGAATATATAGTTGATAACATTAAAGAAAGGTGTTTGGTAAATTAGTTGTTAGCTGATAGTTGTTTGGTATATTTTCTTTTCTAAAAAATTTAATTGAAAAAGTTGTTTTGAACAACTTTTTGAATTTTAGCATTTTGGAGTTACAAAAAATTGATTAACCATTATTATTATTTTTTTAACAAAGTCAAATAGTTAATAGTAGTCAAATAAGCCAACATTGGTTGATAAACTAACTATTTTACCCAACAGGGCCAAAAAAGTTATAGATTTGACCTTATCATAAGTACTACTAATATACAAGCATTTGAAAGCATGTAAACCAGTTGAGATATATAGGAGCGGTGAGTGGCTCTTAAGTATGAGGAAAATTATTTCGTGGATCCTGGTCCAAAATACATAATTTACATATTGAATATTCACAATTTATATAATGAATGTTCACAACTAAATGTTCACAATTTACATACTGAATGTTCACAATTTGAATTGTGAACATTCAGTTGTATGTAAATTGTGACAAGGTGGACCCGGGTCCATGGTACAACTTTTGTAAGTATGAGGTTCAAACTTATATTTTAATTCGTAGTAATAAAAAGAAATGTTAGACTAGATATAGGTATTAATGGTCCATGCAAGTTGGTCAAGTAATTGACTCGGTAACTACAATAATATTCTAACTTCTCTATTTGACTTGCTTGGGGAGTTGCTTGTTGGCTTTCTCGGTTTGAGCTGATAAGCTATAGGCAACCTTTGCTGGTTTACCTCATTATGGTAATTAATTTGTTGGTTAGAGTCATAAGACAATCTAAATCTAAGTGACTTTCCCATAAATCAAAGATATAAGCGTTAATAACTTAAAATTTTAATATTAACCTAATATATTAACATTTCGAGCTACTATTATTTAGGAGAAGTATAATTGGTCCTAGGGTGACAATTTCAATCCGCTCTGCATGTATCTACCTAGCATGAATCGGTTTTTTTAGGTGATAGTAGGTGGTGACTCTTAAAAAATTAGACTCGTTGTAGGTTGGATTGAATTCAGATTTTATGTTCAAAACTTGCTTAGATTCCCACCTATGTATGTAGAGTAAAATGAGTACTAGTACGTAGTTAATTATAAAAGTTTATATAAATCTTACTAACTTTTTTCTATTGTTAGTTCTAAACTAGTAAGTTTATTTTAAAAAATTTAACAATTTAATTATCATAATTGAATATTTCTATTATTTTATCTTTTAGTAAATTTTATTATTTTATTATATGTAAGTAATTTAAATATTATTTTAATTTTTTTTCAATAAGATAATAAGTTGCAGGCACCTGCATTTGGTGAGGTAGGGGTGCGTTTTGAAAAGTCTACCCGATTTTAGTTGAGAGTAGGGATGGGTGGAGAAAATATAAGGTCATCCCCAACTCATCATTGTTATCCCTAAGTGGTCATATCCATCTTACATGGAATCAAATTAATAAAGACGAGAAATTTGAATTGTTAATGTGTATAATTCTTACTATAATTTCATATGGAGGAGATGAGATGGATGTCAATCTTGATAAGATGCCTTCAACATATTCTCCAGGTACCATAATTAATTATTAACTAATAATCCAGCCCTAAACAGTAAGGTACCATGCTATAATTCAATCAATGATAATGATACATATATATTACACTGCTGTATATATGTACAAAAATAAAATTCCAGTCAACACTACATGCACTAAACTCAAAATATCCTTTTTCGTTGCTCAACATCCGAAAATATATGTTCTGTCTCTATTCTTTTGGCTTTCATATGTTCTTGAGGAAATTCCTCTTGTTTAATCAACAACAACAATATATAATATATTAGAGTTCTACCGTGCTGTCATTAGCACCAGTGTCTACCAGGTAAAATTATATAGACTAATGTTACATAGTAAATACCTCATACATTTTTCGTACAAACTTTACCTTTTAGATATTTTAATTAGTGGAGGCGGTCAGGCGGAGTTAGCCTCAGTGGGGCGATATTGACTTTTTATGCTTCAGTAGGTTGAGAAAAGTTGTTATAAACATATACTACATTGTAACAGAGTCAAATTTTTGTAACTTTTTAATGACATGATGTTGGACTTAGCTCTCCAAGTTAATTAGCAGGGCCGATTCTGAACATGCCTAACATGAGCGACCACACAGGGCCACCAATTTTTGGGGGCCCCATGTTTAAAAAAATTATATGTATATATAGTTTCAAAATTCTTAGAAAAGACAATTTGATTAGAGTGTTGACATTTCATTATCACCAAAAAATCTTTTAGGGTTCATTATTTTTATATACATTGTAGATCAAGCTATTATTTCATTGACCCAAAGGTTTGAGCAATATGAAGTATATATGAAGGAAATTTTGATTTTTTATTTAGTTTGACAAGTTACAATCGATGGCTAATATGGATTTGAAGTCTTGTTGCATTTGTTTAGAAGCAGCTCTTAAGAGAGATGAACAGTGTGGTGATATTGATGGAAATGAATTGTATTTTGAGTTAAACTTGCTTAGAGAGATTTTATCGAAAGAAAAGATAGAGACAAGGGGTATATTGAATTCATTGAAATAGATGGAGTGTTTTCCAAATGCTACTATTGTATATCGAATATTATTGACTAACCAATTCAATTACTGTTGCCTTTGCAGAAAGGAGGTTTTCAAAGTTGAAATTGTTGAAATCTTTCTTATGATCAAGTATGTTGCAATAGAGACTCAATGTATTAGCTTTAATTTTCATTGAAAATGAGCTTTTGGAAGAAGTTGATATCAAAAGTTTGGTAGTAGATGATTTTGCGTCTAAATGTGCACGACGCATGTCACTTTTTAAATAAAATTTTATATGTAATTTTTATACAATATTTATATTTATATTTTGATACAACTTTTTGAACAACTATTATTTATATATAAAAATTACTTTAAAAAGGGTCCAACTTAAAATATTGCATAGCGCCCCAATTTTTATTGGAACGACCCTGTTAATTAGCATGGTATGACTGGGTTACATGGGATACAATTGGATAAATGTTGATAATTAATATACATAGTTGTATCTAGTACAAACTAAAATGATATCAATACCAATCGACTTCATAGAAATTCCGGATTATATTATATATATGCTTCATATGCACCCAAATTAAACTTCTGAATTGATGAATACAAAAACTGATTAATTGATGTATATATGCGTGGGGATAACCTTAAGCACATGGTTTCAAGTGAAGCTTACAAAAGAAAATCTTAAAATTCACGGTTAGGCTGTTGTTTGATGTGTTGTCTTTTGGAAGATTATGTCCAAACACCATGGATGCCTGAGAATTCCCTATTGAGAAATTCAAAAAGAAATGCTCGAACTCTTTTGCACTGATCACTTGTGTGTCTTCTAGTCCTTGTACCTCAACCTTAGGAATCCTCCTCAATGTTGTCAAAACCAGAATATTATAATCCAACGTTTTTAACCTATTTGATTCTCCTTTTGTGTCCCTTAAGATTCTTCTAAATACTATAATTACTAGTGCAATGCGAACTCCCAAAACCTCAAATTTCATTGTTTTCTCATAGGGGGTTTAGTTTATTAATATGGTATTAGTTTATGTGTACTGATTGATAAAGGACAAGAAGAGACAGGGAGTGGTCAGCTTTGTTTACTCGTTCCCTTTTTGGCTTTGGCGTCTTGAATGAGAATATTACGTAAGAGTAATGATCTCTGTGTATATATGTGTTTAATATATACATATCGTCCATATATAATTTGATTGGGGAGGGGTTCATGTGTCATGTGTGTATAATGCTTGCACTAGGCGCTAGGCGCTAGTCGGGCTGTAGACTAGCGCCTAGCGCCTAAGCGGTCTAGGCGGTGCCTAGACGGTTCTAGGCGGCGACCTATAAAATTTAAAAATTAATTCATGTATGTGGGTGTATGCCATATATTACATTATATATATTATATATATATCTCTTACTTCTCTTACTTATATAAATAAATAAATTTAAATATATATAAATATAAAAATAAAATTAACAAGGCCGACTCGCTCGAGTTAACTCGGCTAACTCTACTGAGTTGGGCGAGTTAACTCGGCCAAATTCGGCCTAGTCGGCCGCCAACTCGACCCAGTCGGCCGAGTTAGGCGCTAGGCGGACGCCTAGGGAGCAATTCGCCTCGGTCTAGGAGCGCCTAGCGCCTAGGCGGGTGCCTAGGCGGCCTAGACGGGAATTTTTGCAACAATGGTGTATATACGCATACATACATACATGTGTATATGAATGCACGTAAATATTGGTGAGTTAAGAAGCGATAATATTTTGGGGGTTTTAGTAACAACTTTATTCTTATCTTGATTTTTCTGGGCCACATCTCGATTGAATTTGACTCCTATTAAGAGAAA
This sequence comes from Ipomoea batatas, assembly GCA_002525835.2. NCBI lineage: Eukaryota > Viridiplantae > Streptophyta > Magnoliopsida > Solanales > Convolvulaceae > Ipomoea > Ipomoea batatas. Next base: position 50,930,769 of record CM008344.1, read on the forward strand.
ATCCTAATTTAATTTGAAACTTCTTTTGAAAATTCAAGTTTTTCGACTTCGTCATACTATATCCTGAACCTCATGAATTCGCCCTCAAATGCATGAGGAGGTAAATCAAGTTCCAGTCTAATTTTGAGACTCAACATCAAATTGTACAATATTTTTGTGCACAAGAAACCCAACTCAAACTTAATCCTCAATATTCATGGCATGAATTGAACTCCCCCCATTCTTGCTCGAACCCAAATATTAATTTGAACCTTTTAAATAAAAAAAATGGTGTGTACATTTAAGAGTCAATTATTTGGGTTGTGGGGTTTAACCCACAAGTTCTTAGTTGGCAAACTATACTTTGAATCGTGCACTAGTACAGAAACAGGCATCTGCGTCCGGAGTTTTGGACTATCTGCGTCCGGAGTACTCCGGACGCATATGCCGGAGACGCAGTTGCCATGGACTATCTGCGTCCGGAACTGCCCAGTTCCGGACGCAGATGGTTTTTTTATTATTTTTTTATGGACCATCTGCGTCTGGAGCTAGGAAGTTCCAGACGCAGATAGTATATTTTTAAAGAAAAAAGTATACTATCTGCGTCCGGAACTGCCCAACTCCGGACGCAGATAGTCATTTTTATTTTAATTTGATCAAACGACCTAGAGCGCTTTTCTTTTGAGCACTAAGAACTAGAGCATCAGTCAACGATTGTGCAGCTTTGTTAAACTCAACCTATACAAAGCATATGGGCATGATTTGCAAGATTAAACAAGTAAAATAGACCTCAGTAAACTTGTAATCCTTTCATACCTCATATTTCTTAACATGTGAAAATCTAGGAATGGTTAAATTCTGTATATTATTACATGGCTTACAAGAAACAACAATATGAATTCAAAAGAATAGTAGGATCATGTGACTTAACAGATACAATGGTAACCTGCAGAGCTTGTAGAGCAAGCTGGAGCCTGAGTCCTTGTAGAGCAATGGATGGGGGCATATGCAGCCGTAACTCAGTATGACAGGTTGCATACATCTTGAGTGTTGTTGTCATCAGGAAAACGCCAAGCACCAACCACAGCTGCAAATCATTTTTTTCAAAGTAATTAGTACTACAAAAGTGCAAATAGAATTTAGATAGCAATATACACAGTAAAAGAGTTCTTGTAGTGCTTTTTTTTTTTGTGGGAAAAAAAACCCAGAAGAATTTTCACTAACAAAGTAGAAATATGAGGATGAGAAGTCCTCTATGTGGAAAAAGGTAAAAAATTAGATTCAAGTTCCATATAAAAAAAATAGTACCAAGCAGAAAGTTAGGTGACAATTGATGAGAGTTTAGAATCATGAACAGCAAGAGCACTGTGACAAGAAAAAGGCATAAATTATGTCAAGTAGATTGTAGGTAATCCCAAAAAAAAAAAGTCAACAAAATT
>CM008344.1:50956998-50971135 GCA_002525835.2 Ipomoea batatas
GTACAATTGTAGTACGAATATCAATTATATTACCATATTTTTCAATACTACGCAAACCTTAATAGTATAAGATTTTTTTCGGCGGGAAGTTAAAATTGATGACTTTGTTATTATAAATAGTATAGATTACATTGAAGTGAATTATATGTACAGTTATATTACGATTAGTAATTTTAATCTAAAATTGTATTACGAATAGGAAAGTAGGAAAAGAGATATTGTATTTGGAATTGTATTAACAATTTTTAATGTACAATTATAGTACGAATATGAATTGTATTACCATATTTTACAATATTACGCAAACGTTAATAGTATAGGATTGATTTAGGCGAGAAGTTAAAATTGAGGATTTTGTTTTTATTAATAGTATATATTACGTTATAGGGAATTATATGCACAGTTAGTTTACGATTAGTAATTTTAATCTAAATTATATTACGAAGGAAAAAGTGTCAAATAGGCCACTGAACTTATCACTTTTGTGCAATTGGGCCATTGAACTTAAAAAGTGTGCAATTCAACCATCTAACAAGCAAAAATTGTGCAATTGGACCATTTTTACAAAAATTTCCTGGTAAAATTCAATTATATTACTAACATATATGTATTAAGAGTGGCATTTTCTTCTACCATATTAGTTGGGAGTCAATATTGAAATGTTTTTAACTCAAATTGAATTAATTTTTTTTTTTAAAAAAATGGTCCAATTGCACAAATTTTGCTTGTTTGATGGTTGAATTGAACACTTTTTAAGTTCAATGGCCCAATTGCACAAAAACGACATGTTCAGTGGCCTATTTGACACATTTTCCTATTACGAATAGAAAAGTAGGAAAAGAGATATTGTATTACGAATTGTAATAACATATTTTAATTTACAATTATAGTACGAATAAGAATTTTATTACCATATTTTACAATATTACACAAACCTTAATAGTATAGGACTGTTTTAGGCGGGAAGTTAAAGTTGAGGATTTTGTTTTTATTAATAGTATAGATTACGTTGTAGGGAACTATATGTACAGTTATATTACGATTAGTAATTTTAATCTAAAATTGTATTACGAATAGGAAAGTAGGAAAAGAGATATTGTATTACGAATTGTAATAACATATTTTAATGTACAATTATAATGCGAATACGAATTTTATTACCATATTTTATAATATTTACACAAACCTTAGTAGTATAGGATTGTTTCAAGCGAGGAGTTAAAATGGAAGATTTTTTTTTATTAATGGCATGTTTGGTTGGATGGAAAATCAATTCCATGGAAAAAATTTTCCAAAAAGTTGAGGAAAGTGAGTAATTATATTGTTTGGTTGGATGGAAAATGTTTTCCATGGAATTTGACTTCCCAAAAACAAAGGAAAACAAATTCTTTGGTTGAGATAGGTATTTTGTTTTCCAAAGAGATTGGGAAGAAAGTATAAGCCCTTGGACTATTTTACCCTCATCAAAATTGACTAATTACACATGTATATATAGCCAAACCATTAATTACTAAGGGCATATTGGTCTTTATATTCATAATTCTTTACCATTCCAAACCCAACCAAACAATGGAATTCATATTCCCAGTAATTTCTTTTCCACCAACCAAACAGTGGAATCTATTTTTCTGGTAATTTGTTTTCCACGGAATTTGAATTCCATTTCCTTCAAATAGTATAGATTTTTTTACTTTCCATTTATTATATAATTTACTTTTCCTAAATACTCCGCATTTTTTCATTGTAATGTAAACTATAGTAATAGAATATTCCGTTAACTATTTATTATTTTTAATTTACTAATTTCTGGAAAGAATGTCTTAGGTTCGAACCTCATCACAGTCAGAGTTACATAAAATTTAAACATATATTATGAATATGTTAGAGAGAGAGAGAGAGAGAGAGTGTGTGTGTGTGTATATAATATTGGGCTGTTGGTGTTGGGCCGATCTTTAAAGAAAATAAAATGGTTTTTGGGCCTAGAATTTCTTATACTAATTAGATTATGTTTTTTAATAAATATTATTAAATAACTTTTATATTGTTTTATTTTTATATTTTGTAATTTCTTCATAGCGAAATTACTGATTTAGTCTTTATTTAACGGATGTCTAATGACAAAATAAATAATGACCAAGACTCAAGAGTGAGTAATTCAGGTAGGCTCAAAATCTTAATTTGTGATGAATTCAAAAAAATTTGTACTTCTATTACTATAATATAGTTTACAAAGAGCTTTTTTATAATTTATAATTTATATTTTCAATAATAACATAAAAAAAAAAAATTAAAGTGGACAAGTGTATATGATTGTTATCATACCAACATTTAATGTTTCTTTCAATAATAATCTATCATGAACAATACGTAATATTTATTTTTTCTAATATATATGTCTAGCTATTATATATGATTGTTATCATACCAACATTTAATGTTTCTTTCAATAATAATCTATCATGAACAATACGTAATATTTATTTTTTCTAAAATATATGTCTATTATATATGGTCATGCATCGCACGGGGCAATAGCTAGTATTTATATATATACATATACATATATAATATATGTATATGCATATATATGTATATATAGAGTTCTTTTCAAATGAGTCCTATGTTTTATATGAATCCATGTGCATAGATTAATGAGTTGGGAGGTAAGAAAACTGAGTTAGTAATATACCTCAGTGAGGAAATTGTAGATAAAATTATGTAATGCAGATATGTAATATTGTATGAAGCAATTTAAGAAGCGTCAAAATAAGTACACAGTTGAATTTGATAACACAGTTGGAGAACACCTCCATATCTGCGGGGCCACGCCCAAAAAACTTTTTCACTTAAGATCAACCCACTGGTTTTTACAATTACAAGGTCCAACAAATTACAAAACTAGGTCTACCACCTATTTAAACATTAACCTCGTAAAATAACTCTATGAAAAAGTTTACACGTACAATTTGAACTAATTCTACCAATTAAACAAACTGTAACCAACCTGGATTTTGACACAGCTTGTACTAATATAACATAGAGCTAATTTCTCTGGATAGTACACCAATCTTTCACTGTTTTGAAGTTTCCTTACAGCACCTTCCAAATAATCCCTTATAGCACCTTCGAGAATAATATGACTATTTTTCTTGTTTTGGAAACTTCGATTTGTCTTCATTAGATACTTCAATATTTATAGTGAAGTAAATCCATTAATTTTAGTCCATGTTCACCACCTTTGTAGCATGATCCCCATTATGACATTTTCCCATTTTCTAAGCATGATCCCATGTATTTTGCTCTTGCATTTTCCATTTGCACCACACAATCACTAGCATGCATTTCATTTCCTTTTTCCACTTTCTTTTGTGCCACACATTTCATTTTCTTTTTGCTGCCATATTGCCACGACCTTGTATTTTTCATTTTCTTAATATTTCTTTACTCCACACAATTCCACATTAATAGGCATGCTTACACTATTTGTTTGATTATATGTCAATTAAAGAACTAATGTATATATATATAAATCTATATACATAGTTCATTACTAACAATCTCCCCATTTGGCATATGTTGATCAAACAAACAAATGGTAGTTCTCCCCCTCAATTCATATCAGGTCCCCCCCTCAATGTCGTACGCACTCTCCCCCTCAATTCATAACCGAGTGTACATCAAGTTCTCCCCCTTAATTCATACACACTCTCCCCTTTAATTATTGCATGTCTCCCCATTTTGATAAACATTAGCCAAAGGTAACATAGTCACAACAGTATGTATTGAATAATGCAAGATAATTCAACTAAGAGCATGCAATTGATAAGATGTGGATAGATACTGAAATTTGAAAATTTCACAAAGGGATGATATATAAGAGGTATATCAACATGAGAGCCCCATAGTATAATGATAAAGCACGGGAATAACAACACTGGAAAGCTTTCACACCAAACTCTTCTTAGGTTCTTTTGGAACTATAGTAAGCCGGGTAGCCCTCTTCCAGGTAACCAGTTTAAGGAATACTTTTCACTAGATAGCTTTCACTCCGGGCTGTTCTAGGGTCCTTTTGAACTGTAGCAGACACCGGATAGCCCTCTTCTAGGTAAGTATGTCAGAAATGTTAATGGAGCACTTTACACTAGATAGCTTTCACTCCGGGCTATTCTAGGATCCTTTTGAAACGTAGCAGACACCGGGTAGCCCTCTTCTAGGTAATCAAGAAAAGTATCCACTGGTAAGAATGTGTTTGAGAGGATGGAGCAATCATATAATTCATACAAACTTCAAGTGTAATATGTGTAGCAGGAGTAGAGAATCAAGAACTTAGGGCTATTATGATGAGCAAGAATTGAGTTAAGTGGGAAACGAGCAACACGCTTTTTGAATCAGTTCATGAGAACTATCCACAAGCTATCAATAAAATGCTTTAGATGAACTACTTGCAAAAATCAACATTACTATTGAAAACTATATATTACCAGTGAACTAACCCTCAATAGAACATGGATTAATCTGTAGAATCAACTGACTATGCAAAATCTGAGGAAGTGGCAGTTTGATTGTTTGGATTTGGTCCATCGGGAATAACTTTAACAACTCCTTGCAGCTTGAGAGTCTTAGTAGTCTATAATCTTCTTTGATTGGCTCAATTTCTTCCTCAAAGAAATTCATCATCAATCTTCTAAGAACCCTGTATCATTAGCAATCAATAAATATGACAAAAAATTTCCTTCTTTCTTTCTCATACACCTTTAATCTTTTCTTGTCAATGAACTTCTCTTCATCTGGCGTACAAGGTTTGATTTCTTTTTCATCTTTTTGTTTTGTTTATGTTTTTTTTTTTATTTTTAAAACAAGTGTATAATTGAATCTGCAAAATAAACTAACATGATGAAAGTTAAATAATTAAAAAAAATGAAACAAAAAATAAGTTCAGCTTTTAAAAAAAAATTTAATAGACAAAAAAAATCATTTTGTTGTTAAGTAAGTTTGCTTGGATCGCCACACTTGCCGTGGTTTGTTTTGTCTGCAACGCCTCCATTCATGTCCTTTCATATTACACCTAAAACATGTTTTGTTAAAAAAATAGTTTACATACCTTTTGCCTTCAGTGTTTCTCCTTGATCTCTTTTTTGGCACCCATGAGTTTTTTTTATTTCCCTACTCGCTTGTGAATCCTAGACCTGCTTTGTTATGATTATTCCCTCTTGACTGAAGGATTTCATTTAGACTATGGGTGCCTGTGTTCAACATTCTCACACATTTTTTTGAAACTTTCCAATTCCTTTTGCAGGTATAGTTCATTTGAAACATTCGTATCTAAATCAGTCTTAAGTTTTTCTACTGATGTTTTTAGGGCTGAATTTTCCTTTTGCAGGTATTGTTCATTTGAAACCTTCGTATCTAAATCAATCTTAAGTTCTTCTACTGAGGTTTTTAGGGCTGAATTTTCCAACTCTAGAGACTCAACATTCTTAATTAACATAAGGTTCAGTTTACTTACCTTACACCAGTTCTTGTACAGATCTTCATAAGCTTCTGCGAGGTCAACATCCTTATCGTCAGTTTGTATCTCTTCATTTGCCTCATGTGTAGGGTCAACATCATCGTCATCGGTTTGTATCTCTTCAGTTACCTGATGTGCTCCTGTTGTGATATATTGCATCTGATTTAAATCCTCATTACCTCACTATCTTCTACAACTTCTTCTGTAATTTTGAAGAACTTCTCGTAGTTTGCACGTTCTTCCACATCATCAGGGTGGTACATGTTACCATGGAATGCAACAAAATTTCCTGTCTGTTGTTCTGCTTGATCACCATGGTCAGAATCTTCAGAATCACTTCAGGTAAGTGTGCACGATTTCTTATCTTTGTTGTTTCCACAATCCGCTGCAATGTGTCCATAACCTCCACATTCATAGCATTGAATGCCTTTGAGCTTGAAATCTTGATTTTGACCTTTTGGCTTTTGAGTATTTCCAGTTCCACCTCCTTTGCTATTTGTTTTCAGCCTTCCTTGTCCCTTAGATTTCTTTAGTATTTTGCCAAATTTCTTAGACAAAATGACGTCGTTCATTTCTGTATCGGAGTCAGCTCTTACAGGTGCCATAGCGCCGAATGCAACTCCTTTGTTGTCTTTGTTTAGGTACCTATCTTCTACCTCCATTTCCAACTCAAAAGTCTGCAAATTTCCCATTAAAGCATATAAAGTTAGAGTTTTTAGATCTGTTGATTGCTTTATTGCAACAGCTTGCATCTTGAACCTCAGGGGTAAGGATTTCAAAACATTTCGAACCACTTTTTCTTCCTCAAATGGTTCACCCAAGTTTTGTGCATTGTTTACCAGGTTTTTTACCCTCGCACTGAACTTAGATACTGTTTCAATTTCTTCCATTCTCAGACTTTCATACTTGATCATGAGCAATTGTAATTTTGAGACTTTGACGGATCCTGTACCTTCGTAATGATTCATAAGTGCATCCCAAGAAACTTTTGCAATATCTGTGGCTGAGATAAACACAAATTGATCTGGTTTAAGTGCACTGTGAATAGCATTCATGGCCCTATTATTAGCTGATAATTGTTTCTTTTCGTTTGATGTCCATTGGCTAAGGGGTTTTTTTCTTTTCTTCATTCTCGACCATCATCATGGGTGGAGTCCAAGCATTTTCAAAGGCATCCCAACATTCTTCATCCAATGATTTTATAAATGCTTTCATCCTGGCCTTCCAATAAGCGTAGTTGCTTACTCCTTTCAATAATGGTGGTCGTGAAATTGAGGCACCTTCTTCCATTCTGCAAAACACACTCGAGTATCCCTATGATCTCGCTATCAAATTAAGCGACGCTGTTCTGATACCAATTGAAATTATGTAATGCAGATATGTAATATCGTATGAAGCAATTTAAGAAGCGCCAAAATAAGTACATAGTTGAATTTGATAACACAGTTGGAGAACACCTCCTAATCTGCTGGGCCACGCCCAAAAAACTTTTTCACTTAAGATCAACCCACTGGTTTTTACAATTACAAGGTTCAACGAATTACAAAACTAGGTCTACCACCCATTTAAACATTAACCTCGTAAAATAACTCTATGAAAAAGTTTACACGTATAGTTTGAATTAATTCTACCAATTAAACAAATTGTAACCAACCTGGATTTTGACACAGCTTGTACTAATATAACATAGAGCTAATTTCTCCGGATAATACATCAATCTTTCCCTTTTTTGAAGTTTCCTTGCAGCACCTTCCAAATAATCCCTTGTAGCACCTTCCAGAATAATATGACTATTTTTCTTGTTTTGGAAACTTCGATTTGTCTTCATTAGATACTTCAATATTTATAGTGAGGTAATTCATTAATTTTAGTCCATGTTCACCACCTTTGTAGCATGATCCCCATTATGACATTTTCCCATTTTCTAAGCATTATCCCATGTATTTTGCTCTTGCATTTTTCATTTGCACCACACAATCACTCGCATGCATTTAATTTCTTTTTTCCACTTTCTTTTGTGCCACACATTTCATTTTCTTTTTGCTGCCATATTGCCACGACTTTGTATTTTTCTTTTTCTTAATATTTCTTTACTCCACACAATTCCACATTAATAGGCATGCATACACTATTTGTTTGATTATATGCCAATTAAAGAACTAATGTATATATATATATAAAAATCTATATACGTAGTTCATTACTAACAGTAGAGAATGATAACACTAACTTTGACATTTTAAATTGGTGGAAGGTCAATAGTAGTAGGTTTCCTATCCTCTCCTAGTTGGCTAGGGATGTTCTTACCGTTCACATTTCCACTGTCACCTTTGTATAAGCTTTTAGCACTAGTCGAAGAGTGTTGGATGCATTTAGGAGTTCTTTAACTCCTAGATAGTGGAAGCACTTGTTTGTGCACAAGATTGGATGAGGTTGCCAAATAAACCCATCATAGTGGAAGAAAATTTGGATGAGGTGGAGAGATTAGAAAAAGGTAACTACTAACTAGTTAACTTCATTTTAATTACATAATTTTATAAATCTATTTGTTTAATCTATTTGTGTTTATCTCATTGTCCGTTTGCAGAATTGATGAGTGGCAATGGAGCTACGAGTTGTGGAGTTGGTTCTTCACTTCTTCCAATGGTTGTAACTAGCTTACTTCTCTTAAGATGCAATTTATTCATTTGTTCTTTGTTTTTGTTCAATTGATATAAATTGAAACAGGGAAGGTGTTGGACAGTTGCCAATTGGCAAAATGGTAAGTGGCTGGGCAACTATTATTAGTTGCTGCCATTCTACACTTTGCCAATTGGAAGTTGGAACTATGAGGCAAGAACACGGCCATGATAATTGATACACAGGGACACTGTAACAGGTTTGATTTAGGGCTTAGAAGTCCTAAGTTGTGATGGTAATATTGTTTCTCTCACTCTCTGCCTCTCCCAATATATGATTATTCATTCATTCATATGATTATCTCGCTGCCTCTATCCTTTGGCTATGATGATGCTTCCACCAATAGTTTGAAAAAAAAAAAAAGTTGTGGATTGATATGTTGCACTGGGTAGTGGGTATAACTCAACTAGTCAAGTTACAATTTGCCCCCATTTCTTGTCTTGACATGAAAGCTAAACCATTCTGAGCCATCTTAAATTCTTTTTAAACATTGTAATTCATAATATATGAATTGTGATTTATGAGTTCTAACTTATTTTTTACACGTCTACATGGATGATGGGAGTGGGTTCGAGTCTCAGTGGAGGCAACTGTTGACTCTTTGTGCTTCAGTAGGTTGAGGAAGTAGCTAATGAACAAATACTACATTGTAACAGAGTCAGTAGTACTAAAAAAAAACTTATTTTTTAAGTTATAACTTATTGCATTTGGTCAATATTTATTTTCATTAGGAGGATGAAGAAGAAGAATAGTTTGTTACTTACTATCTGTAATCTGTAAAAGACTAAAAGGTCACTGGTCTGTTGAGCGTTGACTATTGGAGTGTTGATTACTTGGTGGAGTTGGTCTATTGGTGCAATATTTGGACAATTTGGTGACTGGAGTCACTTAAATTGTAATTAAGTATTTTGTTAGTTACCATCTGTAATCTGTCTATCTATGGTTTATCTGTTAGCTGTTGGCATGTTGCCCCTCTTGGATTGTTGGTGACTGGAGTCACTTATTTTGTATATTTTATTACTTTCTAATTTGTAAGTTTGTTAGTTGTTACTTGGTTATTTAACTTATTTTGTCAGTTATTAAGTTGTTTGATGATTTTAGTGCAATTTAGCACTTTAGCAATTTAGCATTTTATTTTACACTTTAAATCTGTAAACTGTTGTTTTGTAATTTATTATCATCGATTATTTGAATGTTATTTTTATTTCTGAAATTAGTTTGAAAACCGATATAACCAACCGCACCCGAACTTGAAAAAATCGATTGGCTTTTCAAAAATTTAACAATGGTTTGGGTATTAAATAAATTAACCAAAAACCGGATGATTTTCAACATCATATAACCAAACCGACCGAACCCGTCTGACGCACACCCGTATTTGTGTGCTTAAGGTGTATGTTTTGTGTGCTTAAGGTGCGCAATTTTAATGCTTAAGGTTAGGTGTGTCCTTTGTGTGTTAACTGCACTACCGCACGGGAACTTGTCATTCCTCAGGTGAATCCACCACTTCCCATGAGTCCGTGTGGACAGATTGTGCCATTGAATACTTGATATCAATTACTTAGATTTCGCCAACTGTGCAACTGTGCATGACAACTTTGCACTTCACTTGCACATTTCGCGAGTGCACAGTTAGCGAAATCTATGCCATTAATCTCAAGAATTCAATAACCCAGATTTGTCCACACGGACTAATAGGAAGGTGTGGACTCATTTGATCATAGTAATTTGGCCGGAGTGACTGAAATTGATAAAAATTGAATAGTTAAGATACAGAATTAACAGTTTTGAAAGTCGTGGTCGCAATTAACAGGACCCCTATAGTCAGTGGACCAAAATGACAATTTTCTCTAAAAAAATAATCATTGGACATTATCTCATTCGTGCAATGCGCGTGAAAAATTAGTTGTTTATATAAATTGAACCATTTTGCTCTCTAATAAGATTAATTTTGTAGTTTATAGAGTAAAATGAATGATTGGTATCGCCTTGGTCCCAAAATTCCAATGAACAAAAGCCTAACAGTTCATGAAATTGAACAATAACTCCGGTATGTGGACGTTCATTAGCCCAATGTGTTGGTAAACCAACTTAGGGTTTCAGGCACGGCTCAATGGTTCATAATTCTAGATCCGACTCTTGTTTTTATTTAGCTATTGGACTGTCAAACTATCTCAATAGTTCACTATTAAGGGATTATATTTTCTTAAGGGTTCACCCACTTTGTCTCAACACATTTACATATTGTATTTTGAGTTTATGTTAGACAAACCTAATAAAATCAACACTAAGTAAAGAACTAAAGATAATTTTATACTCCGTAATTTTTATTTTATTTTTTTAAAACAAAACTAAATCAAAGAACACTTAACATTGCAATCGTCGGTGCATTAGTGCTTTATTAAACACCTCTGTGAAGATTTTTTTAAAAAAAAAGAAGAAGAAGAAGATAATTTTGTCACTGAGCCACCTGTCCAGCATATTCATTAAGAAAACATGTCTGGCCCAATTGGGTTTCAGCAGGGAGCAATTGTCAAAAAACACGCATACTCATTGAATAACACAACCTTAGGTCTTACGTTCTTATCTCTTGGCACCAGAATTTGTTCAGTCCCAGGCAATTTGTGTCAATAAGTGAAGAGCGAGAAGTAAAGAATTCAGAAACTCATAAGAGTGTAAATGATGAGATGGTGTGAATTTTTTCAATTTAGTTAATAATTTTGAATTCAAATATCGAAAATACAATTATTTTCTTTGTTTGATAGAACTTATTTTAAAGCTTATAGCTTATTTTAAGCTACAAATAAGTTATAAACTCAATAATAAAAAAAAAGTTATAAGGTAAAATATAGGGAGTTTATAATAATAGCTTATTTTGAAACACTATTCCAAGTAGCGTTTTAAAATAAAATTTTGACGGTTTATTTTTTTTTCTTTTTTTTATCTTTATTAATTTATAAAAATGACAGCATCAACATTTCATTAATCAAAATTCTAATATCTTAGTTTATTCTTTTACACTTATCAACTAATTTAATAATTAATTTTACCAAGCACTTTAGGTTCAATTAGTTAACTTATCAGTTACTAGTTTTTTCAACTTTCAGCTAACTTTTCAGTTAGGCATGCCAAATAGAGCCATTGTAAAATTCACGAGAGATGATTTTGTTATCCTTCAAGATCCTACCTAATACAAATAGTATGTGTGATGTTCTAATTGAAGAAATCTATGATCTAAGAAAAGAATTAATACTATTTGGGATCATTTGAATATAGTGATTTTGTAATGTTTAGTCTTAAACTTTTAAATTGACCATTTATGATCCTTCAATTTTTAAATTGTTATCATATGTAGTTCAAGTTAATCACTTATGATCTTTCAATTTTAAAAATTTAAGATTAAACGTGACAAAATTATTATACTGAGAATATTATATCACATTTAACTCAAAGAAAGTAAAGGATCTAGAAAGAAACGAGATAGCTGATGTTAGATATCTGCTGTACTAGATAATCATTGGCTTCACACTCACTCCTTTTCACTGCCTAATTATGCGAGCCATACCAATAATGTGGAGAAAAAAATCTTATTCCTATCCTAAAATATAGTACTAGTTTTGTGGTTGATTGGAGTATTCAAGATCTTGGTCCGATTAATGATAATTATTTATTGTTGTTGAGTATAATATATATAAAATAATAAAGAGATAAGGTTAAATAAAAATGTAATTAGGTTATTTAATTAAAAAAAGTTCAACCATTTTAATCTAAAAGTAAAAATAAGGTTTTGCCCATATATGGACAAAGTGTGTAGAGGAATGTTGTCGGTGACGAAAATGAATGTATTTTAAAATTTCTCTCATTTAGTTTAGATAAGAAAACTAAATGGTAATAGTTTGTCCAAATTATTGTATAAATAGGTCAAAAGGCTGAATTATATATATATGTATATACATACATATATATATGTATATACATACATATATATATGTATATACATATATACATATATACATATACATATATACATATGTACATATACATATATATGTATACATATACATATATATAGGGTAGGGTTCCAGTGAGACCACTTGCTTAGATAAGATCGTGAGATCGCATCTTGTGCATTCATGTAATACTTTTTAATGATCTAGATTGATTGACACACATACTTCGTTCGCACACATTTAATCACCGTTCGCACACACTTCAACTTGTAATCTTAATCAATCTAGACCATTAAAAAATTTTGAGATCAAATCTTGTACATCAATCAGCATTCGCACACATTTAATCACCGTTTGCACAAATTTAATCACCGTCCGCACACACTTAATCACCATTCGCACACATTTTATTACCGTTCGTACACACTTCAACTTAGCATCTTAAATCAATCTAGACCATTAAATTATTAAATGGATGCACAAGATCTGATCTCACGATCTTACCTAAACAAGTGATCTTATATGAACCTAACTATATATATATATATATATATATATATATATATATATATATATATATATATATAGAGAGAGAGAGAGAGAGAGAGAGAGCAAATGTGAAGGAGCTCTCAGATAAAAAATCGGGTGAAATCCCAATCACTGATCTAGCCAAAATCAATAATCGTGAATGATAAATTTTTCTATAAAACGCGGTAACATTATGGTAATTTAGTCCATAAGTTCGAAACATAGGGCACATCAGTTCGAAACTTAAGGTGCATAGGTTTGAAAATTGAAACTTAAGGTGTGCATAAGTTCGAAACTTAAGGTGCATCGGGTTGAAACTTAAGGTACATCAATTTGAAACTTAATGTGTATCACTTCAAAAATAAGGTGCATCAAGTCGAAACTTAATGTGCATCGATCACATAAAAAACTTAAGGTGCATCAAGTCGAAATTTAACGTGCATCGATCACAGGTTGAAACTTTAGGTGCATCAGGTTCAAACTTAAGGTGCATCACTTCGAAATTAAGATACATCAGTTCGAAACTTAAGGTCCATCACTTCAAAACTTAAAGTGCATAACTTCGAAGCTTTAAGTTCATGACTTTATCCAATACAATCTGTACACTAAAATTTATACTCGTTGGAAATACATCTAGCATCTTCCTTTCCAAAATGTAATGTTAATACAAGTTTGAATTCACAACAAGAGATGAAGATAAGGAAAAAACGACAATGGTGGGAGGACATCATTAGTAGTCCGTTGTCGGGAAGAGTTTATTTATTTATTTATTTTTAATTTACCTTCATTATGAGCAGTTGATCTATATTAGATCAATGGGTCAAATCTCACCATATTTTTTACTTGGGAGTTTCTTTGTATGTGAACCATCCCATAATTGTGTTCTCTGGTCAAGAAAGCGGGTTCTCAATCACAATGAAATGACATGTCATAGGCGTTATATATACTTGTACAACTAGGCGTATCTCTACCGCGCCGGTCATAAATACTTTACCTCTCGGTCTTGCCTCCCGACTCCATCCGAAATCGAGCTATCCTCTAGTATAATTGTGCAACTCCGAATGCTTCGCCCCAAACGCGACCAGGAACACTTGTCAAGCCAGTTGATCGGCAAGTCTCTAACCAGATTATCCCAAAGTCCATGCTTGATCTGAGTAAAACAAATCAGGCATGTCACCTCCCGTCATTTCCTATCACTCGTACGACCTTCATTAAACACTTGGCGCAACTACTCTGACCACCCAACCGACATCCAACACGTGTAAGGCATGCTGATAACTTAGCATGGTCGCCTTGTCCCAGCTATAAAAGGTGCATTAATTGCTATGGAAGGAGACTTTTGGGCCTTTCCTCCTTTCGTACCCTTCTGAAAACTAGGGGTGGGCATTTCGGTTCGGTTTACCCGAACCGAACCGAACCGAGCCGAGCCGAACCGAACCGAACTAGTAATACAAAACCGAACGGTTCGGGA
>CM008344.1:51063454-51079680 GCA_002525835.2 Ipomoea batatas
ATTAATGACAGTAAAACAACAAAACATCCAACCTATTTATGAAAATGCAGTGACTTGAGGTAGCATTTCCACATAAGAGCTGTAAACCCATAAACAAGGGAAAACCAAAACCAAAACCTGAGAAAACTTCAAGATAATTTTGTATCACAACATCTTTAAGCCATCAAACAAGAAAAAAATGACTAAAATACCCCCTCATCAAGAAATTAATATTTTCAAGATAGAAAAGCATGGTGATCACCATTCACCATCACACAAGAAATTCTTGAAGAATACAGCTTGGGATTCAAGCAGAATCACGTAGACTTAAGATACACAGAAGCAAATTGGGGAAATCTTACAACCCATAGGTTAAAAACAAGAAACAGAAAGATTGTAATTAACATTGGGGGAAAAATATTTAAAAACAAATTAAAAAATTTAAGAAGCAACCCAAGTAGCAGAATTTGATGAAAGTTTGCTTGAAAGTTGAAACACAGCATAAAAAATTCATCAGAGGGGATTAAAAAAAAGAAAAAAATAGAGGGTAGTTTGATGAGAAAGATGGGAAGAAGCATTGGAGTGAAAGAGATACCTCTGGAGAGTTGAAGAATCAGCTTATCTTCTAAGCTGCTTACATTTGTGATTGGAGAGAGGTTAAAAGAGGTCTTTGCACAGTGTTTGTGTTTTAGTCATGAAAATGGTAAACAGACAGATGGCTGGGAAAGGTGGCAAGTCTTAATGACCGCTTTTCTAATGACTAATATACCCATCTCTCTCTCCTTTTTATTTTCTTTTTAATTCTCCGGATTACCCTTTTTTTTTTTTTTTTATTTTTTTTTTTTTTTTTTTTTTTTTTTTTTTTTTTTTTTTTTTTTTTTTTGGATAATGATTGACGAGGAAGATTGACAATCACTATCTGATAATGTATATTACACTAGAAAAAATTATGTCTAATAGATTTGAGAAATATTGACGATAGGGCCGGATTTTAGTGCGTGCAAGATAGGCAACAGCACAGGCCCCTAGGACTGGCCCCTAGTCCAGTCCTGACCCAATAGTTAGTATATGTATTTGTGATTATATTAGCTTAAAATTAGGTTTTCATGACTGATCTAAATTCTACTACGTATTATTCAAAAAAAAAATTTATTCCGTAATATTCACGTGAATCATTTTTCTTCAATTCACAATTTATTTATACTTTAATAGAGTCTCATTTATTTACCAATACATGACTGTGCAAATAAAAAATTAATTTTAATTAACAAAAATCAAACTCGTGATCTTTGGTGGTCAATTATTTCAACAATGTGAGGACCGCCCCTTTAAGGGTCTCAAACTGCATTTATGATCATCAAGTTACAGGGCAATGGTAAATTATAAGCGCCACGACTTCTTTTTTTTTTTTGAAAACAAGCGCCACGACTTCTAGTCACTGAATTTTTGGCTATGTGGTACTTTTAGTTATTCCATTAAACAATAATTTATAAACTAAAAGGGTGACGTGAGAAAATTAAAACCTCAAGTCCTCAACGTAGTTAAATGTTTGAGAACTATATATGCTCACACTAAACAATTAAAGATTGAAATTATAATCTAGAAATTAAAATTTATCCTTTAAAAAAAATGAAATAATAAGAGAAATCCGCATCAGTATCTAAATCGCATTATGAAATTTTATGGACGGGTTCAATCGATAAAGTGTTAACAATAATCAAACTCGTGACCTTCGCGTACAAAAATTATTCTCCACTCACTTGCCCACCCGACCACCCTTTCAAAAGAAAATTTTCTACTTTTTTTTTTTTTTTTTCTTCTTTCAATTACTCCATCTTTCCCATTTTGCTTGTCATCTTTATTATTCATGGGTAAACCAACTATTTTTTCATTGTTTATTCTCTTTAGTAATTTTAATTATTTTTGTGTTTAATATTACTTTTAATGTAGTTTCTATATATATAAATTGTATATACTAATATTGAATTTAATATTATGAAAAATTAAATTAAAAATAACTTAAGTCAAGTCTTATTAACCGAACCAAACAAATAAAATGGAACAGAGGGAAGTATAAAGTTAAGAAAAGATTCATTAAGTTTCACTATTAAATCATTGAAATTGTACTAATTATTTAATATTTAATGATCATTAAAAAGAAAAAAAATGTATTAATACATAACTTTTATCATAACTTTACATTAATATTGGTCGGAATTTAACTAATACTTCTTTTTTAGATAATATCATAATTGAAGGTGGAGAACCATCATCACCAAAAGTCAAGAAGTTTTATCCCTTCTTCATCAAGCTAAACTTATCAGAGTATATTCACTACTTTTCTCTTATAAAATTATTTTATTAATTTTTCTGGGTCTTCTTTAAACATTAAATAATAATTGTGTATTTACTGATAGTAGAATTTTTATTTTTTTTTTGAAAAATATAAAATACACATACTTGTATATTTAGAAAATTAATTAAAAAAATAGAGACTACAAAATTGGAGAAAGGAAAAAAGGTAGTTGAATAACGTAATCAGTAATTTTTTTAATCATTGTGAGACTAATTTGTATTCGGCTCGAGTCACATCTGCATTCTCTAATTTAATCCTATTTGATTTTGTTGTTGCATCAGTAATCTGCTTACCGACTGCACCAAATTGTTGAGTTAACTGTGGTTTCTTTGATGGAGACAAAGTTTTAAACTACTAAGAAAGATGAATGAGTTTCATGGTAGTTTGCTAGTCTTATAGGATCACCATCAAATCAAATAAACTAGTTCAATAATGTTGACTTAAGGTGAGCTTGACTATTCAAAATAGACATAAAGAATTAGATATAGTTTTGTATGAATTTCATGGAAATTGTGTGTTGGAGAAATCAATGAAAAATAGTAGAATTGGATATAGTTTAATTTGGTACGAATTTCATGGAAATTGTTTGTTCGAGAAAAAAAATCAATGAAAAATAGTTCTAATAGCAATCACTTACAAAGACAAAATTAATGAATTGAAATTATTAACACAAATGTAACAAAACTTCTCTGGTTGAATCTCAATCCCAAGGGACCTCTACATTTCAACCCGACAAAATATTTGGGAGGATATAAATCACAGTGACTCAATGACTCAGTAGACAAGGCAAAATGTAAGTGCACACAAGGGATCAGATTTGCCCACTTTTAACATAATATGGTAGCAAAACTACATGTTAAGTATGGTAGCAAAGCGTTGTGTACTCTTTTGTTTTGGGTGATGAGATAAACTCGCGGCCACTATTCGAAAATATTAGTAAAAATTGAACTCATAACTTTCATGCATAAGAATTATGTTCTACACATTTAACTGTTAACCATCCTTTTGGAGCATTATATTTATTCTTCCATAATATATTTTGCTTGACATATCAATAGCTTATAAGAATTTTTTTTTCTTTCAATTAATTAACCCTTTAATAGTATAGGAGAAATGGCATGCCTACAAGTGTTACATTTTTTCTTTTTCTAAATATAATATAAGTCTCGATTCATATATATATTTTTTTGAATACTACTAACTCTATTAGAATATAACTACTTTCTCAACCTATTGCCGTGGAGGCTCGAACCCACCACCTCCCGTATAAAGAGAAGGGTTTGATGCCACTGGACCACAAGGTCCTTAGCAGTCTTGATTCATATATATAATTATATGAATTTTGATAAATACTCATCATAAACCTAACGAAACATACATATCCTATATCATTACCCTAGCTACTATGTCTATAAAAAGTTGTTTAATTTTAATCTTTTCATGGTATATTTTATTGTAAAAAAACATTACCATTTACTCACTTTAATGATATAGGATATGTATGTTTTTTCATGGTATATTTTATTGTAAAAAAACATTACCATTTACTCACTTTTACATAATTGTGCAATAACTAGTATTAAAATTATGTGTTTATGTTTCAAATACACGCCAATAACAAAATGTTAATTAAATTTGATCTTTCAGACTTCAATTTCATCGAATTAGCAATATCATATGGAGTAAGATTGAACTACAATTTCTAACATTATGCAATATGTCACTATTATATAATTATGGCTTGACTCCAAGGGTTGATTATTTGTGGCCTACTTGTTGGTTTAAAAATGACTTCAAGCAAAATTATTTACTATAGATATGAAGATTGGTAGGCCATATACATTATGGTTTCCATTCCCATCCCATATATGCATTCATTATATTAAATTAGTATGCGAGAAGTCTTTACTTAATTAAGACTAATATTTAGCGATAATATGAGAGCTTAACTGCTTCCTATCACGACTATTGGGGGGTTTGATTTCGGTTGAACTCTTTTTACGCAGAAATGTATAATGTAATGTTGAATCCCAAAGTTAATGGACATGGGACGAGTTCATGGGGTCTAAGATAATGGGATATAATATGGCAAAACCGAGAAACTTAAGTTTAAAAAAAAAAAAAAAAAACCATCATAAGATAACAACATAAATATTTTGTCAAGCATAGAAATTTGGCATACAAGGACAATTAATAGCTCACCTACTCCATCTGGTTTTTCCTTGTGAGGACCTTATTTAGCTTGTGTTCTTATTAGTAAGTAACACCAACCATATACATGGTTGAAATAAACTTTAATTTTTATGTTTTTATCTTTGGTGTCACTATCCATGAATGTCTTGTGAATATAGGGTACGGTTAATGTGTTCATTTTATGAACGTTCAAATAACTAAATGCATAAATTTTAGGGACAACATTTTTTTTATCAAACAAATTAAATAACACGAATAGCATTAATACATTGACTTTTATAAAATTTATATTGAAAATGAAAATATTGATTGTATGTTTTCTCTTTGAAATAAACCTTTATGAAGATCCATGGATCACAATCCGTATCTCCTTATGGCGTTTCACCTATGAAAGCGCCCTTTTTTTCTAAATGTCTCAATTATATATCAAATTGTGATATGTACAAAAATCATGACCTTAGGACACATAATTCAATATAATAAAACGCATAAATCCATAAAATAATAAACATAAGTATCTTAAGTGTTTACACAACTACCCCTGCAATTTAGGTACATAATAAACAAGTCCTTTGGATCCAAGGTCTACAGTGCACTACAGACCCTAATTCGTGATATAAATTGCCGGCCACACGGGTTAGTTGGGCCTAGCATACATTGCCATCACTATTTTAATATATAGAAGTCAACATATTGGGCTTTGACACCCGTTCAACTAAGCCAAGAGCCCAACTACTTGAAGCCCATATTGGGGGAATTGGGAAATTTAGCATATGGTCCATTTTGTTTGGGCTCAAATTCTGGCCCAATTCAGTAGTTAGTGTTCCTAGCTTGGGCTGGACCTGCAAAAAAACTTTAGAAATAGTTAATTTTAGTTTTCATCTGTTTTTAATTTTAAAATTTATAAGTAATTATATTTAATCACAACTACTAAATGGCATTTTTAATCCTAAAATATATTACCTTTAGTCTCAACGGAAGATTAAAATTTACATGTCATATTTACTATTTATTGGTCAAATTAACTTCTTTTTTTTTTTTTGATGTTTAATAGTATTTTTAATGTAAATTTTAAATATATAAATATTGTATAATAATACTAAACTTAATATTAAAAATAACTTCACCCGAATTACGTTAACTGAATTAGACACATAAAATTGGACATGGAGTATACTTTTTAAATAATTCCAAGAATGGTTTGGGTCGATACTCTATGTTGATGTATGCATGATTTTGCGACTTGTTAGGTGGACTCTGGGGTATGTGTTTTTAGTATTGGAATTGTGAATTTCTAAAATATAAATTGTGTTTCTAAGTCAAAATACATAAATTATGTATGTTAACATTGTGTATTTGTAGTATATAAATTATAAATTTTTTTTTGAATGCTACTGACTCTATTACAGTGTAGTATCTGTTCATAAACTACTTTCTCAACCTACTGAAGAACAAAGAGACAGCAACGCCTCCACTGTTCATAAATTATAAATTTTTAAAAAGTAAATTGTGAACATTTAAAATATGAATCCATCTTATAAAGTGAATCTGGATCCACAGAATAATTTGCGTAACTTTACCTAGAATTATATAGTCTAACAAAAATATTTTCTTTGTATAAAAAATCAATAATTTGATGTTTAACACGCCAAGTCAAATAAATAGGATAGGTTTATTGCAAGAATGGATAACTACGCCGCCGCCTACATAGTATATAATAAAAGAAAAAGGAATAAAAGGATTAGAGGATTACAGCTTACAAGAATGTTTCTAGGTGATTGTAGGTTTGGAGCCAATCTATCGGAAAACATGTTCCCGAAGAAATGTATTAGGTAAATTTTATTTAAAGAGAAATTAAGAATACTAAACTGCTAAAGGCTTTGTGATCAAGCGGCATCGAACCTGTGATCCTTCCACGATTAATATTCGAGAATATGTGATAGATAAATTATATTTTTGTGTAATAATTTACAAATTAAACAATAAGTCGTACCAGAAATGTATTATGAGACATATTCGACTGAGGAATGAAATGGAAAGGTCTATCTATGTAGTAAAATGTATTACATATTATGTGGAAAGAAGTATAGAATATATATATATATATATTTTTTTTAGGTTAATAACCCAACAGACAAGTTGTGCAAAGCCATGTTAGGTCAAACATTTCATACTGGTATTCATTATAGTTGTCAAAATTAAGATGTCAGCAAAAATTTAAAAAAGAAATATATTTAAAAGAGAGAAAAATAGAAAAAAAAAAAAACAAAAAAAAAACAAAACAAAAAAGTCAAGAAAGACGGATTAAAGGTAAACGGTTGAAAGTTGAAACAAGCCTATCAAGAAGATGAAGTAAACTCAGGATTGCCAATCCCCAAAGAGGCCAGCTGAGACCAAACACTGAATCGAATCTAATTCTCAAATCTTCTATCCTCATGACTCATGACCCCACCACCAAGTCTTCTCTCTTGCATCTCTTTTCCTCTTTAATATGGTATTAGTATACACGTGAGCTCTATTATATGTACTATCAAATTTTACAGTCTCATTTTTATTTTATGGTGTGACAAACAATGATATAATATTTATACTAGTGATTCTCAAAAAAAGAAGTTCTACTATATGTACTCTCAAATCTTACTCCCTTAATTTTATTTTTGAAGTGGCGGGCTTTCATAAAGATTTTGTGTGTGGGAGTAAAAATTTGGAGTAGAAAATGAGAGTACACAACATTTTTGGAAAAAAAAAAAAAAGTGTCTACCTCATTCATGTATTATGAGAGTTTCAAGAATCTCTGATAAGGGGTAGGAAAGTAAAAAGTGAAAGCCCATGTAATATGTTCTGTATTCACCTATTATGAGAATAATCTAGCCAAGCCTCACTATCCCGAGTTTTTTTTTTCCTTACTTTTCTTTTTTAGCACATTGCATCGGTAGTTTGGTATCCACACCATTAATGTCTTGTAATGCGGGACTAGTTGAGTCGAGTCAAGCATTTCACTTCAGTCATACATGATCGCCAAAATATTTTCTTTACTTTTTTTTTTTTTTTTTTATCATACTATCCTGGTAGTCTGGTATCCACATCATGCATGGTCGAGCTTGACCACCAAGCTTCTCCTACCCCTCGCCCTCCCCCTCTTATTTTTGGACATTACATTGATATTCACATCATATATGATAAGACAAATTTAATCGAACTCATTCATTGAGTCTCAAATACACTTTCATTGGAGACAAAACATTCACATGGATTTTCCCCAACCTAACTTCAACCCCTTCTAACCTTTCATTTTATTTTTTCCTTTCATCACCACAAGTTCCCCCACTCCCACTTTCTCAAACCCACTATTCATATTAGGTATCTCCACCCCACATTGAGACTCAACCAAAGAGAGTTGAGTGTGTTAGCTGACAACACTATAACATAATGACAAGAAAGAAACTTCCTTTGTGGCTCTCAATGATTTCTTGCACCATTTCAAGCTCTGCATTAATGGCAGCCTGTACTTGGGATTAAGTTACAGATGGGTCATGCCCTGGCCTCATGCTTTTGTCCTTAAATCTCTTTAATCTTTCATTAGGGCATCTCCAAAACGAGTTTTTGAGAAGAAAAAATTGAGTGGGAGTTTTTAGACTAATGGGAGGTGAAACTTTTAGTAAGTTTCTTCTTCAGTAAATATAAAATTTTTGTGGGACCCATTAAGGGTGTGTTTGGTAACTCGGAAAATGATTTCTGGAAATCATTTTTCGGACTTTTGGTGTTTGGCAGTGCCTGAAAAATGCAGTCAACAGAAAATCATTTTTGTTGACCAAGAAAAATGAGGTCATTTTTTCGGAAAATGACTTCCGGATTTTTTTTTCCCGGAAGTCATTTTTCGGACTTTGGCTTCAACAATTTTTTGGCTAAAATGGTCACATATGTTACTTTAATTTTCAAAAGAAATATTATTATTATTATTTTATATTTTTAAAAAATAATTAAAATGTAAAATTATATAATTTAATTCATTTTTTCAGAAAATGAACCAAACACACAGACAATTTTTCAAAATGCAACCAAACACCGAAAATGAAATTATTTTTCAGAAAATGACTCATTTTCAAAAAAAATTTCAGAAATTATTTTCTTACTTTCCAAACATACCCTAAATAAAAATAACAATATAACATACTATACAAGTGCTCAACCAGGTTGGGAGCCAATAGTTATACACCATAGACCCAAGTTCAGAAGTCACAATTTATATACTAAGTAAACATTCAGTATGTAAATAGTGTATTTTGAACCTGAATCCTACTCAGGTTAACATAATAATTTGGACGCACACTACGACTCCCAAAAACAAATTTTATTATTATTTTTTCTTTCACTCTCTTTTTTATTTGACATCCAAAAAACTATATAAAAATCAAACTCTTTATAATGTTGTTATATATTGGATTTATCAAGGAAAACCCCACTCCTCTTCCGAGTAAACCCTCGCCGCCCTGCGATCCTAGCCGGCAAAGGATCACAACGAGATTAACCAGTCTAGGTTGGTGACAGACGGTTTCGAACTCAGGACCTCACGACCGCGAGCGTCTTGGTCTTGCCACTCAAGCTACCCTTACGAGCTAATGTTGTTATATATGTGTGTGTGTCAGTGTGTGTGTGTTGGGGTCCACATTCTCTTGGACCCCATCCTGTTTTTGCAGACCTCCAATGGCTAAACCTGTTTGTGGCTTTTTGCCCCTTTGGTCTTACACTTCTGCTGTCAATTTTGACTGAATTTATTGCTTCAATAAAAATGCAATTTTTGCAATAATTGTTTAGACTCTCTCCTACCAAACTGTCTCCAAAAATAACTGACCCACCAATAAAAACCACCACCTGCCAAATTAATGATGCTCATGAATGCCATACAGCCATTCAAGAAAAAGAAAAACATATAGAGATTGTTTCATATAGGAGACTTAACTCAGTTGATCTCCTAACCGTTTGGAACAGTTAGTAAGTAAACTGATGAAATTGTTAAAGGGTAAATCATATCAAAGAGTTAAGGATTAGATTTTTATAGAGTAAGAGTCAAACTTTATGAGCATAACATAAACAAAATTAAAATTAGTCTAGAAGTAACCGACTTCCGTTTAGAAAAGATGATCACGTAGGAGCAAAATCATCCTACTCTAATCTTCTTATCTAATTGTTGGACTATAGATCATGGGATAAGGTAATCCCGTGCTTAAAACACCAATACGGACCCTAGAATTTTATCCAACTTTAAACCTACGCTATTTCAGCTATTAAACAAGGCTAGGACAACAAAGAGATAAATCGGCATAAGTTGTCTATAGCTAATCGACTCAAAGAAGACCAATAGGCCACTCTCACAGAAAGTCAAATTTAGAATCTTGTGGTTACCAACTTGATTGGGGTTCCCAATTTGGCACTGTATATGGAATTTTCGGTCCCACCTAAAATTTCTGCCCACAAGAAGGTCAATTAGTTGCTTCTACTGAGAATTAAATTTAGAATTTTGTAGTTATTAACTTGATTTGCACTATATATGGGATTTCTAGTCCCACCTGAAATTTGTGCCCACAAAGAAGAATGATGTAGGTTACTGCAGTCCTAAGCAAGTACTAAGACAAGGTTTCTATGTGAGGTGAAATCTAATAGTGTTGAGTCAAGAATGAGGCACAATTAGGCTTACTATAATGTGCAAAAACAGTGCAAGAAGAGAGATGACAGACAATAATTGAATGAATGCTTATCATAGAAGCATGCACACCAAAGGTTGCCTCTTTTTTGGCATCATTTTCCTCCCTTTCACAAAGACAACAATAGAGTCAAGATTCCTTGCCCTTTCCTCTACTCTTCCCCCTATCACCAGCCCCATTTCCTCATCCCCACCTTGAAAGCAACCCCTTCTTCCCCTCACTGTTTACTCATGTGTAGCCTAAAGCTAACAATTATAAAGAACTAGCAGTTCACCCGTGCAATGCACGGTATAATCTTCTAATGTGTTGATCGGTTTTGTGTTGATCTATATTAATTAAGTACAATCTAATATGTTAGGATTGCATTGGGTACTGTCAAATCTGGTTCCCATAGTACTCGATGCAATAGGACATAAAATGTATGATTATGCTCGGTAAAAATTAGCACACTGCGAATCAATACCTTAAAAACTCCCTAATTAAAGTATGTAAAAGACCACTCTTTGGGGCATGTACTTAGCCACTTAGGCAAACTTTCATGTCAAGTCTAAAACTAATAATTATAACAAGAACTTGGTCGGCTTATTCGTACCAGGTACAACCTTATATGCTATTGTGAATTGTACCAAGTACACAACTAGTCGATCCATACCTAGTCCATCAACACCAGTCTCGAAAATCATCGGTACAACCAGACATATCATGAGTGATTATACTTAATACAAATTGATTTTCGGCACCTTAAAAATTTCCTAATTATAACATATAAAAGACAACTCCAATAAGCATTATTCATAGAAGGAACACCAAACAATTCAACAGGCAATCATAAAATTTGATCAAATTCAATACTGAAAACATCATTCTAACCACCAAAGTTACATAGTACTTAGTAGTTTTATTTACACTTGAAGCAATTATATGTATATATATATTTTTTGAATTTTCTTCAAATTGTTCATTGCAGATACACCGAATAATATCTATGAGGTTTATATATATGTTATATGAATCATACATCAAGTGAAGCTCAACTGGAAAATTCAAGATTATAACAATTGAAAAATGGACCCAAAAAAAAAAAAAAGACTCACTTAAGAATCAGAATTAGCAGAATCTGAGATTCTGGGAGAGGTGAGTGGGAACAAGGGTAACAGTCGGGGCTCCGAATCCTTTTTTGGAGTATTCGCCGGCGACGGGTGCAAATAGAATCCTTTTTTCGCGATGGCCTTCTCTTCGGCCTCCATGTTCAGAGCTCCGGTGAACGGGTCGGGTATGAGAGGGGTTACCGGGCTGAGCACCAGCGACGGGAAATCGAGCATGCTCGGCGACAGAATCTCCGGCGGTCCGGGTCGACCCGCCGGGAATCCGAACCCGGGACCCAACGGGTTGAGCTTGAAATTCTTCAGACTGTTTCGCCGCTCGTACAGCTTGGAGGCGGATTTCTCCTTCTTTGTAACGCCGGTCTTGACCGGCGGGATCGGGTTCCTCGACGGCGGCTCCGGCCGGGCCGACTTGGCCGGGTCGGAGGATCCGGTTAGCATTTGGACAACTTTCTTGAAGGAGGAAGCGTCGGCTTGGACAAAGGTGGTCGGGTACGGGTTATTGGGTTCGGATCTGGTGACGGGCAGTACCGGCGGCGGTGGCGCCGCCGCCGCCCCATTGCTACTGCTACTAATGCTCGAACTGTTACTGCTACGGCTATCGGGGGAAGAAACCGGCGGCGGGTTTCGGTTTTCTCGGGGAGTTATCGAGGCTTCCATAGACGGGTCCATTTCTAGAGAGAGAAACTCGGCGGCGAGAATCGCCGGAAAATAAAGAATAAGAAAGAGAAAGAAAGGGAGAGAGAGAGAGAGAGAGGATTAAAGGCTAAAGGAGAAGAGAGTTTGGCATTTTCGCATCACTTTTTGAGTCTTCAGTTTGGTACGAAAATGTTTTGTTGGGGGAACCTGGTAATTTCAGTGACCACGACTCCCACGCGGTTTCCAGCGCGTGGAATTCACCGGAGGTGGAGTGTGGACAAGTTGTTCGTGGCGGCGGCGCGTGGGTGGAGAAGGAGCAAGTGGCGGCATGGGAGTGGTGGGTTTATTGGAATATATGGCGGAGGTAAAGAGAGAGGAAATTGTGAAAAAGTGGAGTGCATTTGGCATTGACTTGAAGGAGCCCTTGAAAACGAAAGCTGACTATGGTCAACGACTATAGTTTTTGTAGAAGATTAGAACTAACCAACTTATCTTGGAAGACTTGGTCTCTCTAATTTGTCTAGGATTCTAGGAATATTAATACACCTAAAAGACTTGGCTAGTTGTTGAATGATACTGTGATTAACAATTAAGTATAACTTACGAAATATAATAATAGAATTGAATTGGTCTGTCATGCTGGTTTAAGGATGTTAATACACTCAAAAGACATAAGGTTGGTTGTTGAACAATAACCATGATGAACCATTGTGTTTGATCATAAACTTTGCATATATAGCCTACAAAATGTAAATTGTAATAAGAAAATCATCTTGTATTAAACTTAATTATTAGAAGAAACCATTTTGCACAATACAATTACTCTCATGCCTTATTTATTTCTTTGGTTATTTGTTTTAATTCGCATCAATACCATCAAGGAAAATTTATGATATAGATATTTTATCATTTTTTGAGTAAAAAAGGTATACTTATACCCATTTAGATTTATTCTAACGGATAGATTTTATCTTCTCTTTTTCTTTTTTGAGAAAAAAAGAATGCTTATCCCCGTAGTTCAATGATATTTTGCAGCCTTTTTTATAGTTAAAAATAGTAATACAAAAATGATGTTGATTGGGTCATATTGCATTTGGTGTCATGTAACAACCGGATGGCAGAAACCAGAGGCTATCACACCTTAACAACATAAGAAAACCACAAGCTGCAGGACAACAATGACTGTATGTGAATAAAAAGCAGGTAAGCCCGCACGTTAGTTCCTGGATGATAGATTATGGGCGGCAGAATGTGACCAAAGAAAGAAAGTAGGTATTTTCTCAGTATCTAGAAAGTTTTAACTTTTTATAGATAGAGATTCATATATTTCTGTAGGTATTTTCTCAGTATCTAGAAAGTTTTTATATTCATATATTGCTTACATTCACAGAAGCTCAATGCTGTAAGTTAAAAATGGAAATAAGTAAGCAAAAGCTCTTCAAGAACTCTAAATAGGACATTTGTGTTTTCCCTATCTGCATATAATCTAGTTGCACAATGCAGACATCAAATGGCAGTGAAGCTCAGGTTCAACTGACATGACACCAAGTCTGAGTTTTATGGTAGCCTGGAGACAAGACATTCACATGCTGTGATTAAGCACTCAACCAACTGGAACTGAACAACAAAGTAAGCCTAAGTTATTGTATTCAACTAACCTAGAAAGCTATCGGATGATCAACATTAACTATCATCCGTTGGGATATTCTAGCAAGGGTGATGATAATCTGACATTCTCTTTAGCTTATGCTCCTAAATTGGTAGGGAAAGAATCAAAATGCTGGAAGGGATGCAAATTAGAGAGTTTTTATTCCTTTCGGGGAGAAATTGAGAGCTAAAAAAGGGATTCACCACTAAAGCTTCCATATTACTCAAAATTCCAAAGTGAACCAGGAAGAACAAAAATAATCATTAGCCGAGTGAGCATTGGAAAACATATAATATCCACACTCCACAACACAAAATATCAAGAATGCAGATTGCAGTAATAAATGGGTCAGTCCAATTATACAGAAAACATAGACAAAAGATGTGCAGTAAAGGAATTTTAGGTAAAATGGCAAGCATGTTCAGTATTACACCATTAATTCTGATGTTTTAAGATGCAGGAAAATCATGGCATATAGGTAGTATAACAAAATGTGCCACTAAATAGCAGTAGACTATGCAGGAGCTCAAATTTCAGCAAACTAGTCATTATCATTTCTCTAAGCAAAAAGAAATAGATAGCGCAAGGTAAAAACCTAACACGTGCCAGTTTCTAGCCTCTTGAACCAAAACAACTAAAAAAACAATCATAAATTAGTGCAAAATGGTGGAAGAACAGTCCAGATGACCACCTTTCAGGATAGCAAGACGTGATATGCTCTTACCCTTAAGCAGCAGCTTCAGTGCTGACTTCCTTATTATCCTCTACATCATTCGCAACACCATTCGCCTCGCCAGTCTCTGCATCTTCAGCAGGTGGCTGCACCTGTTCCTCCTCGGGCAAAGGTTCCTCAACATAATCATTTTCAAATGCATCCGGAGGAACCTCGTATATTCTCACTTGGGGCTTGGATGGGTCCTTAACGAGTACATACTTCCCGTCATTCAATTTCATAAACAGGTCGACAATACTCTTCACTATTCCCCACATATTAGATGTATTCAAATTGATTTGTGCTGCAAAGTCTCTCGGCTTATACCCGACCACAGCCAATATTACATGGTTAAAGTGATCCCTAGGATGAACACGGGAAACATATCCCAATTTCATCATGTCAGCACTAGCCAAGAGTGCCTGTGCAGTCCATTTGGCTAATTTATTAGCATTGTTCTTCAACTCAGTAGCTAAAACCGCACCCCTCTGAGTCTCCAGCTTCTGTCTCCAGTCAACTCCGGAATACTTCGAATCAAACTCATTTAGGGCATTCACAGTCAAGAATGACCTCTGATTGTTCACTTCCACCACACTCTGGACCTCACACCGGGCCACCAAATACATATCATCATCCAATTTCCACCTCCGATACCTGTAAGCCACTGATGCTACCTCGTCACCCTCTGTGGCAAATGGATTGGGCTCCTCAAATGTGAGCTTATTCCCATCCCTTACTAACACCTGTTGGGAGAAATTTTGGTTTATATAAGCTGCCTCCACACTCAATGAATAAGCTGAATTGATATCCTCCTTAACATCAGGCAAGGGTTCCTGGGAAGTCTCGTGAACAGAAAGCAAGTCCAGCTGCGATCCATCACGTTTATCAAAGAATAATTTGTTTCCTACCTTCTGAATCACTATATCCCATGAATAAACGGATCTAGGGGCGCACATTAAGGTCGATAGAATAGTATCGGTGGCAAAAACAGTGGCCTTATCCTCATTAGCTAAGCGGCGTATAACAGGGTCATCAGTGGTGGTTATCCTGAAGAAATTGCGGTTCTTAAATCGTTCAAGACGGCGGTCACTCCTTGGAGTAATTCGATCGAATGAGCGGTCATAGAACTCCAGGCCTCCGCAGATAAGTAAATCTTCCGGTTCCGGAACAGAAAAGGAGAGCTTCAAGAAGGTGGAGAAGGGGATCTGATCAAGCATGTTCCATTCCGGCTGAATATCGACGGAGGACTTGAACACCGAAGACTCGCGGCGCTGGCCAGCATTGATGCCGGAGCGGTTGAGATTGTAGAGCCTGTCGCGGCGAGCTCGTTCCTTCTCGGCCTCGCGCTTGCGAGCCTCCACCTCCTCGTCGCGGCGCTGAGGGAGCTGAGAGCGCTGGTGGTGCGGATTGAATCGCCACCTAGGGTTGAACTTGGGACGGTGCTGGCCGTGGTGGTGAGACTTCGCCGCCGTATCGACGAGGCGGAAGGAGGAATCCTCGTCCGCGGCTAGCGTAGCGAAGGAGTCGTCAGTCGAGAAGTCGAACGCGGGGTCGGCGTGGCTCTGCTTCGAGTTCGCCCCCTGCCGGCCCGGGTTCTGCAGAGTCCGAGTCCAATCGGCGATTCTCCCAATCCTCTCCGAGCGGGAGAAGGGGGCGAACGGCACATTGGAAGGCTGGTTTGGGACGGAGATCGAGCCGCCGGTGCTCGAATCCGGTGGGCCCCATCCGTCGGGGTTGAACGGTACTGCGCCGATTTCAAAGCCAACCATATTCGGATCAGATTCGGGTTTCGTTTTCGGATTGTTCTTCCTTTTTTTTCGTGATTGTAGCGCAGAGAGAGTGAGGAAGACGAAGATAAAACCCTAGCTACCTAAATGCCTTGATTTGAATGATT
>CM008344.1:51094080-51105333 GCA_002525835.2 Ipomoea batatas
CCTGACTTTGATCCTCTTGGAATGAGGTTCGGTCCAAATAAACTCAGCATGCACCAAGCGAACTTTATTCAAATTTTTCAACCTCTTCACACAGAAAGTTAGAAGTTCTTTCGATTCAAGTTGCGCTTTGACCCAAGTTCTAGGAGGCTGTAAATAGGTGTCACATTCCGGGCAGTGACAAATAATAACATGCTTCTGCAACCCCTCTGTTATATCAACCTCAGAGCGCAAACACTTGGCGCACATATTGGCAGCATTCGGCTGCATCAATACACCACATTTGCAGCATAGAACGCTGCCAACTGTCTGAGTAACATTGAACATACCTGCTTCTTCTGCCATCATACCTATCCAGAAAGTAACAACAAGAAAATATCTTCAACAAAAAAAAAAACATGGAATTACGGAAACCACACCCTACATAACAATATATAACGACCGAAGACAGTAATTAGAAGAGGAATTTAGTTCTGCAGCTCAAATTATTGACTCAAGTACTACCAATATTCAAAAAAACAAAACAACAAAATCCTTTTTCAATATTTATTTTAACAAAATCAGACGATTAGAGAGAATAAGCATTGCACGAACATGGCAAAGGATTCTACAACCACTAAAATAGGTTCTCGGAGCAATAATGTTAAAACCTAAGCAAAGGCAATGAGAAAATCATGAATAAAAGACGGCTGAGAGATTTTTCTGAATCCACAAACCAAAACAGCTGTTATTTATATAGAGCATAATAAAATAAAACAGAAAGGAAAGCTACCTGCGTTCGAATTCAACCTGGAGCTTTGATTATGGTGGAGGCGAAGCAAGAATAAATACGAATTCAGCAACAAACAGAGGCTGTGGATAGTCGGCTGGAGAAAATGGAATTAAAGTCAGCGTCCTTCTTTTGTGTGGTTTAGACTGAAATTGTCAGAATTCAGAGTTTATGTTTATCCAGAGGATGCCGGAGGATTCAGTATACTAATTGCTAAAAAAAATTTTAAAAAATAAAACTAAAAATGAACGATTCTAAAACTTCGATCGAAGAAGAAATAAAACAAAAAGCAAAATTCAAGCAACTGTATCGAATTTGAGGGACTTGAAATATGCAACGTATGAAGCCGCATATAAACACTTGAGAATACTCATATCAACACAGAGCCTCCTACACATACCGAAACCAATTCAAACGCCATGAAAAAGAAGTATAAGAGAGTGAAACTAACCTGGAAACAAAATAGATGCTTTTGGATTAGGAAAAACAACACAAAGCCGTGAATAAGCTGCGTGCGGCGTCGCGCGGAGTGAAGGAGAAGCGGCGGCGGATAACAAATCTGCCTCGCCGGCGGGATCGACGTCTGTGAGGTTGCTGCTAAACAGAGGCGGCGGAGGGCTTTGTTAGAATAAATAGGTAATGAGTTCGGCGCAGGAAATTAAAATAAAATAGCATAATAAATTGTGTTTAAAAATTTAAATAAAAGATATGCACCAGCCGGGAATCGAACCCGGGTCTGTACCGTGGCAGGGTACTATTCTACCACTAGACCACTGGTGCTTTGTGTTTCTATTTAATTTTATATAGTTAATTATTCCCCAAGTAACAATAATAAAAACTATGTAATGTACTATTAGACATAAAACGAAACTATAAAAATTATTAAAATAATAGAAAATATAATATAAGACTAGATAATTCAAAAATACACAAGCCACACCGGAAAGCAAATTATATTATAGACCATGATTCATATTATAATGTGGATCATATCATCGATATATGTTTATTTTTAAATAGTAATATTAAAAATAAATTTATAGTATACTACAAATGAATATGTAATACATTAAAAGCGAACCTTCTTTATTAAAAATGAAACTTTAAGTTAGTGATTTATCTTGTAATGTAGGCCATAGTCCACATATCACCTTGCAAAGGGTAAAATTAGAGTTTTAGGTCACATTCGCATAGAAAATGTTGAAAATATTTAGTCACGCGTGTTCTCATTGATTGGATTGAAAAAAAATGTATAACATAACTTTATTTTTTTTACGAGTTCTACTACATGAACTTCCAAATCTTACTCTCTGATGTGGTGGATACTGATAAGGTACTTTTCCATGTGGGTCCCTATACAAGTGTTTATATCAAGATTTTATGTGTGGGAATGTAAAAATTGAGAGTAGAAAATGAGAGTACATATAGTATTTTTCTTTTTGCATTGATATATTAATCGACAATAATTGACTACCATACCCATATCGTTACAGTCCGTTTGATTTGCTGAAAAATATTTGAAGGGAAATATAATTGAAATTCCATTGTTTGGTTGGTGGAATAGAAATTACTAGGAATATAAATTTCATTGTTTGGTTGAATTTGGAATTGTAAAGAATAATAAATATAAGGGAAAATGGTCAAATACAACCTCAAACTTTTAGTAAGAAGTCAATTAGGCCCTTGAACTTTTAAAAGTTGCAATTAAATCCACAAACATGTTATTTTGTAGCAATTAAGCCCACTATCCTGTTGGTGACCTATAATTGCATGTCAATTAGGATTCCGGCGACTCTCCGGTCAAACTTCGGCGAACCATACGTAAGTTAGGTAAAAAATCAGTGACTGGCAACCCCGATCGCGTTCTACCAGAGATGGTTTCTCCGTCGACTGAAGATGGCAACCAAACTGGCCGCCATCTCCGTCGACCAGAGAAGGCTACCAAGTTGGCCGCCTTCTCTAGCAGAACGCAACCGACGGCGATCATAATGGTTGTCGGTCGTTACTCTAAAAAATAATAATAATGGTTGTCAGTCGTTGATTTTTTACCTAACTTGCTTAAGGTTCGTCGGAGTTTGGCCGGAGGTTCGCCGAATCCTAATTGACCTGTAATTACAGGTCACCAACAGGTTAGTGGGTTTAATTGGTCCAAAATAATATGTTTGTAGATTTAATAGCAATTTTCAAAAGTTCAAAGGCCTAATTGACTTCTTACCAAAAGTTCAAGAGTGTATTTGACAATTTTTCCTAAATATAAAGACAATTATACCCCTACACAATAATAACAATGGTAATTTAAAAAAGTTGGTGAATGTATAATTGTCCTCCTTATTTTCCATGAAAAACAAAATACTAAAGAGTGGTAAAAAAAAAAAGTAAAAAATAAAATTATCTACCCATTCTACCACTACATAGGATCCTCTTCAGTAAAGCCAAACCAAGCCTATCTTCTTACAAAACCTCATGGATGGCGACCCAAACACTTGCATGCCCAAAGACTACTATATATATACTCCGTATTATTCTCTATATTTGTTAGGCATCGATTGGGTCGACCGAGTTCAATCATGCTCAATTCGAGATGTGGTGTTGTTGCTTACTATGAATAAATACGGTTAAATGGTTAATGTACACATACTTACCACCAATTAGTTTTAAGAAGGTTATAACCTTGTGGTCTAGAGAGACCAACTAGTTTGGATCTCTTCCCGGGGTCCCCCTCCATGTTTGATGTTTGATCCAAAAAAAAAAACAAGGGCTCGCTCGAATTTTATAAAATATAAACTCAACGGAAGCAAGAACGAAATAAGGAAAAACTCAAGTCGTGTGTAACATTTTCTTTAAAATTGATTCGCTATCAAGATGCTAAGAGCGTTGTAGCGTCAATCTTTTAGGATAAAACGCATTACAGTAATATAGTTGAAACTCAAGCTAGTTATATTACTCTCAGCGAACTAAAACAACATAAGAGCACTTCAAAATTTTGTAGAGGTGTTGGCAAAAATTTTCAAGGAATGATTTTCGAGGGAGGGGGGAAAATCAAGGTTTTGAAGTTTGAAATCAGCAACCAACAATTCTGCCCAACACCAAGGTATTTATAGGAGAAGAAAAAATAAATAGCAAAAAACAATGACATTAACATTTGAATTAAATCTTATTTGTAACCCCATAACTAGCCATTAAAACTGAAAATAACACATGCAGTTACGTAGTTAATTCTCAGAAAACAAATTGAAATTAATAAAAATTAATTCAAAAACTAATTATAATTAAAAAGTAAAATTGTAAAGTATACCCAAAAGGTACATCCAGACCGCAAGGTCACCTGGCCAGACTAGACCGCAAATAATTAAAAGTGAACCCTACATATATTTATATCACAAAATTATCACTTAAAATACTATTTTTGCTAACAAAATTTCAGTTTATTTCTCTTATGTAATTTGTCCACTAAAACTTATTTGTTTCGTTCCTCAATCCAAAAAAATTATATAAAATAAATACACACAAAAGACAAAACATGCAGTTTAACAACGTTATTGTTTTCGTGCACTCAACTCTCCAAGGTTGCTCATTTATTACTGATTACATGCATTTTGCCCTAATTAGGTACAAGCTAAGCCCCCTTAGCTTGAAAACATTAGACTACCTATATTTGTATTTTAGAGTACTGCAAATATGAATACAATATCTTCTAATATACACATAAGTGATAAATTAACCCAAAAGAAGTTTATAATAAGTTTTGTTAGCAGCCGTAGCATGAAAGGTTTGAACTCTATGAAGGACCAGATTAAAAATAAAAATAAAAAGTATATAAATTTGACTTTGTTGTGGACATGTAGAGGTTGATAATATAAAATTCACGTGAAGTTAATAACCTATAAAGTAGGTAACATATAAAAGCAAGTTAAGTAAGACACGTAAGAAAAAAAATGTGCTTAAATCGACCAATAAATTAAACACTGAGTTGATAATTTTAAACATGAGTTTATGTATTACATGAGGTTAGCCACTTAGCCATCGTTTCCAAAACAAAGTTAGTACACAGTTTATTTATTTAATTTTTGCAAGAAAGTTAGTATACGGGTTTTTTTTTTTTTTGGGAAAATAAAAATCCATTGAAATCAAGCCAAATTATCAATATTCCTCAAATTGTCTAAAATAACAAGAGGAGTCAAGTTCCAAACAACATAATCAGATAAAGAACAAGTCGTCCGAGCAAGCTCATGAGCCAACCTATTCGCTGATCGCGTAACTAAAGAGAAAAAAAAAACATTAAAACTTCTTGCTAATATATTCAATAAACAAGCCAGAGGGAGCATTGGCAGTCTCATATTTTAATTCTTGAAAATACAACATGTGCGTCCATTTCGACTTGAACCTCAAATCCTTTATCCAACTAAGTGCTTCGTGGATTTCCAGAGCTTTAGCTTCCTTCACCCTGTTACACCCTAAGTATTGTAAATAGTTAGTTTAATAAATTAAAGAACATTAAATTAGTTGATAATCCTATTGGTTAAATTACTTTTTAAAAAGTCATAATTTCTTAATCCGTTGCCACCTTGCTATCGCAGTCACACCCCGTGCTGCCTTCCTCATATCTGAGGGTCAAATGTTGCCTTCCTTAGTTGCAGAAAGTGACTTTAAATCTGAAGAAAATTACAACCGCCTTTTTTGACTAAAGAAGGCAATTGAAAAGTCATGCAATCGTAATTTTACGTGTAACATAATAATTACTGGTAAACATAGTTTACATTGACCATTTTACTAAGTTTAATTACATAATTTAAACTTTTTAAAGTTTGATGATATACTTTTTTTTTATTATCAAAAATTAAAATGATTTTCTCTAAATTGTAGTATTTATTAACATTATCAAGTTGCTGAAGTGGATGCATGACACGCCATATTTTCCTTTTTAATGCCTATTTGGCATATTCTTATCGTTATCATTATCTAATCTTTATTAATTATTTTTTCCTAATTTGTTTTATGATCTTCATCTTCTTGCACAACCATGGCCACTTCTGCAATTTTTAGCAACAAACGGCTATGCTTCAATCACAAAGCTTATGAAGACAATGCTTTCATAGTTTCATATTCAGCCAAAAGAAGATGACATATTCCATTGCCAAATTAAAGCAGCCATGAATTTTCAAAATAATAATAAGTAATATTCATTTCTCAAATTATTATATAATTATATTTGGCACCATGTACACATTAGTCAAAATGGTCATATCGTCACCTTTCTAAGTGTAATCTATCGACTACTAAGAAGAGTTCAACTCATTAGAGCATCCTTATCAATGGATTTTTTTGGCGATTTTTTAGGAGTTTTTGTAAGTGTTATTATGAGAGAGAATGTGAGATGAGAAAGGATAAATAATAGAAAAATGAAAAAATAAAATAAGAAAGCAGAAAAGGTGTTGCGAATATGACTTTAGTCAGTTCCGCAGGCTACTAATTTAATGCACTACCAGGCGCATGCACTGGGGGTATGTTGTGCGCAAAACGCTCATAGCATGTCATCTCTTCCAATAATTAATGCACTGTTCCAAAGTTTTATTCTTGCCGGGATTAATTTTGTCAATAATCTCACCACCACATCAGTTCAAACCCATTGCTTTGCTTTTATACTGTTCCAAAAAATTAAGAATTATTCATTGGTGTAGATGCTCTTAGTTGGAGATTTTATTTGATTGTTGCATAGATTAGTAGGAGAGAGAACAAGGGAGCCAGAAGAGAAAGAATAAAGGGAGAAAAAAAGGAACTAACGCGCCCAGCTAGTGCGCTTCAAGTGCTCGATAGTGACGCGCACTTGAGGCAAAACATTTTTTTTTTTTGTTTTTTGTTTGTTTGTTTGTTTTTTTTTTTGGGACAATGGGTCTCACAAAAAATCAATTCTTGCAGGGAAACTCAATCGTTCTCTCTTCACTCCTCTGTCTTCTACATGAGCAAAAAGGCTGCAAAAACCTCTCTAAAAACCACAAATGGGGAGGCTATAATAAATAGAGTTTAGAGGCGTTTAATTCCAATACCATAATTGAAAGTAGAATCAAAGTCAAATACTTCACAATTAGAATGTAAATTATATATGTGTGTGTGTGCGCATGCGCATGCACCCGAGACCGAGAGAAATTTTAATTTTTCCTTTCTTTTCTCTTGAACTAAAGTGAAAATTCATAAGGGAATCACTTAACAAAAATTCTTTTTGATTTGAATCTCATTCGAAGACATAAAAATAGTGAAACAAATAAGGTAATTAGATTTGAATTTGATAGTAGGGTTCGAAAGTTAAAACCCATAACGAAATGCCACCTTAGTTATATTTTTTTATAAGTTTAAATATATATTTAAAATTGGGTCACACTTGTGTGAAACCGTCTCACGGATCCTGAATCTATGAGATTGGTCATGTTAGATCAATATGTAAATGTAATGCTTAATTGCTTATATTAGCAAATGTAATTAATACTAAATCAAGAATAAAATATTAGTTACTTATAAGAGAAAGTACAATTCTTTTGAGAACAAATGTAATATTTTTTATGAACAAATATGTAATACTACTAAATTTATGAACAAATTAATATTTTTACAAAGTTGAGGAAAAAATGGGTGTAGGTGGTTGTTAGTCGGCCGGCTACCTAGGCGATTGAGTCGGCCAACTCGGTCGAAACTTTTAAAAAAAAAATTGGTTTCTTCGCTAAAAACGATGTCATTTTGAGCAATTTTTTTTAATTAGGTGCCGCTTAGGCACCCTAGGCACTCTCAATGCCTGACTAGCGCCTAGCGCCTTCTGCAACATTGAAAAAAAGTCAAAATATTGAAAGAGGGATTTATGAGATTGAGTGAGAAAATAGATGTTAGGACTCACAAAAAAAATTGGAGAAAAGCCAAACACTGTTGGATATGCTCTAAATAACTTATCATTTTTTTTTGAGTTCTACTGACTCTATTACATTATAGTATTTGTTCATATATACTTTCTCAACCTGTTGTAGCACAAAGAGTCACAATATCTCCACTGCGACTCGATCTCATGACCTCTAATATTATCCAACATTTTCTTGGAAAACAATTGTTTGACTTTAGCCTATTGGTGCTAATAAGCTCGGAATGATAATGCTACTTAAAGTAGTATTTTTTCATTTTCTATTTATTTTTAAAAAATAAATTAACTTATTACATTTTATTTTTAAAAATATCATTTATCATTAAAAATTCAAATAACTTCTTTATAATTATTGTTTTAGTAATAAAAATAAAATAATATTTAAAACAATAAAATAATAATAATACTTTTTAAAATTAAATCATTTTAAAAATTTTAAATGTATAAAACAAAAACTAATTTAATGATAGATAAATAAATAAAACAATATATTTAATCTTTTTATGCATCAATTTACATGCTATTGTTAATAATAAACATTTAATTTATTAATTAAGTCCTGAAAGTGATAACCGAGTGAACAGAACATGATTCTTATATCAAAATATTTTTTCTATGACACCCATCGAGTAGTACATGATTTTTTGGCATGGTTTATTTTTATTGAGTAATTTGCAGACAATTATACATAAGTAAAAATGTAAAATTTAACAAGTGTATATTTTCGAATAGTAACTTATCCACGGGTCTCCTAGTCATCTAAAAATTTTATTATTGATTATGGATTATCTACGGATTGCCGGGCAATCTATGAGAAATCAACCGGCGTCGGAGGTGGAGGATATGACGTATGTTAGCCCATGTAGGTCCTTTTTATTATTTTTTAGATTTGATTTTTACTGTATTACTAAATTTTTTATCTCATATTTTTACAGAACCAATACAATGCTACGGAGTTTACAAATACAGATGAATTTACATATGGATCCACCGAATTTTTTTAGAAAACTAGGACCCTGATCTGATTTGATCTCATTCCGACAAAACCCCTAGAATTCCACACTGCTAACCCATTCATTCAACGCCAATTGATCTGTAGCTTCATATTTAGATTTACACTCAAAGCTGCATTTCTCTTTCCAAGAGAGAAAAGGAAAAAAGTGGGGTTTGAATGTCTGATTGTGTAGCTTTTTGGAATGCCAAGTGCTTTTAGTCTATAGTACTTTGTTTTTCTTGGGAACTGGTTGTGTTTCCTTGTCATTGCACTTTGAAAGATTTGCATATCAATATTTTAGGTTGGGGTGTGTGGTTATTTTGTTGCTGGATCAGAATAGTTGGGAAGAAGGGATTGGTTTGGGATTTTGAGATTGTGTGGAGAAGTGGGACTGGTTTTTCTTGATGAAATTTAGCTGATTCTGTGTTGAATTGGTAGCATTGGGTGGGTATAGCAAGTGGATTGTGGGTCCTGGGATGAATTGAGTGTAAAGATTTGTCCTTTTGATTGGGATTGTTGGTTTTCAGGGT
This sequence comes from Ipomoea batatas, assembly GCA_002525835.2. Taxonomy (NCBI): domain Eukaryota; kingdom Viridiplantae; phylum Streptophyta; class Magnoliopsida; order Solanales; family Convolvulaceae; genus Ipomoea; species Ipomoea batatas. The sequence goes on from CM008344.1 coordinate 51,103,272, forward strand.
GGGATAAGAATTGGGTAAGTTGATGAGAAGGGGAGGGGATGAGAGGTGGTGAAGTGGGGGGATTGAGAGGACAACAATGACTACTGGGTCATCTGGTCTTCGTTCTTCAGGGAGTTATGGTTCTTTGCAGCTTCACCAATTCCAGAACGGTTCATTGTCAATCCAAGCCTCGCCGCCTATTCCGCCAAGAAAGCCTCCTAAGATGTTTAAGGAGAAGGAGGGGCTGTTCCATTGGATCTTCAAATTTGCGCCTAGAAGGAAGATTGGCATGCTGCTCTTGTGTGTGGTTTCTGCTGCTGTTTTTGTTTGGGTCTTGTATGTTGGCAAAGGTTGGGTTTCTTGGATTTTCCAGTTGCATTTATATGTTTACCATTTTTGTCTGGCTGTTCTATGTTGGCAAAGATTGAGTTTCTTGTCTTTTTAATTGCTTTTAGTTATCTTTAGCATAATGAGTGATTTTAGCTCCAGAATCTTTGCTTAGGATACAGTATGCAATACACATTGTTTTCGTGTATTCTGATTGTACTGTAAAACTATAATATTGCTTCTGTTTATATCTGGTGAAAGTTTAAATTGCAGTGCTTTAGTGCAACTCGACACTTTGGACCTAATGTGCAGGGTAATTTTTGGGAGGTTATTGAATTGTGAGTAGTCTTAAAAGTTACTGAAAGTACCATTATGGTTAAGGAACTTGTTTGTCTTATTAGTTAATGGAAGCACGATAACGATTAAGAAGTGTGTTGAGAGATGGGTGGATTCTATTGCTTAAAAGTTATTGTGCCTCCTCGTACTTTTGTGTTGCATGTTCTTCCTGCATATGATCGTGTTGGTTCCTTGGACTAAATTTTAGATGATGTTTTTGTGTTTCTCTAATTTGGTCTTCTCTAAAATTGTCTCTTTATCTAACAATCAATGCAACTTTTTACTTATTCGTAGGTGACGATTCCCAAGTACTTGGAATGCCTAGCATCAGCATCAACGCCACAATTAAAAATGTAGACTTTTTTTCAGAACCTGAAGAAGAAAATAGTAATCGCCAAACTGGTTTGGCTGAACCGAGTAGTATTGTAGGAATTGCATCCACTGCTCACCCTCCTCCTACTCCCCCTGTATATTTTACAGGATACAAACTTCCTCCCGGGAATCCTTGTGAGGGTTTCACGTTACCTCCACCACCAGCAGATAAGAAGAGGACCGGACCACGGCGTAAGTTTGGAGATACTTGCTTGAAGCTTATGCTTTATCTGATATGCTCCGTAGAAACTGAGTTCTAATTACTCTAAATAAATTTTCCCTGTTTTCTTTTCAGCATGTCCGGTCTGCTACCTTCCTGTTGAAGAAGCCATTGCGTTAATGCCAAGTGCACCGTCATTTTCTCCTTTTATTAAAAATTTGACTTATATACATGAAGAAAATTTAAACAAAAGTGAGTTTGGAGGTTCGGAGTTTGGCGGTTATCCTTCATTGAGTCAGAGGGAAGATTCTTATGATATCAGAGAGTCGATGAGTGTGCATTGTGGGTATGTTATGTTAAACTTCGGCCAGCATATTGTTAGAATAAATTCTGATTCTAGTCCACATACTATAGTGGTATTTTACTCTTTCTTGGAGATGAGTAGTCCTTAAACTATTCAAAATTGGACAGAATAATCTTTCTTTCGGGTTTCACTAGCAGAATGACTATTGTTGTCCAATTTTCAATAGTCAGGGGACCATAGTTGTCTAACTTCCAATCTTGAGGATGGGCCATTGTTGTCTAATCTTCAGTCTAATAGTAGAACCTGAACTATTAGAACTTGTATAAAAATGGTCCTCCTGGTAGTGTTAATAGCAGAACTCTAGTTGAGGATGTTCGTGTCCACTTTTTAGAACTTGGAAGACCATTTTTTACGAAATTGATAATTGGGTAGTAAAAGTGAAATATCACTATAGTTTGGGGAGTAAAACCAAAATTTGTTTGTACTGTACTCTGTAATTATCATTCACCGAGTCCTTTAAAATTATTGTAGGCAATTATTTTGTTCTAAACACTTAGTCTCTCTCTATTGATTAAAAAATATTG
>CM008344.1:51115419-51137606 GCA_002525835.2 Ipomoea batatas
AATAATAATAATAATAATAATAATAATAATAAATTTTGTACAAGGGCATTTATGTCTTTTACATATATATTCCATTTCTATTCCGCTAACCAACCAAACGCTGGAATACAATTCCTAAGTCTATTCCTTCCGCGAACCAAACGCTGAAATACAATTCATATTCTATTCCTTACCTATTCCATTCCTTATGGAATAGCATTCCTATTCCCTAGAAATTCATTCCGTGAACCAAACGTGCTGTTAGAGTCCACGTAATAATTTCCTTTACTTCAATGTTACAATTGCTGGAAAAGTTCAAGCAATTAATAATGCCTTGCTCCCTCTCTTAGGTGTTGTGGTGCTTTCAGCTCCCTTATGTTTAGTAAAATACAGTATATTCTTTTACTTTTTTTTTTATTAGTTTCAAGTATAACGAGTTGTAACAAATATTGTTACTATGAGAGTCAATAGTATGGTGTCAACTCACATATATAATATTATAAACATATAAAAAGTAGGTGTACGTAATGAGTTTGATGAATATATTAGATCTTCGTACAAGCTTTTAAGTCCAAAAAGCGTGGTGTGGACCGAAGGAGAAACATGTAGCTCGATGGTCAACCTTGGAGTCAGCTAGGCACGAGCTTAGATGATGTACCCAGGAGATTCGGAGTCAACCAAAGACTACCTAATTAGGGAGTGGAGGTCACGTCGTTTCTCGGTCATCACGACGCTCTTGAATCTCATTTTGCAGTTGCCCCATTTTGACAGCAATTGCAAAAAGCCTGTTTGCAGCATCCATAGCCATACATGCTAGTACTATATTTCTTTTATTTTAATTTGATGAAGTGAATACACTTATCGATCGAGCCTCCATTTATAGAGTGGTAGAGTAATATCGCCATGCAGTATGAATTGCATGGCAGGCACAATTCTTACTGCTATAACCACATGTAAGCCATGACATCCTAGGGTATTGGGTTGCTACGACATAGGAAGCGAAATCCGCGAGGATGCTCGATCCTTGGTTAGGCGGCATGATTGTTGGACAAAGATTGGTTTCATAGATTTGTATGGAGGGTTTTAATGAGCAAGTATCATATATTTAAATACTTGTCTAATACTCCGTAGTTAATATTGTTATTGGGTTAATTAATTCAGATCGAGAGTTAATTTTCTCAATCAGAATTGTATTGAATATTGTCAACAATACATGGTATAACTTGATGCACTTGCATATAGTAGTATCAATTACAACACAATACTAATGAGATGTAATGGATTGTATAAAGTATTATTAATATTAGTGTCAATAATACCTGATATAACTTGTAATACCTATATATATATTTGTACCAATTACAATATGGCACTAATTAATTAATGTTATTTAATACAGTAGTTTTTTATGATATGGTATTATATGATATGATAAGAAATCATAATTTATTTTGATAAAGTTTTACCTAACACTAAAAAAATAAATAAATAAAAAATTCAAAGAGCAATTTTATACAATAAGCTAGAGGTATCTTCATTTAATTTTCGTATTAAGATAAGGGTAGTTAGTATATTTTTCTATTAATATACTTTGAATCCAATAAACATACGTCATGTCCTATGTTGATAGGTGATTGACTAGTGACTATCACATTAAAAGCACTAGAAAAATCTTAAATGAAATTCAAACAATCCGTTCGGTTCGCTAAATTTTTTTTTCGATAATTTTTTTTAAAGCTGTGAATTCTCATTTACTTGGTGGAAATTTTTGTTTTTAAATTTTGAATTCTTTTTTTTTTTTTTGAGAAATTGAAATTTCATGAAGTCTCTTTGATATTTAAAATTTTTCATTACTTGAGGAAAAAAAGTAATATGTATTACCATCAGATCATTATTATGTATGAACATTTGAATATTTATACAAGATATTCTCAGTAACTCTTTTTTACCAACCAAATAGTTGAATATAAAAAATTTACCTTTATTCATCTATGTATAATTTAAATTTCACTCATCATAAAATTTAAAATTGCATTGTTATATAAAGAGTCATTTTTATTTTTGGTCCTACTGTTATTGTGTCATTGTCAATTTTAGTCCAGTTCATTAATTTTTGCCACATTACGACCAGTCTTATTTAGTCATTGCCACTTTTAGTTCACCATTAAAATTTTCGTCAAATAATCGTCTAAAACATGAGTATTTTTGGGTTTTTCATGCTTTGGTCATCTCCTTTATCCTTTGCAGTGGTTTTCCTTACACATTCTCATCCAATTAAGAGGTCCGACAGAAGCCATGTGAGCCACATTGCAAAGCCCTGGCTTTTGCCGGACCTCTTCATTGGATGAAAATGTGTAAGAAAGACCCCTGCAAAGGGTAAAGGAGATGATCAAAGCATGAAAAGATCAAAATATCCCTATTTTGGACGGTTATTTGACGAAAATTTTAACGGTGGACTAAAAGTGGCAAGAATTAAATAAGACTGATTGTAATGTGGTAAAAATTAATAAAATGGACTAAAATTGACAATGCCCCAAAAATAGTAGGACCAAAAATGGAAATGACTCTTATATAAATCATCATATTTTGATGAAAAGAATTTTACATTATACATAAATGAACACAATACTCTAGGAATAATATTATTTTTCTCATCTAGCTTGATTTTACCTCTTGATTTGATAATGGCCCTGTTTGGTAAATGGTTGTTGGCTTATTGGGTTGGCTGTTTGTGTTAGAAAGTATGATTTGTTGATAATATTAGCTGATTATAGAAAGTTGTTTGATAAATTGGTTGTTAGCTGATAGCTATTTAGTATAATTTCTTTTCTCAAAAAGCTAATTGAAAAGGCTGCTTTGAGTAGCCTTTTGAATTTTAGCATTTTGGAGTTACAAAAAGCTTACTAATCAAACAACTAATAGTGGTCAAATAAGCCAAAATTGGCTGATAGGCTGATTATTTACCAAACAGGGCCAATAAAATTGCATGCTAGACAATCGTACCCTATATAAGTCATTCCCTATTAATTACTCATTGGCGTAATGGCGTGCCACCGTTTTATTGGATATGTTAACCGCACTAGGAATACCCTATCCGACAGACTCAACTAAGAGAGTTTGACAAAAATCAAACTCATGATCTTCATGTACAAAAGTCGTGTTTCATTCCCTCGATCATCCTTTTCGATGCCATCAAACACTATTATTTAATTTACAAGAAAGCCCGTAGTCATCGAAAGTGCACTTTAAGTAAAGCCTACCTTGTAACCCTAGCCACTAAATGAGCACAATGAAATAAACCAACGTAAATTTGCTCGATCATAGTTGACCAACTCAAAATTTTATTTTATTTTTCAGAGTATAATGACCAACTCAAACTTAGAAATCAATAACAGACAATTCCCACAAAAATTAAATTATTTAAAATCTTATGATTACTAATTTAACTGTCCGAGTCATTTAATTACCTGGGTTAGTCAATCATTCTTGACTCAAAATGACAATAATATGCGTATGAAGAAGTGCAAAGTTGGTGGTGGAAAGCAACAGTTTCACACTTTCAGCAGAGTTAGTTTAGGCTTTTTAAGGCATCATTATTAAGCATTTAAGCTTACAAATTTGGCTCGTTTATCCTCGTGAGGGGCCGAATATAGGTTGTCAACTTGTCGTCTGTATATTTGTTTTCCATGTTGGGAGATCACGCTCAAAAATGAATTGCACATCACGCGCCACTCTTCTATACCTTTAAAAAAAAAAAAACAAAAAACCAATGGATCACATTTGTGTGAGACCGTCTCATGGATCTAAAGTTATTCTTCTATACCTTCTTTGATTAACTATTATTGATGTAATTGGTAATGTTAATTTTTATTTATAATTTAAAGAATTAAAAATGTTAATCAATTTTTTTTAGTTAATTAGTAAATTGATAATAAATCGACAAAAAATTTAATTTGGTTCATTCAGTAATAAAAAGTTATGCTCGATTAACGGTTAAAACTTTAAAAATTTTGGTTAAAATGGTTCGGTTAACCGAATACACACCCCTATTAATCATATGGACAACTATTAAACCAACTAATATTTTATCAGTGTAATGCACGAAAGAGCTTATATTATAATGAATTTAAATAACAATTGTAAATCATGTAAAGATGTTAAAAATAATAAGAGTTAATACCACAAATGGTCCTCTGACTATTGGGGTAGTACTCCTTTTAGTCCTCGACTTTCAATTCGACCACAAATGGTCCTCTGACTTTCATTTTTGACCACAAATAGTCCTCTGTTAAAATTTCTGTTAAATAGGTGTTAAATCTAAGGGTATTATCGTCAAATTGATATATCTAATGGTCCTAAAATAAAAATGTTTATAATTTTTCACCAACAAGCATAATTGAAACAATTAACAAATATAAATACTCCTAAATAAAAAGACAATACACCTTTTTCTCGTAATTATACGTACAAAATGAAGATTTAATATTAGTGCTATCTTTTTTAATTTAACCAACAGATTAAAATGGAAGAATTTTTTTAAATAAACCTTGCTTCCTTCATTTTCATGATTGTTCATACATGGTCGATTAATAGTTTTCATTTTTCATTAGTTGATCAAACATTTTGTTTGGGACATAACTGAAGACTGTCACCGTTGAATTAATATAATTAGTCAAGTACAAATTGTGAACATTAATCATGGATTTTTAATTAATTTGTTCATTTATGTAATTTGTCACGTCCATTTTGTTTTTATAATTATTAACTTAATGTTTATTAATGTTTGAAATTAATTATGTTGTCATATAATTTTAAAAAAGAAGTAATCATAATAATATTAATCAATTTGACGATATTACCCCTAGATTTAACACCTATTTAACAGAAAATTTAACAAAGGACTATTTGTGGTCAAAAATGAAAGTCAGATGACCATTTGTGGTCGAATTGAAAGTTGAGGACTAAAAGGAGTACTACCCCAATAGTTAGAGAACCATTTGTGGTATTAACTCAAATAATAATAATGGGTTATTATACAGATTTTAGGCCGGAAAAAAACATTTAATGCAAGACGTCTCTTATTATATAAATATAGATATTGATATAGATTACAAACCGAACTTTGTAAAACCACACATTACAATTGAGTAGTGATCTTTTTTTTTGGTGGGGGTCCCAAAATTAATGCCGCCTGCTAGTAGTGATCTTGAATTAAAGTTATACATACCAGAAATACTATTAATCCATCAGAAAATAGCTATTTGTATTATCAGGAAACAAGTCCACTTTGACGTGACAAGATAAGAGTGAACGGTCATTAGTAATACGCTCTTGACTGTCCCCTCCCGGCTTCGAATTCCATGTAGCAGAACTCTTAAGGATAACCTAATAATACATGTCAAAGTTCTGCATTTGTTCAGACTATATGCACATCATATTAGTATCAATGGTGGTCTTATTTCATCATCTCAGTAGTGATAAATGTGGTCTGTGTACATGTGGGCAGTCATATTCAAGGATTTGAGCATGGCTTCTCCTTGTTTGTTGATGCTAAACACAGACAACCCCCCATTGTTCACATCAACCGAGCGAAACCTGGACACGAAAACACAAGAAACTCTAGATCACTCCTCGAGAACATACACACAGGCCAGCATATATGCACATATCAGTCTTGACAGATGAGGCATATCAGCAAACCTTTCGGGTCCTAATCCAAGAGCTGTGCATATCAGCGCCCTCAGTATCGATTTGTGAGTCACGACGAGGGAATGGTCGCCCTAACGAGTGCAACAACAACGCGAGTAAGAGGCCTAGAAATGGGATTTTTTTTTGAATACTACTGACTCTGTTACAATGCAGTATCTGTTCATAACTACTTTCTCAACCTATTGAAGCACAAAGAAAGAGTCCATATGCCTCCACTGAGGCTTGAACCCACTCCTCAGTGCAACCGAGTGCTACTAGACCACAAGGTATTGGCCCGAGAAATGGGAATTAGTACTTGACAGATATGTTAAAGAGCAATTGAGCATATATAGATAGTGAGCTTACAGGAGAGAGTAGTATTTCCTTCCAAGCGTCGCGAGCCCTTTGCCATAGTTTCTCGAGAGGGTAGACGCCATCCACGCAGAAATTAGCGGGATCCTCACGCCACGTTGTGTACTCCTTTGGGTATATCCGCTTGGCATCCTCTGCCTCCAAACGCTAAACATGATTTAGAGATGTGCAGGGCACAATGGGGTCGGGATAGATAAAGAGTAAAAGACAGACCACAGACCATTTTTCATGCCTTCGAGGAAGTAGAGATGAGCCTCCTTCAACGAGTCAAGAAAAACGAGAGGCTGCTCCCTCCCCTGCCATATAATCTCGGCTGTGGACTGCATCAAACGAAGCAACCGTTAATAAGGACTGATAAGCCACAAATTGTACTCGGGGCAGCAGAAAAACGTAACGAATTAAACGTTCTAAAAACCTTTGCACGCGAGATTGGACTTGCAAAACATTGGTCGAAGTGTATCTCCTCGATCGCCTTTCTACACCGATGGGCTTGCATAACTCCTTGTTCTGTCAGCACAGAGAGATTCGAGCTTCCCTACACGCATAATCAGTTCGGTTAGCAATGGAGCTGAAAGAAGAAACTCTGCTAGTCGAGGGATTGGAGATGAGTGATCAAAGGCTAACAAACCTGCACTCTACCTTCTTCGTTCCAAGTACTGAACCCGTGTCGCACAAGTGTGACCTTTTTTGGCGAAGATAACGCCTTCTGAGTCAGCGACTTCGTTGCTCTATAGAAATCATATGCGCTCCCGGTCAAGGGAATATCATTTCCAACTTTTTCTGTTCCAGAGAATGAGAAAATCGGGGTTGAGTTTCAGAAAGAACAGAGAATTTGCAATCTTAGGACTTAGGAGACCATTGAAACATCAGAAAAGGGGAATAAAACCATACATAACTGCATCAGAAAACATTCGAAATCAATCCGACAACGAAAGATTTTAGTACTTCCAAGAAAATCATTTCTTAGCTGCTACTTAGGATGTCCCAAATCATGAATCAAAGGCTACAATCGGCAGACATATACTGCTATCTATCACCACTATTGTTCTAAAAGCCTAAGCTTTTGCAACAGTTAACAATCAAAGATAACACAGTCAAACACACCAAATCAACCTAAGCTTCTGATTCTTGAATTTCTATCTCTCAAAATCCCTAATTTCAAGATTACCTGTTGTGGTATCATTCTAAAAGCATAAGCTTGCTATAGTTAACAGCCAAAATAACGCATTGAACCACAAGGTCACAAATTCGACTCCCTGTGGGATTGGCCTATTGGCCTTCTTAGTTTGAGCGAGTCACTATTGGCAACCTAGGCTAGTTTATCTCCTTGTGATCTTTGACGCCTAGAGTGATAAGGCGGTGCGCCTAGACGGCCTAGGTGGGCGCCTATGCAGCTAACTAAAAAAATAGTGCATGTGTGTAGGTGTATATATGTCATATACGTGTGTGTATATATATATATATATATATATATATATATATATATATATATATATATATATATATATAATGAAAAAAATTAGCAAGACCGAGATAACCGGATTAAGTCGGTTAACTCAATCGAAATGGACGCTTAGCCGAGATAGGCTCTAGGTGGCCGAATTAGGCGCTAGGCGGACACCTAGACAACTGGTCACCTAGGCGGGTAATTAGGAGGGAAATCGCCACAGTCTAGAGGCGCCTAGACCGATTTTTGCAATAGTGCCTACTCTCGTGTAGTAAGTGCAGATTTCCCTGGTTGCTCAAAATAACACATTCATACACACCAAATCAACCTAACCTTCTGATTCTTGAATTTCATCTCTCAAAAACCTTAATTTCAAGATTACCTGATGTGGTATCATTCTAAAAGCACAAGCTTGCAACAGATAACAATCAAAACAAACCAACCCAGACTTCTGATTCTTGAATTCTTGAATTTTCATCTCTCAGAAAACCTTAAATTTCAAGATTTTTTACCTGTTGTGGTGGTGGGCAGCTCTGGAGTTGAAGTGGAGCACAGAACCCTAAAGGTGGAGCCAGAGTTACCAGCATGAATCTTAGAGGATTTCTTGGAGTTTGGGGTGGAAGTTCGAGGAAAATAAGGACAGGTAACAAGAGCTCTGAAAGTAGACATCCTGGGAAACCTCAAAAGCTCAATCAAAACTGGTTCTTGAAATGTTTAAGAATGTTTTTTTTTTTTCCAGGTTTGGGTTCTCCAAGATGAGCATCCATTACCACTGGTGGAGATTGTGGGATGGGGAGATTATAATATGGTCAATTGGCCATCAATCATCATGGGTTTCTGATATTTTCAGTGATTTAATTTATTTGGATATCCAATATCTAGTTGTATGGCGGGAATTGATTCATAACGGATCAAATATGGTATTATCCTCTATGCTTAATTCAACATTCTTTTTTACTTTCATTTTTTTTAGCGTGTTGAGAGAGACCCGTAATCACCACCTGAGACTATGTATCGTGTAAAAATAGTTCAGTGGAAGCAACATTGTTGAGAAAACATATGCAAACAAATACTACATTGTAACAGAATCAGTAGTACTAAAAAAAATGTACTTCATAATAACTTGCAAACTATACTAGGAAAACCCCGTAGGATGGATCTAGTAGGATGGATCTAGTAGCACCGATGAAATGGGTTCGAGCCTCACTAGGTTGTCCCTTATCTTCAAGGCTTTGTAGGCATTTTTTTTTTGAAGATTGTAGGCATCTTTTTAAACTTCCAAGGTAGACTCCCCTTATCTTCAAGGCTTTGTACGCATCCTTTTTTTTTTTTTTTTTTGGTGAAGATTGCAGGCATCTTTTTAAACTTCCAAGGTAGACTCGGGACAACAAAATAATTTGTGATTGAATTTTGTAAAAACAAGTATTAACAATTTTTTTTTATTGATTTCTTTAATTTTTTCTAATGCAAGTTTTTTAGGTTGGCCAAACTATATTCTCGATCTCATAAACTCGCCCTTAAGCTTATGAGAAGGTAAATTGAATCTGCCTAACTTCGAGCCTCACGCTAAATTGTACCCTCCTTGTGCAAAATGAGTCCAATCCCAACTCCAGACTGAACCGGCAGAGCTCTATCTCCAGATTGTCTATTAACAATACCATATACAACTCAAATAGCATACATAGTTGCACACGATACAAAAAAGACACCGATTTTCAATATCGCAATACATTGAATAAACCTCAAACTGCACATGCTGATTACTAGAAATGTAGCAAAGGTTAAAAAGAAAAAGAAATACTAAAAACCCAAACATGAGACCAAACTAGTTAGATTTTAAGGGTGTCAAGATTGAGGACATAGTGGAAAGAGTAAAGAAGAAGCAGAAAATAGAGCAGAGAAGCTGCAAATCCAGCAATGAGAGCTCCTTCAACATGATCACAGAACTCTGAAACTTGGCCACAGATTGGCAGCCAACCAGCATGATTGTTCCCTTGCTTCCCCACTTGTGCCAGAGCTAGGCATGCTGATATGCTTGAATCCAGCAACAATGTCATAATCTACCCAAAAAGTTAAAGGAAAATGAATCAAATTGTCTACTCTTGAGCATATAATATATAAAATATGAGCGTGTAGTGTAGCCTTATTATTAACTTAAACTTTTAGTTGGACAGAACATGTTCTTCATCTAGTACACGTGAAGAGACATGTTAAGTATATAATGTATAAAACATAAATATATAGTCGCACTATGAGTTTAAATAGAGTTAATTCCACCAGAGGTCTCTTGTCTTTGGTGACAATTCTAAAATTAGTCTCAACTATCGTTTTTGACATTTAACATCCCAAACTATTAATTTTTAGACACTTTTTTTTTAGTATTTTCCATGACTTTTTCTATTTTTAGTAAGAGCATTTTTGTCTTTTCATATTTTCCTTTTGTTATTTTTCTAGTTTCAACCCGTCTAATTGGTTTAGGACTTTAGGTAACTTCTAATTTTTAGTAACTATATTTTTCAACCGGTTTTAGTAAAGTCTTAAACCAATTAAATCGGTTGAAACCAAAAAAAATAACAAAAGAAAACTATGAAGAGATAAAAATGACCTTACTAAAAATAGGAAATTAAAAGTCATGAGAAGGACTAAAAGTGTCCAAAAATTAATAGTCTGGGATGTTAAATGTAAAAAACAATAGTCTGAAACTAAATTTGAAATTGCCACAAAAAACAAGAGACCTTTGGTGGAATTAACTCCTTTAAATATCTACTTTGAGACGAAACATATCTAGTTTTCAACTCATACCGTATCTGAAACAAGCAAAACGCGTCTAGCCCACTTCTTTGAAGAGAAGAACAGAACTATGAGGCTGTACCCACTGGCAATGGCATTGACAACAACAAAGTATCTGCACACCAAGAACATCACAACATCATTAATTAGCAGACTGTTACAACATAAGACATGAAAAAAATGACTGAAAATTACATTAAAGTTGGTGAATTGGTGAACTTGGCTTCAAAGGTGAGACCAAAGAGTTCAGAAGAGTCATTGGTGGTGACCATAACAATGGTTGCAGCTACAGTGCCTCCCAAGGCCAAAAGCCTTAAAAGAAAAACAGGAACCCACTTCTTCATGACCTTAAAGATCATTAACTCTCAAAACTCAATTAATCAATGTATTATATATTAAAGAAACAAATAATGGCACTAAGAAGGGAGGACTAATGATGGGTGTTAAAGAGTTTTTAATAGTCAAACACTCAAGAGTACAGTGGTGGTGAGAGCATGAAATAATGTTATAGAAATTAATTATGTGTAACTTAAAGAAGGGTTGGTACCAATTAAGATGTCATAATCTTGGTTACCTAATTTGTGCACAAATTATTTGTGCCTTTGTCTTAGGGGCTTAGACAACTTTTTTGGAACCGACCTCCAGGTAATAGTTGGAATAGTTCTTTTTTATTTTTTGTTTTCTCAGTTAAAATGATAATTAAATTACATGTTTAAAACATTCTTAATTACAAATTTATAATTTAGACTAATAATCAAAACAATATGAATTTCTATAGGGATGCCATTATGCCAATTTTTCCCGTCCACAATATGGATCCTTGATCGCCGCACCTACGGTGGTGAGGTACACAGAACATGGAATGTTTGCAATTCCCTGTCAGGGACGGAGACGTGGATACCTCGTCTCGTCCCCGAATTAATAATATACATACACATTAAATTCTTGTATTTTTTATATAATTTTTTTATGCTTTGTTACATATATTACTGTATGATCCCTATTCTTTGGATTAGTTTAGTGATTATCATTGTACTTGAAAAGTTAAGTTACATTATTGGATTAATTAACACCAAGTAGGTATGCAATAAATTAAATACCCATCCTTTTCAAAGCTATGATGCTAGACTAGCTAAATAGGGGAGGGGAGTCTCAAGATGATGACATTATTTGTGAGGGGAAGATAATGAAAGTCAAATATTTACATAACTGGTTTTGTCAATAATTAATGTCCATCTTACAACGTTAATTTTCAAGAGTTAGTGGTATATATACATTATATATAAGCTAGGGTAGGGTGGTCTTGTTGGTGCTTGTGGGGGTCCGTTATCTGTTCAACTACCTCCATGACTTCTCTTATCTGCCTTCCTCAAATAATCAAGGGAAGCATACATGCTAGTATATGGCTTTGGACTTGCTACAATAATTCATGTGAATTCTTAATTTCAATCATAGACTTATGTTTTTTTTTTTAAATAAAGTTTTGCATTTAATAAACTCATTGTAGGTGTATATGGGTGCTGGGAGGGAATAGGGGAAGCATTTCAGAAAAATCGATTTATTGAGGTTACTTCTTTCGATTGATATATTAAGAATCGAGTAGTTCGATCTCTGTGTGTGGGTGCCGAGGGATAAGGGGATAATTTTTTTTTTTTTCAGTCCTAATTGTTTATTAGTTACTACCCCATGAATATTGACTTAAGATAATATATTTCATTGAAGGAGTTCAAGATATAGTTCAGCGAAAACAGAAAATCTGAGTTATAAAAAGAAGGGGAATGGGCCACAAAGGCCCACTATGAACAAAGTGGGCTCAGATATCGCCATGTAGATTAATTTGTCAAATGTTTGACAAATTCTTGCAATGCAAGACCATTAATACTCCAATTACTACACCTTGGATCACATGCCATATTGCACGGTGGACTATTAACTTACAAGTTTATTTTTAATATATTGTAGGTTAATGAAAAATATAAACTTACAATATATTAAAAATGAACGTTTTGTATACTAAAAATAAACTAACACATCCATCTTACCATGTAGATAATGATATAATTTGCCTTACTACTCTAACTGTGATAGAACCCTTATTAAAATTTTAAAATTAAGAGGGAAATGAATGCAAGCCCATTTATGAGGCAGCCCAAAACCCTTTACACGAGTTAAGTGGGCCAATTCTATTGGGCATTCACCAACACCTACCAGAGACCATTCTCCCACTAATACCCCATTAAGTAATGAATAAAGGTGGTCATTTCAGTCATCTTAAATAGAATTAATCATTTTTTTCATATAAAACTGTTCACTAAATTATAATAAATTAATTCAGTTTATCCCTTAAAAAAAATTAATTCAGTTGATTGGCTGAATTAACCAGAATCTTATTATATTTAATATACTTTATTTTATTTATTACGGAGTATTAATTTAGTTAGTTCTAAATATTTAATATAGTGGGGTGGAGTGGGAGCCGGGGGACGACAACCCCCATCGCCCCCACCATAGATTTGTCCATGTGTACATAAACATTACACTATAGTATGATTGCAGTTTGCGATAAAGAGTATGAAAAATTGTCAATTATATTACAGTGAAACGATCATTGTTTTGATTCAAGTATGTATTGCAAGAAGGTCAAAATTGACCTTGGTTCACAATATAATGATTGTAACCGAACAATAATTTTTTTTTTTAAAAAGAAAGACAATAAGCACATTACAGATTTGGCTATATATTATAACAAAAATAATTTTTTTTTTAAAAAGGGTGAAAATTATGACATCACTTCAGTTCTTCACTCATCTGCTATTAATGGAGTTCGTCGATGAAGATGATGATACAGGGCAAAAATTGAAATTCTCAGCGTCCATTTTGGGCACAGCAAAATGCCCCAAAGCATCCACCAAATCTACCAAATTGGCATTACAGAGGAATCTCTCACTGCTCATTTTCTCAACCTCTCTCCCAATCTCGTGCACGAACACCTGCGTTTCCGCCGCGCCGCCCACCTTGCTCCTGGCCAGCACGCCGGCGGTGAATATCACCGACATTCTCCCCGGCGCCGACGGCGCGTACCCCCGCGGGCCGTCCACCAAGATGACGTCCCAAGCTATGTCGTAGATGTGGTTTGGGAGGTCGTTGATGGCCAACTTGCAGTCGGAGAAGAGCAGATCCTGCACCGGCCGGCATTCTTTCATGCCACGTTCCTGTAACAATAGAATTTCCCATTATAATATATTACTCCGTATATATTATATATTAGGTATCTATTTGTGGTGCAACCGTGTGAGTATATAATATGGTTTAGTCCTAACTTAGATATTCAATTTTGTTTTAATTGATTATCTATCTATATATTGACCGTGTTTGGTAAAATAATTAATTTTTCAATCAATTTTAATTTATTTGACTATTATTAACTATTTGATTTAGTTAAAAAAAATTTAAAAAACTAATCAAAACAAATTTTTCAATTAATTTTTTTAGAAAAGAAATTATACCTATACAACTATCCGCTAACCACTAATTTACAAAATATCTCTCTACAATCAGCTAATGTTATCAATCAATCATACCCTCTAACGGTATCATCTAACAACTATCAAGCTAATAGTCATTTATCAAACAAGGTCATAATGATAACAAATAAGTTTCTAAGCAAAATGGTCTATATAATTCCTATAAATAGAATACACTACACCATGCCCGCACTTGTTTAAACTTACTAAGCAATATTTGTCAAAAGGGATTAATTTTCAAAACTCAGCTGTGATAGTGTGACGATTATGCCCAAAATGAATAGATTCTCTTTATGTGTACTAATATAATTATAATGATTTACATCCTCTCACGAATACGGATGTAAGACAAAACCACTAATAATTACTTCTTTGTGATTTACATTTTATTTAGTATACATTTATTATGTATAACATATGGTTTTAGAATTTTAATGATCTCTTACCTTGGCGTGGTCCAAGAGACGGTACAATTGGGTGGCTTTGGTGGTGAACTGAACGTCATACGCTTCAATCCCGCGGTGCTTCTCCTCCGCTTTCGCCACCATGAACGCGCTCTCGTCGACAAACACCGTTCGCCCGCCGTGGTTCAGCGATTGCCACAGGAGGCTCTCGTGGCTCAGCCCGAAAACAAGCAAGTTGCAGCCCTTCCCGCAGCGCAGGATGGCGGCCGCCACGGCGCCCACTTCCGCCGAGGACATTCGGGACGACAGATACGTCGTGTTCGCGGCGGCGTAATGCAGGAGCGCTTCCAACACCGGCTGGGGTATTCCCGGAAACTTTCCTCCCTCACCGGCGGTCCCGGCGGCGGAAAAGGCGTCCTTGCCGGAGAAAAAAGTGAGGGCAGAAGCCAAAGCGAAGAATGAGACGAAACCCAGAAGCAGAACACGAGGAGACGCCGCCGCCGATGACGCCGGCGGGTGGAAAACTACGAGCTTAGTAATTCCGGCCTTCATTTTCTTCACCGGGAAGTGGATGCTGAGTTGCAACACGAGTTGACTCACTGAGTTGACTCTCTGGGTTATTATACTGAGTCCTGTTACCGTGTTAACTCGTGTTTGGGAATATGAGATTTGAGAAGGTAGATAACTAGATTATATATACATATGTATGGGAGGTGGGACCCAGCTTTGTTGTATAGATGGTGGGGTGGGACCCTTGATCACTGTACCTAGGAGCTTGTAAAAATTCAAGGTATATGTAAAATCTTGGACCTTGTATGAATGGTGTGAATAGTGAATGTGAAGAGGCAGGTTGATTTGAACTTTGAAGTAGAACATGTTCATTGTATAGGTGTATGGTGCTCTACATAAATTGATCAAGTAAATGTTTGATATGGATGTAGACATAATATGAAAGTTTCATTATTTTTACCCCTTTTCATTAATAAATGTATAAGGTATAGTAAAAGTATTAGATGAAAGTGTGTGCTGGTTGACTTGCTATATTCATCTTCACCATTTAAGGATGAAGATCTCGACCTTGATGCTTTGTGGTATTACTAGGTTTTGAAGTTTTTTTGTTTGTGTGGATGAGAAAGTATGTGACATATTTTAGAAAAGAGAAGAGAATAAAATTCATAGGTCATCCACATTAGTGGATTTTGGACCAGTTTTTGAGGAGATGAGTGATGTGGAAGAGAGAGATAATGGAGAGAGAAAATAAAAAATCTTCCTTGTTGTTTTTCGAAAAAAGTGGATCCCACCATGTGCATTCAAGCATTGCATGTGGTCGTGTGAACTGTGAAGTGCCATCAATGCGCCCGTGGTCGTGTGAACTGTGAAGTGCCATCAATGCGCCCGCTAGGCACGTTAATATACTTTTTTTTCATATTTATTTATTATTTTTTTCATTTTTTCATTTTCTCTTTCCTTCCACTCTCTCCTAGTTGGTATCTCAAAAATCGATTCAAAAA
Source organism: Ipomoea batatas (assembly GCA_002525835.2). NCBI lineage: Eukaryota > Viridiplantae > Streptophyta > Magnoliopsida > Solanales > Convolvulaceae > Ipomoea > Ipomoea batatas. The sequence continues at coordinate 51,131,135 of CM008344.1, forward strand.
CTTCACTTTTGGTACGCACTAGCCCAGCTTGTGCAACTAGGGCAATTGGGGTGGTCAAACAATCCCAGTTATTTAATTAATTATATTGGTTGATCTTTTATATATAGTTGTTCTCAATTGTTCTTCATATTGTACTATCAATCTATCATCCAGGTAGCAGGAAGCCTAAAGGATATTGTCAATAAAATTATAATATTAACCAACTTTGAGGGCTTTTGGAGTAAAACTCAAGACAAAATTAAACTATTCAGACCAGAAAAAATAATCTTCATATTTAACCGTCATCAAGAATTGCATTAAAAGATAGATCTCAAAATCAATCTTGTAAATAGATCATAATCTCCTCTCCCAAAATATCATTAGGAATTGTATTGAAGAAAATCTCAAAACCAAATAGTCATTAAGAATTGCATTAAAGAAACATCTCAAAATTAAATATTATAAATAGATCATAATCACCACCAAAATATCATTAGATATTACATTAAAGAAAGATCTTGAAACCAAATGGTTATTAAAAATTGCATTAAAGAAAGATCGCAAAATCAAATCTTGTAAATAGATCATAATCTCACTGCCAAAATTCCCAAAACATGTATAGGCTCTCGGAATTGGAGTGCAACCATTTACTCCGTATTACTCTTACTATAGCTACTTATCCCAAATTATTAGAGAACGAGCTGCAGAAAGTATGAACAATGATTATTGACCTTTTGTGATTCTCCTCAACACATTACAAATTCTTTCTCAAGGTAGGCTGGTAGGGCAAAACAGGGCAATTCCAGATGAGCATAAAAACCCATATAACAAGTCTTTGAAATGCTCCAAAATGCTACTCATATCATAAATTCATAATACAGAAACTGATTTTTAAAAAAAAATTGACAAATGAACAAAAGAAAACATAATTCTTCAACTGAATTGTTCAAACAGTGATCAATGACAGAGTTCTACTCATAAAACTAGTTCATTTCCTTTGTAAGAATTGATGGGGACACTTCTATTTCAAGTAACTGAAGCCAACAGAAAGTATACTCTTGTCCAAGACGATGACAGTATCGTGATTGTGTAATTAACATATCAATAACTTCGGCCCCAGTAAGTCCATTTCTTGGCAGGCTTGCCCGATGCAAAGCACAGCGTTCCTGTGAACCCCAAAAGAAAAATGTAAATTGCAAAAGAAATAGTGTAGTACAGTCTACAAGCTATCCATATCTGCACTGACTAACGAACTACAATGGAACCATAACAATAAATACATTTGGTAAAGATAAAAATGACAATGATGAGGTGGAGGTGATGATGATCAAATTCCTCCTACTTAAGGAAAAGTGCTCTACATTTGTTAGTGCTTCACCACTCTACATAAGTACTATCCGAAATGCAATGACATTCATAGGTTTATATTTTAAATGTGCCAACATAATGGCTATTATTCCATTGAAAACTCTCTAGTGCTAGTACAAGTAAAAACATTACACTAGCATATATTTTTTTATAGCCTACCTGAGTTACTGTTTAATTACAAGTATCAAATAAAGTGGAACCAAATCAGACTTCTACACTAAATGAAAATTTCTCATTTAATATATGAATTTGGGAAACAGTACCTTCTGGCAGCTCAGGCTGATCAAATGGAGAACAAAGTGTCTTTGCTGCGCCCATCTCTCCTTTAGTCCGTGTCTTCACGTCTTTCTCAACATCCTACAGAGCACAAAGCAAAAGGTCACATGAAATGAAACCAAAGCAAGTACAGAATCTGGGCAATTGTACTTCTGTAATTAGCACTCTCTTCACGAGCAGGATAAACTGTAAAACCCCACCTATGATGCAAACTACAAGCATGAACAAAAAGGTGCAAAAGGTAGCTTGCTTAAATGCAAGAGATTTGAAAAAACATGGGTGAAGTTCTTTAGGTGTTTGCCATGCAGTTCTCCAATCAAATTATAGCATGTGGATTATTTTTATATAATGTAACCTTCCACATGTGAATTATTCTCCAGAGGTTACAATTCAGTTGGAGAACTTTAAGGAAAACATCTACGTTTACACCTAGGTTTGCTCCCTACAAAATTTTAATAATCAAATGCTCCAGATTCCAGAATGTCCTTTACAAAATTTCCTTTTTCTTTATTTTCTGCATTTTGTAGAGGCTTTGTGTGCTAACCCAAGGATACAGAATGCTTAGTATGTTCATGTAAGGTGAAATTGCAAAAAATAAAATAAAATAGGTGAACTCTTACAGTCAGTCTTACACTCAAACCAAAAAGTGGAAAAAGAAAAAATAAAAATTTGAAATATTTATGAAACTATAGGTACAGTGTCCAAATTAGTTTCAATGAAGTAGAATTTAAACATTTGAATTAAAATCTGTTTTTCTCCTCTATTACCTGCAAATCTGCACTTAAGAAAATAACCATTGTCAACTCAGATAATCTTACTCAAATCTTTCATTAGATGATAAATTTTAAATTTAGGAAATTCACCCAGTTAATTCCCAATAACAGCCCTATATAATGGTGTAAACAGCCAGCAAACCTTTTGCCTTTCATTTTCCACTGGATCTTAATCCAAACAACTCACACCCAGGCACAAAATTCTAAGTACAATAAAAAAATCCTGAGAGACAAAGTATTCAAACCTCTTCATCACACCAAGGAGCCAAGACCAACTTCTTCCCATTCAGAGCATTCACAAATTCATCCCAGGTTTTCACAATCTGGACACAGGCATCTCGCTTTTGTTTTGCAACATCAAAGAGATTTTGTTGAATAGTAGAGAGCATATCTTTTACTTGTTCAACTATGTCATCCATGGGAATGTCAGTTTTAGCACCATTGTCACGCCTTGCAGCTCTTACCTGAAAAAGATATTTTCAGCATTCCTTTTTGTGATAGCATTGTTAACTATGCAAATGTAAACTACTAACACACAATAAATCACTAATTAATTTATGAACGTAAATAATAATAAAACTAAAGCATATATCTCAAATTTGAAGATTTTTGAAATTAAAATGGATACTTGATGCCCTTCATTATTAAAATCTTGATAAAAGAAATAAGATAATAAAGAAAAATGGTGACTTTAATTATTTGATTTATTTCTTTTTATTTAATGAATTTGAACTTTAATATATATTTTGAGTTCATTTAATATAAACATAATAGTTTAAAAAAATAAAAATTAATAATAATTGGAGGGGGGGCAAAAGTGTATTTTATCCTTACTATATTAATATACACATACATATTTACTAAAAAATTTTAATGTAGCTCCGTCCCTCATTGTTGAGCATTTAGTTCAGTGTATACATTGTTTCCTAGCCAAATATGTTTTAATCCATGGTATCAAGCAAAAGAAAAAAGTAAAGAATATGGACTAATTACCTGGTTTTTCTCAAGGTCTTTGGGTCCAATTTCAATCCTAAGAGGAACCCCCTTCATTTCCCAGTTAGAATATTTCCACCCAGGTGAATAGTTATCTCTCAAGTCTGCCTCCACACGAATACCAGCTTCACTCAACTTTTTAACAGTGGCAGTACATGCATCAAAGATCCCTTGTGTGTCAGCATTCTTGTAAGGCACAGGAATAACAATCACTTGGGTTGCTGCAACTTTTGGTGGCAACACCAACCCTTTATCATCCCCATGAACCATGATCATCACTCCAATCTGTCATAGGACAAGTTACACGCAAAAGTGATGATTAGCTTAACCTAGAGGCTACCTGACAAATATGTTCAGAAGTATAAAGCAGGGTTATTTAGAAAAGATAAATGTTTGAAACTTTCATTCTACCGTTCTGGTAGTGTAGGCCCATGAATTCTGCCAGACCATAGCTTTTTCTCCTTTCTCATTTTCAAAATTGATCTCAAACATTTTTGCAAAATTCTGCCCTAAGCAGTGTGAAGTTGCACCTTGTATACCACGACCTGTGTTTGGAATAAAAGCCTGGGGAAGCAAATATATGTAACCATTTAATACACCCATGACAGCAATTTCAAATGATTAGCATAACAACATAACAAATATCCAACAGGAAACGTCAACTAATGGTCAACAAAACCTCAACAGTTGTTGTATAGAGTCCACCCGCAAACTTCTCAAGCTCACTTTTCTTCCCCTTGGTGACAGGAACAGCCAAGTATTCTTCGTATATCCTTCTATACAGTTCCAAAATATCAAGAACCTGAAATGATGGCCCCCATGAACAAATATATCAGAACATAGATACCCCATATCATCAATTAAGCATTGCACTTCATAAAATTATGGTTTTTGTATATCAGAAATAGTATGCTTTATGTTATTGGGTTTGATTTCTTGATGATACACACCCCAAATGTAAGTCTATTTTTGGAAAGGTCCCAAATTGTAAGACATTACCTCTGCATCTGCCTCCTCCTTCGTTGCAAAAGCAGTGTGCCCTTCTTGCCATAAAAACTCACGGCTTCTGAAATTTCAAAGGCTCTAAAATTTTGAGAGAGAGAAAAGGAGGCTAGAAGTAGATCATAGTAAGAAAAAGAAAATTTCTTAACAAGCACCTGATGAAAGGAGTAGGATGGCTGAACTCCCAACGCACAACATTGCACCACTGATTGAGTCTCAAAGGTAAATCGCGATGCCCTCTTATCCACTTAGAGAAATAAGGATACATAACTGTTTCACTAGTTGGCCGAATTGCAATAGGGACTTCCAACTCAGACTCTCCTGACTTTGTAACCCAAGCAACCTACAGAAAGTCCAAAATGAAATAATAGGCATGATTTATTGAGAGTTAGCCTTCTAATGCCAGATGCTCTTGCTTGTCTACAACTAATGGAGAGAAAAATGTATATTTTTCAAAAGTACAGACTTACCTCAGGTGCAAAACCCTCTATGTGGTCCTTTTCTTTTTGCAGAACACCAGGAGACACAAAAAGTGGGAAGTAGCAGTTCTTGATCTTCATTTTCTTAATTTCAGCATCAAAAAAGGTCTGGATATTTACAAGATTAGATAATGCACTATGAAACTAACCTTTCAATTTTTTTTTCAAGTCATACCAGAGAAACACTTCAGACTAAAAACTTACTTGCATAATCTCCCAGATGGAAATTGCCCATGGTCGCAGAATGTAACAGCCAGATATGTCATAATACTCAATCATTTCACTGGTAACAACTACCTATATTATTGGCAAAGAGACAACATGATACAAATTAAGATCTTAGAAGCCCTAGCATAGATAAAGGATAAAATCGAATATATAGTGAAATTGGCTAAAAAAACAAACAAACTAGTAGACCAAAATTAATTCAGTGCTTTTTGAAGAAGAATTTTGTGAATAATCTTAAGAGCAATCCTTTCCAAATGGCACCATAACTGCAAACCAACACACAATCAGATGCTTCAAATTCCACACTCACCTCAGAATACCACTCCCCAAAGTTTTCATCTTTCTTGTAAGTGAGACCGAGACCAGTCTCTTTCTTCACTTCCTTCTTCTTCCCAGCTGAAAGGCAAATAGAAAAAGCAACACTTAAAATCATGACCTATATGACGAGTGAAACAAAGCTTCTTTGGACAAAACAGAATGTGATCACTCACCAGCACTTGAAGCACTTGCACTTTTTGAATCCTTCCCAGCACTTTTTGAATCCTTGCCAGCCATGTGGGAAACTAAGCACAAATCTCCCAAGCAAACCACCTGTAAATTAATAATTAAACCACAATCCCCATGCCAAAAATTCACAGCAAGTACTGATTACATTCAAAGCATTAGCATAACTAGAAATCACAAAGTCAAAACCATTAGGGGCAAGCATCCAGGATAAACCAAACCATAGCCAAATCGAGTGTTACAATTCTTCAATTTAGCGAAAACGCCAAACCGAAACTGAAACAAAACCTGAAAATTACAGAAAACCTACTACCAACACACAAATGCATATGAAAAACAGAGGACGATGGGAACTGAATTGAGTATCCTTAATTCTTATTGTCATTTCATTTCACGGGAAACGGAGAAGCGTAACACATAAGCATGAACTCAAGTATTTTGAAGAGCAGAAACAACTCGCAATGTTGACTATTTGAGATGCCAATTACTATACCAATATATACAGTGAATAAATCGATGAAATTGAATGAATGATAATAAATGGGGGAAATGAAGAAGCAGTAAAGGAAGTACAAAGCAAACCTGATGATGAAGAAGGCGATCGGCGACGGGGAGAGAAGATTAGGCGTAGCTTTTCTGCTGCGGCTGCTGAAGTGCTAAGGAGACTGCGATAATGGTGTATTTTGCGAAATATTCACCCCTCAACGACGTCGTTCTTTCCTGTATGTTTAGCGTTATAGATATATAGCCTTATAGGCCATAGGGTTTTGTTTAGATTCTTTTTTAACGGTGACGGAAACTTACTGTTAGATTTTAGTTTAGGGTGTAGGGGTTTTATTTGACGTTTAGTTAGTACCAAACACAAAACCA
>CM008344.1:51333178-51345150 GCA_002525835.2 Ipomoea batatas
TATATATATAATTTGACATTATGTCATCATATTTAAGGAAAACTTGGAAATAACCTGTAAAAAATGTTATTTGCACAATTTTTGAGTTTTTAATTGTTCTATTACGTGCCAAGCACCTTGTGCTCAATTGGCATGTAGTGGCCACCCTCAGATGGGAGGTCATGAGTTCGAGTCTCAGTGGTGGAGATCTCGAAATTGACTCTTTGTGCGTCAACAGGTTGAGAAAAGTATAAATGAACAGATACTACAATGTAATAGGGTCAGTTGTATTCAAAAAAAAAATGTTCTATTACGCACTTTTTTTGTTCAATGGTTCAATTGCACAATGTGTAAAAGTTTAGTGACATATTTGATACTTTTTCCTAAACCCATTCACAATGTGTTATGTCATGATTTTGTTATAACCAATAGTAATTTTATCATTTTTATGTGTAAAATCACAAATTTTATCATGGTTCACAAAGCACATTGAATTTTTTTATTTTTATTTTTTCTGATTAAAGAGTTGAAGTTGAGGATAAAATATATAAACTATTAAATATGTACTTTTACCATTTGTTGTAAGAAGACAAAAGACTTCACATGTTTGACCTATTAAAAAAATTGTCTCCCGTAAAAGGTCATAGAATTTGACTCTTGTCCAGAGAAAAAACTTGATCTAGATTGAAATTTTGACCTTGCATTAGTAAGTTAATTCAAATTTTAATTTAAATAAAACATTTTCATCTGATTAAATTCTAATATGTTGACTGACACATAATTTTTATGCTTAATATCACCTCAAAGTAAATGAATGATGAAGCATTTGAGTTTGTATCATGTACAAAATCAATATTATTTTACACTTTTAACTTTAAATTTATACTAGGGTCACAATGTAGATCACATATGTATAGCTAAACATAGCCTAGGAATCCATAATATGATTAGGTCATGTTCCTAAGAAACCCCCTACTCTACCAAATAATGTTTGTGAGTTATGATGTTGTCCACAGTCGCCTTTATCCAAGATTTGTATGCTAAGTAGGAGAGAGATTATGCTTAAATATAAGTTATTATTAAAGTTATAAAACTATGATTAGCTGCTTTTCAGCTTGTCTTCAATCAGCCTATACAACAGCATTAACTCAGGCACATCCTAATCATCCAAGGCCCAAATTTGCCACCTTTGACGGATCTTGCCTAAAGTGGCAAGTGGTGACTTGGGATTTACAACTTTACACTCTTTCATTAAAAAAAGAAGGGTCTTGCTATTTGCACTACTCACAGTGAAAAGTGAATGTAAATAACTCTGGAATTGTAAAAGGGTAGAAATTTCAATCGTTACATAAGTGGTGTAAATATAAATAATGTGACTATTTACATCAACCTAGCCAAATGTAATTTACGAGATTCTATAATAATTTTAAAAGATTAAAATGTACCATTAATAATTTTTAATTAAATTTTATTACTAAGTTATTTTTTTTAGTTAAATGTAATAATTCACTAATTATTATGGTATATTAGTATGTTAAAGTAACACTGACAGGAGGGTACTCAATATTTACTATTACTTTACAATTAACTTATTTTAAATATGATTATGCAACAATGTTGATAATATGTGGTAAGCATTTTTCAACGTATAAAAAGGGGGATTTCCAAAAAAAAAAAAACGTATAAAAAGGGGGCATCATGAAAAGGAGAGAAAGTGAATGGCATTTCTTCTTCTATCTGAGTCTCGGCCGTACAAACAGACTTACCTTTCACGTGACCCTTTCATCACCAATTGACCAAATCAGCCACTCCACACGAGTCCAAACGGCCCCACGCCCCATCTGACCGCTTTGACCCACTCACCCGCCCCGCAATGTAATACCGTACACCAATATTCACATTCAATATAATTTTTTTTTTTAATAATATGTTACGGAGTAATTTTTAATACTTTGTAAATTTATCTTAATTTGTAATACTTTTTTTTTTATAGAAAATCTTAATTTGTAATACATAAAAACTAAACTTGTAACAAAATCCATTAATTTTTTGCACAAACTTGTGTAAGACCGTCTCACCATGTGTCGGGTCGAGTCAAGATGGAAATATAATACTTATACGCACAAATGTCATACTAATCATGAATAAATTATTTGTTACTTACAAGGGTAAATTTAATACTTTTAACGGAAAATACAATACTTTTACATTTTGATTCAAAATTATTACATTTTTTCTTCAAAAGTATTATATTTTCCCTTATAAGTAAGGGCACTTGTCAACATTACTTATTATGAAAAATGTAATACGTTTTCTCTTATAAATAACAAAAATTGTATTCTGATTAGTATTATATTTGAGCATATAAGTATGACTTTTGCATGTTGTTTCGACCTGACCCGACTCATCATCTCACGAATAACGATCCGTGAGACGGTCTCACACAAGTGTGACCTTTAATTTTTATATTATAAATCAAAAGTTACCATGTGCAATGTAGATCTTGTTTCAGATTATGCACATGTACATATTATGTATTTTCAATTAATTTACTTACTATTCACATATTATATATTGCAAGGTTAAAACATGGTAATCCTAACCAAATTGGTTATACATTTAGCTTGATAACCACAATGTTCTGTGAGCATAAATATAATATGTGCAGTCCAACTATCAGCTTAGGCTTTTAGTTTAGATGGAGCACATGCTTTAATTTGGTATCAGAGCCATGCAAAAGGTCATGGGTTCCGAATCTCCGCGTCACCCACAAAAAGAGACTTCCACGTGTTGCTTGGTTGGAAATCCACCGCAGCGTCACCCACAAAAAGAGACTTCCACATGTTGCCAGTTTTTAGTTGAGATGGAGCACATATGCTTTAATTTGTTCAAATTTAGTTGAGATGGAGCACATATGCTTTAATTTGTTCAAATTTGATATAGTGGAAAGTTGTTATAGACTTTATTGATTTAACTTGATTAGTTATGAATAACTTATATTGGTTTACCTCACATATCATTTTTCGGTTAGGATCACAAAACAACCTTTATCCAAAGTAAATCTTCAATTGTTACAAGTTTTTTTTTTTTAACCAAAGAACAAGGTTAGAATATATATTAGAGTTCATCTCACAATATGAATTTGAGACGTAATTTGGCCCAAAAAATTGTTACATCTACTCCCAAACTCTACTCTTAATTTTACTTCCACACTCATACTATTGATTTAAACACTTTCAATAGGATCCACATGATAAAATGACTTATTAAATAATTTATAACTTGCCATATAAATTAGCAAAAATGATGAAGTAAGAATTAACCAAAAGGAATGTGAGCTTTGGAATGTCATATTCCCATGTTTGATTCATGTTATTTAACTTTCCTAATAAAATACTACTTTTCATAAGGAATGTAATATACCCTGATTACCTTCCACGTAGAATTTTGAAGGGAATGTGGTTCCCTTACAAATCTTAGGTATTCTAACATTCCCATGCATATTTGCTATTTTGCCATTTTAATTATAATTATTATGAAATATATATTTTATGTTAGCTTATTATACATATCATATATAATTATTTTTTTGTAATTATATATTTTATTTTATTTCTTATTACTTCATAATTATTTGTGAAATACACGAAAATATGTTAAGTGTATTAAAGTTGAAAAAAATAGTATAACATAAAAGATAACCCTTAAACCAAAGTATTACATACCTCAGTTTTAACCAAACATATGAATCTAACATTTCCAGTAATTTAACATTCTCAGCATTCTAGCATTTCCTAAGGTAATATAAAATCTCTTGCCCGCATGGATAGCTCAGTTAGTCATAATGGTTAAATTTGAAAAGAAAGATTAGAAATTAAGTCTCACAATCTCAATTTTGGAGTAACCTTTTAAAGTGAGGAGCTCATGGTAGCAGTAAGTAAATATCTATCCTATATATTTAACTGAATTATTATAATTTACAATTTATATCATTTCAAATGCTCTATCTTATTCTTGGAGTTAAAAATTGAAGAAAGTATAATTCTTTGACCCGGCCGACGGACCCACACCAATCTGACAGAGACCTAAAATTCACACGCACGCACCTAAAGTTTTCTACGCCCCCGCACGCGACCTCACTTGCGGTGCAGTACAAGCGCATGCACACAGAGTGACAGAGAGATTCTTCTTTTGACTCTTTTTCGAGGCGTTGACTGTCCACCCGCTACCGGAACGGTGCGGATCCGAAGGGATCTACAGAAAGGATCTGGGCCGTACATTGGGGGACACTCGCCAGTGAATAAAGTAAATCACGACTAACATTCATGCATTCTGTTTTTCGCACATAAATTAATACACATGTTTTCATTCGAATTCATTAATTCGTAGTGCTGTTAATTTATAAGTAAGAGCATTTTGTGTAAAAAAAAAAAAAAAAAGTCTTCCTTTCAATGTTTTTACATCGCAACTCAACAAGATAGTGAATGAGTAAATCACAATGACTTAGCAGTTTATTAGATGGGAGAACCAGTGTCAGATGCCTACAAAGAGATCACAGCATTAAGTGAAATTCTCATACAGCGGCAACTATAGCTTGACCTAATAGAAAATTTATATGATGTTGGTTGATATACATTAGTGTAGTGGATATGATTGATATTATAATTATTTTATAAATAATAATAAATAATAAAATTATTAAGTATGCATTATAAGTTGAATAAATAATGCAACCGGGTCTCTTAACTAACAAAACTTCAATGAAGTACCTTAAATTGACAAAATAGTGTAACCAGGTCCTAACATTGTCTCTCAGCTACTTACACAGTTACACTTAACCAATATTCCACAACTACTTATTTTAGTTTTGATAGTTATTTGACTTGATGAATTGGACAACTTTAAATAAAAAATAATAATAACAAAACATGTTAAGATACTATATGGAGGTAGCAAATTAAATTTCTTTTTTAGATAACCGCGATTGTGATACTACAATACCTAATGAATATATGCAATGTCGCATCCATGGTTGTCAGATCTATAAAACTTTTAGCTGTTTTAGGGCTCGTTTACTTCAAAAAACTATTCTATGTTTTCTTTTTAGAAAACTTGTTTACAAACACTCATTTTTTCAAATTTATTCTCTTAGACTAACGGTATAAATTAACACAAGTTTAATTTCAAGTGATTTTAAAACTCTATATTTAAAATATATTTGGATATGCTTAGTTTAAATTGAATAAATATAATTTTTGTGTTTTAAGTCCAATATATGTACGATTTTTACTTTTTATATCCGAACCAAATTCATATTCATATATAACACAACTGAAAACATATTCAAACCAATAACCTTTTACTATCACCTAAAATTTAGTTTTGGATAATATTAATATTTTTTAGCTAATATTTATAATATTTTGGATATATTCATTTGAATGACTTGTATGCATATGATTTTTACTTTGATATCTAATACTCCGTATATGTGAAATTTCAATATCCAATATCCGGACCAAACTTGTATTACAATACAACATAACTATAAATATATGAAACAATAGAGTATTGAGTTTAATCAAAATCTAAAATTTGGTGTAGACTTGAAGTTTTAATTTTAATAAGTGAATAATGTCTAACTTTAAGCGTAAGCAAATAAGTTATATTTATATAAGGAAATATAAGTGGAAAAGATAGCATATGGTGATAAGGAAAAGAATATGATGAGTTATATTTATATAAGTAAATGCAAGTGGAAAAGATAGCATATGGTGATAAGGAGAATAATATGATGATGAATGTAATTAATTATAGTAATAAATAAATATGTAAGTAGATAATGGTGAGAATGTGGCTATAGTGATCGATATATAGTCCAATAGATGATAGCTGATTTTTCTTGATTTTTACTTGATTTTTCTTTTTTTTTTTGCTTGGTAACGTAAAACACCTTGTACTTAGATGACATGTAGTGACTCTTCTATATGAGTGCTCAGATAGTCAGATGACATGCTTCAACAGGTTGAGAAAATATGTATAAACAGATATTACAATATAATAGAGTTAGTAGTACTCTAAAAAAAAAAAAAAAACCTTAAAAACATATGTAAACCCACCACTTGATTTTAAAGCATACAACATTATAAAAACTTCATCGTAACTAATTATTTGTTTGATGCGTTGACGAGTAAAAACTCTGGGGACATATTGCTTGGTATTAGTCTAAAGGAAAGGCAATAGAGTGGGATCAAATGGCATTGAATTAAGTGGGATGCCCCCAGTCCATGTTCTTGGTTTCCATGCAGTAGGGGGACCAAATTTTAGGTAGGTTTTGGATGGGCACAGTATAGTAGGGGAGGAGGGGACCAATTCAAATTAAAACACATATAATGTTTGTGGAGATGATGAGGTAATGCTACTCAACATCACACTGTCTTATCTCCCTCACCTCCGCCCATCATTTTCATCATGTCTATTATATTGTCTTGTCTTCCATGCAATCCTTAAATTCCCACTTTATCTCCCACTCTATGGCAATGGGTATATAAATTTCGGGTATTTGTATGTACCCTGATGTTTAGGAGAGAAATAAAAATCAATATCAGTGTTACATCTGAAAAAATCGGATTGATCAGATCAAAATAAAAATAAAAAATGTGATGACATTTTAGTAATTATCACTAATTTTACTATGCAAACTTGTACACTAAAATTGTGTGCATGAATGAGTTCACAATTTTTTTTAAATAAAAAATGTGATGACATTTTAGTAATTATCACTAATTTTACTATGCAAACTTGTACACTAAAATTGTGTGCATGAATGAGTTCACAATTTTTTTTTTGAATGCTACTGACTCTATTACAATGTAGTATCTGTTCATAAACTACTTTCTCAACCTACTGAAGAACAAAGAGACAGCAACGCCTCCACTGAGGCTTGAACCCACCACCTCCCATATACAGGGAAGGGTTTGATGCCACTGGACCACAAGGCCCTTGGCCATGAGTTCACAATTTGAGTGTAAACAAAAATCAATACGAATGCACACATTTAAAACCTTGCACAATACATAAATGCACGTACAATAGCACATGTGTTCACATATAAACCCACAATAACAATATAATAGACAACGACTTGACATAAATGACAACATACACACAAACAAATTAGCAGTTCGCATGATGCCTAATTCAGTGCACATTACAACTAACCAACATACTTGGATTAAATGTGCACACTGATATAGAAGCGCACATGCAACCCTGGAATACACATAACACTACAATGCAAAATGTGCACATACCGCATATATTAGCTCCCAAATGCACACGAATCTATACTAGAGTGCACACTAATAGAATATGAAGTGCACACATATAGAATTGAAAGTACACTGCACAATCCTACGTGAAAAAAAAAATACAATAGTACCAAATGTAACTTCTAAAATCATGCATAGCATCCACAAACAATAATATTAGAATTCTAAATGCAAACAAAATTACTAATTCACTCATCCATAAATATATCTAAATAAATAATAGTAAAAAAATCATGACCATACATACGAACTCGAATCAAATGTCCATATTAGTCCTTAGTTCTCACGTGGAGAGGGTTTTCATATGATCATCAACATATATGTATGTGTACATGTATGTGTATGATATTATATTATGTGTGTTATAGCATACATTCTCTTTATTATATAAGACATATTTAATAATATTTTACACACATAATAACTAACAAATTCTTACTAATTAAAATCTAAATTAAATGAAATCAAATTTATTTATTTATTTATTAGATTACTATAATATACAATGTCTACATATATTATTACCATTGAAGAATACAATAAAAGATATGGTGGATGCATGTGCATAGCAACAATAATGGAAAAATAACGGAAGTTATAGCGGTATAGATATATCCAAAAAATTATATAGTACAACTCTAAAAATACAATGCACAAAAGGTTAGCACAAAAAAATATGGACATAAATCGAGATATATCTTGTATTGAGACTTGTTATTTTTTTTATGTTATTATTATTATTATTATTATTATTATTATTATTATTATTATAGTGTATAATTGTGATAAGTTCAAATAAGCATTTGATTTTGTAATATTTAGTTATGCATAATAATGAATTACCAATGTAAAAGTTATAAATATAAAATAATTATTCCATAAATTTGAAATTGGTTTTGTTCATTTATTTATTTATTTTTGTTAAAAATATTTTAAATGGATTTTAGGACCTGTTTGGGTACCTGGTGAATAGGGCTAAACGAATATGGGATGAGTCAAGTAATGTTTAACTTGGTTTGGAACGGGTTTGGGTAGTGATATTAGTAATCGGGTTAGGATTTGGATAAATGAATGTGTAATATTTCTCTAGTAATAAACTCTGCGTTATAGTACTTTATTAGAAAGATAAACTTTATATAATATGATAATGGAATATTAAATAAAATAATTAAATTGATATATGTTTATAGGCTTGTGTATCATTAAAGCTTTTAGCCGGCCTTGCGATTGTTAATAGTGTAATAATCACTTAATTAACATATATAGGTCATGATAACATAGTTAGCTTATCAGCTAATTTTAGTTTATTTGATCACTATTAACTGTTTGACTTAGTTAAACAGTCAATATAAGTATTTGATTAATTAGCATTTTGTAATAACTTTTATTGTTTCAAAACTATAAAATTCAAATGGCTACTCGAAGCAGCTTTTTCGATTAGCTTTTTGAGAAAGTAATTTTGTACGTAATAAGCTAACAACTAATTTACTAAACATCTTTTTACAATCTGTTAAAGATATCAACTATTCAAACTCACTAATCCAATCAGCTAACAGTTATTTACCAAAAGTTCCCATACATTATAATCATAATTTTTTTATTCGTGAGTGTTTATATGTACAATCAAACAATGTACAAATACAACCAAATAATTAATCAATTTTGATGATCAAGTAAGCCATTGTAACAAAATTACAATAATAAAATTCAACATGTACTTCCAACCAAACAAAACTAACCACCCTATAAATGGAGAAACAATCACCTTAATTGCAAATAAGAATTATATACGACATATATTACATTCAGTGACGTTTGAACTCATATACAAATATACAATGATAACGCGAATAATTTTTTTTAATGTCGTTTGAGATCTATAGAGTGATAAAAAGACNAATTAATGAGACCACTACCAGTTTCCACCCATAAAACCATAGCTGCTCTCAAACCGCCATAACTGTATTGCTTTAATTTCTTCCTTCATTCTCATTATTCTGGGTTTTCTAGACAAAACATCATGTTACTCAAATCCTAGTACTTACTTTCTTGTAAAAAAAAAAACTGCGTTTTTTTTTGTGTGTTTTTGATAGGTAGAAAGTATGGGGGGAGAAAATGGGTGGGGGAAATGGGCGGCGCCGCCGCCCACCGGCGCTGCGCCAATGTACGCAACGGCGGCGAAAGAGGAGCACTGGACGCACTTCGATAGCTCAGTCAATGCTGTGTCTTTTGGGTTTGTCGCCACCGCCATTCTCATCTCCATGTTTCTTGTCATGGCCATTTTTGAGCGGTTCCTTAGACCCACTTCGCCGGAGTCGCCGCCGACGCCGCCGTCTTCCGGCCGCCGGATCCCCGGCGATATTGAGTCCCAGATGACATTCCACCCAAAACTCTGCCACCCCACGCCTAAAGTAAGGATTTTTAGCCTGGTGGTGGTCTCATTAATTCATTGATTATTTGATTGTTTGGAAATTCTAATGAAAATTTTGGCTTTTTTTTTTCCTAAAAAAAAAAAGAAAAGTTGGGCTTAACTAGGAGTTTAAGGATTGTATTATTAAATCTATCAAATCCCATGATTATGTGCATCATTAATGCAAATCTTGTTGGTATCTGTGACATTTTCCTGTCCCTGTCCCTTAGTTAGGGTGATTAGTGTCTTGTGTCTTGCATAGTTACCAATCAACAAATTCATTGAACTTCACAAGTTCCAATAGAGTAATTCATTGGTCTTCTTAGTTTGAATCGGTTATTTTCGGACAACTTAATATATTTTACTTCTTTGTGTTTTTTTGCTGATTAGAGATGCGGAGTTTATACAGTACACACCCTCAAATGTTAGTTATGGATTTCTATAGTCATCCAAAAAAATTCATTGAACTTCTCTTGAGCCTCAAATGCAAAATTTGTACTGTTACAAACAGTGCTTCCTCGTATTTTTTGTCTGCATTTCATTGTTTTTTAGCTTATGTTGTCGGTTGCAGCCCTTTACTAAGCTAGCAGACACACACATACTCTGTCTCATACTATTGATTTCCTGCATTTTACCTTGTAATGACTTGTGAAGTAATTGGATAACGTGTTTTGTCTTAATTGGTGAGACTGCACGTTTATATTATATATATTATATGCTAAAAAACGTGACATTGTCTGTTCCATTTGTTGTCACAGATTGTCACCAGTGACCAAGAATTTTCAGTGCTGATGCCTGGAGAAGAGATGCCAACTTTCATAGCCCATCTCGCTCCCATTTCTTGTCCTCCCAACCGCGATCCTCGTCTTCCATCTGAACGCAACGAAGATCCCACGCCCCCGTTGAGTACAGTCCACACGACGCCATTGTCCACGATCGACTAGAAGCACAAGAATTGTGATGAGAATTATTGAGGTTTTGAGTATATGATCACCTGTAGTATAGTAGTATCTTCGATTTTTTTGGAGCACCTGAATTGGGAAATTTTTTCTGCCCTCGGGGGCCGGGGCTCGTTTGGCTTGTGTAAATAGCGGTTAGATCGAATTGAAGTGGTTTCTCAGTTCTGGGGCTAGCTGCATTGTTGGTGCATATCTTTACAGTGGGATTACAGGTTTTGTTGAACATGTTTGGTTCAGTGCATTCACTTGTTGCAGTGAGGCAAACAGGGCAGTAAAGAGTGGACTACTGTGTTGCCTTTAATCAACTGTTATGTTAACATGTTTAAGGAAACTGCAACAACCAACATTGTATCATAAAATTGGTGGCAAGTCAAATCATGAATTGCATGAATATCCCAGCCAGATAAGCCCACACATGTTGTGTTATATTTGTGTCATTCATTCTGCAATCCTTTGCTGTAACTTGTAAGTTCATCTGCATGTAATGGCTCTTCATGCATGATTGCATGATGCATGTACATCTAATGAACTAACAACGGTGGTGTGTGTTTTTTTGGGTGACGAGAGAAATCCGTAATTACTACCTTAGGGCGTGTAATGGATAAATATATATCACGTTGTGATCCTGGCGGCAAATGATCACAATGAGGTAAACCATATTAAGTTGCCTATAAATGACCGACTCAAAACAAGAACGTCAATAAACAGTTTGAAACCTTATGGTTACCAAGTGTGATGTTATTCATATAATAATGAAGGATGTGTTGGGAATTAAAATAAATTCTGCCAAACACGGCCATTACCTTCGTGCAACAATCCTATTATACAATGTTCCTTGAACCAAACACCCCTAAATAGGAGTGAGCATAACTGACCCATTCGAAATAACCCGTCCGACCCGTATCCGTATCTAGCCCATCCGGCCCGCCCACAATCTGAAAGAAGAAAACCGACCAAAATCATCCCTGATTCTGGGTATAATTAAACGGGTTGGGGCATGGATTTTCGGACCCGACCCGCCTGAAAATCCGAAAATATAAAGGGTTAGGGTTAATTGATTTGACTATATAAATGTGTGTGTTTAGGGTTAGTTCGTTCTCTTTCTCAGATTCGATTCTGCCTTGTGTGGTCCGGTGCTTCTCAGGTTTCCGGTGGTTCGTGGTTCTTCGATGGTCCAGTGTGACGACTGACGAGTAACGACGGTGTCTCCTTTTTTGGTGGAAGCCATATCGATTAGCGAGTGTGAAGAGTGACGAAAGTGAACTGGACAACTGGTGACTGCTTGGTGTGGCC
>CM008344.1:51345334-51357759 GCA_002525835.2 Ipomoea batatas
TCCAGCAGGTACCAAGTGTTGACTACTTCCATAACCATTTTAATAATCTAAATTATTAGCGGTTAGAGTTTAGCGGTAGCGGGTTGTGTTAGCGGTTATCAAACAGCGGATTGTATTAGCAGGTTTGACCAGTGGATTGTATTAGCGGTTTGTAAAAAGATGTTTGGTAAAATTAGCTGTTTAGATTAGCGGTTGACATGTAAAATGACCTAAAAGGACATTCATATTATTATTATTATTTTCATCATTATTATGTAATAATAAAAAATAGAATTTACAATAACAATTACAACAATAATCACAACAACAATAACAATAATAATAATAATAATAATAATACAAAACAAAAAAAAAATATATATATATATATATAACAAAAAACATATATATAAAAAATAAAAAAAAATAAAAAAGAAGAAGACAAAGGGGAGCCGTGGCTCCCCTTTGTAAATATGATGTGGGATCTAAAAGATCCCACATCGAAAACATTTGAAAGAGGAGCAAAGTGCTCCTCTATATAAGAGGAGCACTTGAGCCCCTCTTCCAAAAAAAAATGCATGCATTTGTTTGGGATTTGAGAAGCCGAAAGGCTCTCATTAAGCTTCACAGTTTTTTTTTTTTTTTTTTTTAATAATAATTATTAGTAGTTAGTAATAGGGGCGTTTTGGGGAAAATATAATTTTCCCCAAAACGCCAAGCTCAAACGCTGCTCTTAGCAGTGTTTGAGTTTCCAGCGGTTTGGAGCAATCCGCTGCTCCAAACCGTTGGCTAACCAAACTTTTTTTTGGCGTTTTGACTAAGTCAAAACGCCAAAATTGGCGGATCCGCCAAAATTTGGCGGATCCGCCAATAACCAAACATGCCCATAGATATAATATAAATGCGCGCGCAAACACGTGCATACATAACTGGATATAAGCATGCATACACTTCATTCTCATAACTGGATATCATTTATCAATGTGGTCCTTTGGCGGGGGAATGTGAAAAATTGAATGGATTACCCAAGAAGTAAATGAATTGAAGTTTCCTTTGGTGTGGGTGGGGTCTGGCTGAATGGCTGAACAGTTAAACAGTGAAAAGTCGAAGGATGAGGTGTTTGAAGAAGTACAGTTAACCAGTAACGTGCCAAAAGGATATAAATGTTTGTTTATTTTTACTGTCAATCAATGATTTTGTCATTGCTAAGGAGTAAGGAGTAGCCAAAAACGAAAAGAAATGAAGACATGTTTTTCATATGCATAATTAACTGATCCCCCATGAGAGTGAGACTGGAGACTGGAGACGAGTCATTGCTGTTGACTAACTTTTGAAACCAAAGGAGATATATTAGCACAAGATTCTTTTCAAAACACACATGCACCTTTTTTCCTTTCCTCTAGATATTTGAGGAATAAGTTTTTCATGGATTCTTTATTGTTGCTTTCTCATGTTAGTTTCAAGTTTTGCTGTGCAGAAAAAATCAGAAGATTATTTAATGACACCAAGTGGAGTCAAACTCCGTATCAAGTGCACTAAAAGATCGTGTGTTAGAAAGTTCAGTAAGGAAATGCTTGTAGAGGTTATGGGTGGCAAAGAAGGTTTTGAAAGATTGTGGTATGCTTCAGTTGTGATGGAGGTATTAGGAAATGGAAAACTCTTGGTACAGTACCAGACCTTGAAGACAGATGATGGGACTGAATTTCTCAAAGAAGAGGTTGATGCCTCTTGCATCAGACCATATCCACCTGAAATTGAAAGGATCAGTCCTTTCAAACTTCTTGACAAAGTTGATGCTTGGGTTGGTAATGGATGGCGGGAAGGACATGTATCCAAGGTTCTTGGTGATGCAAAATACATGGTTTGTTTCAGGTCCATGAATGAATTGTTTACGTTTGAAGCTTCTAACTTGAGGCCTCATCAAGAGTGGAAAAACAACAATTGGGTTGCAGCTACAAAGGTATATATTAATGTCTTGTTTGTTGTGATTCCTACTCATTATTTTACTTATTTATTTATTTTGCTTTCTTCTCTATTTCAACTTTGACAAGTTTGATTTGCCAAGGAGCTCAAGTGATGGGATGCTAAACTCGAAAGTAGTGAAAGTCAAGATGAAGAGTGATAGAAAGGCATTAGGTCCAAAGTTTAGCATGGGAATGTTGGTAGAGGCCACAAGTTTTGAAGAAGGTTACCATGGTTCTTGGTACACTGCAGTCATTTTTGACTCTATTGGGCCGAACAAGTTTCTTTTGGAATATCAGACTCTGAGGACAGATGATGAATCTGAACCCCTCAAAGAAAAGGCAGATGCCTTCAACATTCGCCCTTGCCCTCCTTTGATTCACCGATTTGATCGCTTTAAAATGTTTGAAGAGGTTGATGCATGGTACAATGATGGATGGTGGGAGGGTCTTATATCCAAAGTTCTTGATGGCTTAAATTATGTAGTTTATTTCTGGACCACAAATGAAGAAATAGAGTTTGCACATCATGGTATCAGGCCTCATCAGGAGTGGATTGATCGAAAATGGGACATTGCTTTCAGGGTATGGCTCCATGCACTCTCATGCTACTTTACTTTGCAACCTCATACAAATAGATGAGGTTTAGTGTCTTTCTTTTATCATTGCTAGCTTACATATAGTTGCTTGAAATGCAGAAGTCCAACAACAACCTACCGAATCCCAAACCTGGGATAATGAGGAGACATAGTGGTGGAATTGCCTCAGAAACAACTTTTTGTATTGGAGCAAAGGTGGAGGTAAAAGATGATGAAGAAGGAAATCAGGGATCTTGGTATCCAGCTTTGATCTTGAGACTGATAGGAAACGGGAAGTACTTGGTAGAATTCAGAACACTAAAATGTGAATATGGAACTGATCTGCTAGTTGAAGAAGCAGATGCTTTATCTATAAGGCCTTCTGCCCCTATACTGCAAAGAGTTGACAGATTCAGACCTCATGAGGAAGTTGATGCCTGGTCTAATAATGGGTGGCGGGTTGGTGAAGTGTGTGAAGTACTTGAGGGTGCAAAGTACAGAGTCTATTTTGGGACTACAAATGAGGCATTAGAATTTCGGCATCATGGGTTGAGGCCTCATCAGGAGTGGATAAACGGTGCATGGGTGGTGGTGGGTGTTAAAGAGGTATGTTTTTTTTTTTTGTATGATCAAGTAGTTTTGCAAGCTCTCCAAGTGTGAAGTACTCACTCACCTTGTAAACTAGGTGACTAACTTTGATGCCAATATCCAAAAAATGAGTTTAGTGTGAAATACTACATCCTAATATATTTTTCAGCATATTGCTTGCAGGCTTAGATCTTGTGGTGCAGACTGCAGTAGAGGTATCCTCATCATCCATTAACTATTCATCTCTCCTCGACTCTACTCTACTCTACATATGGTGGGTGCAGAAGTTTTTCGGGTTCAGCCATTTAGGTGACTATTAAATAAACACGGTGTTGTTGGTCCGTTCCAGTGTGCAAAGCTCTGACTCAAGAAAGAATCAGTTTTTGAAACAACTACCAGTGTCTGGCTGCTGTATAAAAATAAAAATGGATTGTTATTAATTCCAGAGAGTTCTTTAATAGCTAACTCTTTCACTAACTTATGCCATGTGGGGATTTAAATAGTTAAAGCAAGCTGCAGCTTATATATAAGTTCCGTATAATCCCATTATTAATTGACTTGGGTGGGTGGTTTATACGTACAGAAATTCATAAGGATGCATCAAACTTTTACCCTAAGCCTATTTTTATGGCAAATTCTCTTAGAAGATGGGTTGAGTTTTTCACATGAGTTTATTATTATTATTATTTTGATTTATTTTTATAGTATTTTCTAAAATTATTTTTAAATTTAATTTTTGTGTGTTTAATAGTGCTTTTAATGTTGTTTCTAAATATATATGTAGTACATTTTTATATACTAATAGTCTAACACTAAACTTAATATTATGAAAAATTGAATTAAAAATAATTTTAATCAAGTTTAATTAATTGAACTAGACACATAAAATGAGACAGCAGAATACCATTTTAATAAAATGAGACATTCCTTAGATAATCGCCTTGATGCGACTGTCATTTTTATTAAAAGTTATTCTTTAAAATTTTTTGAATAAAATAAAATTTAAAAAAAAAAAAAACAAAACAAAAAGCTTTCTTCTTCGTTTGATTTTCATTTTTTTTTTTTTTTACAAAATGCTTTGTGAGCTCCTTACACTTCTCCTTTGATTTTCAGATTTTTCTACCAAATGCATATGGCTGCTGTCAATATATATATTCCTTATAACAAAAGAAAGCAAGATTTTCTTCTCTGCAAAGGAATGGATGGAAGTGTTAAAATTTAGGCCTTACTTATTCCAAAAAAAAAAAATAAAAAATAAAAAATTTAGGCCTTACCTTATTATCAATTACTCAACCCATAACGCACCATGATAAAGGAGGAATAGAGGGTTGTGTTGAGGCTTTGTCCTTCTACACATCATCAACAATTAAGTGCAATCATAGATTAACAAGCTGCTTTGCTATTTTGGATAAAAATTGAGATTTCTCTAGTTGACTTGTTTTGTGATTTTGCTGTGTTCAACCATGAAATACAATAAATAATGATTTTAATACATAATTCAGTTTTTATTTTATTTTATTTTTTTAAGGGAGAAAGAGAGATTCGGAAGGGAAACGGTTTTATGTGATCCAAGTTAGACACAAATCAATCAAAAGGGCAGGCCACCCCACCTTTTAGAGTGACCCAACTTCGGCTTGAGGCCCTATATCGTTTAGCCGATCTTGAATTGCTACCATTTCTATCTTCTCCAGTGTTTTGACGGAAACAAATTTCTTCCACCTACCACTATGCTGGGATATGGGGATGGGGATGGGGATAACTGATGAGAGATGATCGATCGGTAAGTCATTTTCTTAAGAATTTTCATTTCACTGTTTCTTTTTATTTACGAGATGAATCCAAATGCGTATGGATTTTTCCCCGAAGAAGTAGTTCTCCGGATTCTTGCGCGGTTGCCCGTAAAGTCACTCCTCAGAACGAAATGCGTTTGCAAACTCTGGCATAAATTAATATGTGAGAAGTACTTCACTCGTATCTACAATGAAGTATCTGTAAAAAATCCCATGGTTCTGTTTGAGGCCAATGGGTCTTCTTCAGAATCAAAATCAAAATCAAGCTTAATCTGCGTTGATAATTTGAGGGGTGTTTCTGAAATTTCTCTGGATTTTATAAAAGATAGAGTCAAAGTTAGGGCTTCTTGTAATGGGCTATTGTGTTGTTCCAGCATACCCAATAAAGGGGTTTACTATGTTTGCAACCCTATGACTAGAGAGTACAAGTGCTTACCTAGAAGCAGAGAAAGGCATATGACTAGGTTTTATCCCGATGGTGAGGCAACTCTTGTTGGGTTGGCATGTAATTTGTTAACACAACAGTATAATGTTGTGTTGGCTGGGAATCATAGGGCATTTGCGCACAGGTCTGAGAATACTTTCATATGTTTGATTTATGATTCAGCATCTAGTAGTTGGAAGAAATTTGTCTCAGTTCAAGATTATCATTTTACGCATATGAATAAGAATCAGGTTGTGTTTGTAAATGGGGCATTGCACTGGTTAACAGAAACTACTTCTTGTTTGGTTGTGCTTGACTTGAAGACTGCTGCGATGTGGAAGAAAATTCAGTTGCGCAATGAAGTAAGTTGTAGGGTTGGAAATCGGAATTATTTGTTGGAATTGGATGGGTGCTTGTCTGTTATTCAGATTTCAGAGGCTTGGATGGTTGTTTGGGTGATGAAAAATTATGAAACAGAAGAGTGGCATATGGTGGATAGAGTGAGTCTTCGCTGCATCCGAGGGATGGTACCGTGTGTGTTTCCAATAAGCCAGACTAAGAAGTATATTTTTCTTGCTACGCACAAACAGATTCTGGTGTATCAAAGGAATACCAAAGAGTGGAAGGAGATGTATTCCGTAAAGAACACCTCAAATATGCCACTATGGTTCTATGCACATTCATTTCGGAACACACTTTTTTCATGTCATTGATTGATACGTGGGAGGTTTGTCAATCTTTCTCGTAAGGTGTGCTCGCTCTTTCTATTTTTCTTTCGTTGTCATTTGTATGGGAGTATTACCAATTTGCTTATATAATGTGTGGTGGGGGTGTTAGTTATTTACATAGTAATAATGAAGGTTTTATCATTTTAGCATTCATCATATATCTTAAGAGTTATTTTACATTAATAATAGTGCAAGATTTTATCATTGTAGCATTCAACATTCAACATATAATTCAAACTGATAATTTAAGAAATAACCCTTTAAGTTTTTCTCAAAACTTGTATTGATCAATGTTTGAATGATACAAAATAAGCCCTATTGAGGGTATTTTTACCCATTTTTGGCATTCCATGGTGGAGATTACTTGATCTTATGACTAGAATATTCTATAGATCTCTATGGCAAAGTCTATCTAGAACTCCCTCCATACAAACCTAAGGGTCCTATAAGGTTATAGAATATTCTATCGATCTCTACTTCTCTCCGAAATATTCTACAAACTATGAGAACTATGTACTAGTGCGGGAAATGTCTAGAACGATGTAGCTAACCTCGGAAATGTGTAGTAAAGTGGCTCCGACGCATACATGGCTCATAATCACTTTTAACAAATTGATACTCGTACTCTAAATATTATATTGGCATTAATAAAGATCTTTTTTGAGGGTGTGCAACCTCGTCTTGTGATTTTAGTTGTGTCTTGTGATCTTAGTTGATAAAGGATTACAAAGAAATAAACAACTTAATTTTTTTGAGTACATGTGAGCCACTTAGGTGGCGAAGAAGCCCTCGTTTTGCAGCAATAAAATCTCTATTAATAATTTTTTTTTTTTGAGTACTACTGACTCTGTTACTCCACTAAAGCTCAAACCCACCCCCATCATCCATGTGAGAGTGTTAACCGGGACACCGGGTGTCACTAGACCACAAGGTCATTGGCAATAATTTTATTTAATTGCTTTTGGTTGTAAGTTGTAACTAGCTTAGCTTGATATATGTTGTAATTGGTCTGTTACGTTGGTTCACTCTGAATCTCAATTAGTAGCCGCGCACTACTCTTACTCCTAGTAGTAACTGCTATGAAATCACCCTTCCAGCTTCAAGGCAATCATGATCTATATAGTTGTATGAATCATACTATCAAATAATATACATTTAATATAAAAATAATATTTTTTTAATATATTAAAAATGAACATTGTATTCAAGGAACGTACATTATTTGTGTACTAAATGTACATTATATTATATAATGTATATTCAATATAAAAATAATATACATTTAATAAATTAAAAATGTATTTTTTTGCTATGGTCCATGCAACACTATGTGAACCATGGTCCACACGATAATTTACCACTTCCCAGTTCCCAGGGTTTACAAGCATGCATCCCCTTCTGAATTTGTAAGCTGCCATACAAAATATAATTCCTGATCGGATCATAAACACACAAAATTAAAATTGAGATCCAACAAGATGTACCCCCGCCCCCCTATTTATTAACCAAACTAGTACTACGTATTATTTTCCCTCACAGAGTCACAGACCTAAGAGCTTAGTTACTGTATGCACATACATACGTTGCATCCAGTGCAATTGGGTCTGCGTCTGTCTATTAGCCATCCTATAATTCAGCAGCTTACGTTATATATATATATATATATATATATAATACATTTTATGTTTCCCAAATGCCTGCAACTTAATTGCTACTCTACAACGCTCTGGACTGGACTGGACTGTATTCCCCGAGCCATTTAGACACCAATCTGAGATCTAAGACCAAAGCGAGAACACTTTCTTCTCCCATTAAATTTCAAACCACAAACACAATTTTCCAGTAGTTCGTAATCCTCATTCCAAACCAACAAGGATGCCATGTCTGGATTCTTCAAAAGCATCTTTGATGTCAAGTACCCAGCAACAGTCCATGTCTGATTCAATCGAGCTTGTTTGCCTACAAATCTTCCATACCTTGTATCATAATACTCGGGCCACTGATCCACTGGAAGCCTCTCTTCAGCCACAGCTACTGCTTTCATTGCTAGTTCTGGTTTTCCCATCTTAATGCAAGCAAGGGTAAACTGAAACATGTAATACAGTACCAGAATAAACGAATATTAGATCATATGAGGCTTACTCTCATTGCAGTTAATTTTATACTCCATACCAGATGTTATCTATCCAAGATGACAACCATATATATATATATAATCAGATATTGCTGATTAATTTCCTATTTTATTCAAAAGCTACAGAGTATTTCAAATTAATAGTAATACCTGCCAAAGAAGGGTTGGCCAGGAACCTCCATTGTGATATGACCATGGGCTGCAATAAAATGATAAGATACATAAGCACACTCAATAATCTAGACACATAAATATAAGGCTGAAGAAGAAAGGAAGAAGTTAGAGTCTCACGTATTCTTAGGGTCACTTCCAGTTATTATTCGCCAGTCTTCACCCTCCAAAGCTGGATAACATATCTTGAGAGGCATTTGTGCAATGAGATCATCCCATTTACCTTCAATAAAATTCAGAATAGACTCGTTCTGTTCATGGGTGCCCAATGCAGAAATGATAGCCCACAGATTTCCAAGTGTGAAAAACCGAAAATCCATGTGAGCAGGCTGTAGGTTGCCAACAAGATATCCACCAGTTTCTGGAATCCAGTTTACAATCCACGGTGGAATCTGATCTGGATAGATGTTGAATTTGTTGATAGCATCCATAGAATATTCTTCTGTCTTGTAACGATATATTTCATTAATTTTCTTCATATCCACCCAGTAGTATTCTCTTATATGGAATGATAGTGAACTCAGCCGATTATTGATGGCTGCAACCAGACTTTTGGTTGAGTCATTCACAATTAGCATCTCACGAGTGCAGCGCAAAGCAGAGTAAAATAAGGCCTGCAGAATATGGCATATATAGTGAGTGATGCAAAATGCGTGAGAAGCCAATTGGAGCAGATTACTGAGAAATCTTCAAAGTAGTTAAAGCATGTAAATAAAGCAAGGGAACAAAGAACTAGTCTCTTCCACCCTGTTGAAAATGGCCAAGAAGGTCAGGTTCAAATAATAAATGGCAACACTCCCGATCACAATCTATCAATCAAATTTCACATGTATTACATATGCGGCTAGCTTCCTCCATGTTATAGAAATTATCAATGTCAGTCACACATGTATGGTGAAGCAGCTTACAAAAAATCTCTTCAAGTAGAGTCCACTTACCTGAATTTCAAGTGGATGGCCATGAATTCCCATCCTTCTATCAATCATGCAGGAACCATCAGTGACCAAGAGTGTAGGAAACATGTCAAAACCATCACGTAAGCAGAGATTAAGTATCAATCTAATGCCTGTCTGCACATCCACCCTCTCTTGCAGTGTATAATCACCTGTAATCTTTACATAAGCTCTTAATAAAATAATCCACCACAACCCTGTTCAATTCATGCAAAATACAACAGAAGATGAATTAACATTACAAAAATATAAATGAAGTTGAATAATTGCAAACTACAAAAGAAACAAAATGATACTCTGTATTACAGACAAGAAGCTGAGAAGGTGGAAATAAAAATAATGACACATGATGTGAAATTGGTGCCTCACCAGAATCAACAGGTGCAACTCGCCCAATAGCAGATTCACCAAAATCTGGGTCCAGAACATCCTCAAATTCACCATTTCTTCCATCAAGTGGCATGGTTCTCACTTTAAAACTTGCAGGCATCAACCCTTGTCCAGGGCTATAGCAGTCCACAGTTTTTTCCCAACTCTACAAAGCAAAAGGAAAATATTCAAATTAAGATGTTCTCAAATGCAAATGACAGCAGAAGAATTAACCATTATCTTAACATAGATAAAGCAATGTTCAAGTCCTTTACTGTTCAGATTGACTCATGGTGAGAGAGACTAAAATGTTCAATATCTGAGCTTGAGGAAGAATAACTATGGAAAAAAGGAAAACTATTTTTTCTTAGCATAAAAACCCAAACCTGAACTCAAAAAATTTCCACATTGCAATCTAATTAATTTCTTATAATCAGTCATAACTTAGTAGGCACTTGCAAGAAATGAAGTTTACCACCAACTAATAAATTGAGTGTCTGAAAGACAGGTAGAAATTTTTCCATTCCATACCTACTGTACTATGAAAATTGAAAATGAACCTACTAAGTGAAGTATCAAATTGTTACAGTAAATTATTTGATTTACTCATTTACTTCTGTATCTTTCAAGAGAAAAAAACAGGTGCCATATTGGTGAAAGAAACAAAAAGTGATCAAGTATAGAATAAACTGAAAAATACAATTGTTACCTGCAGCTGAAGAGTATGGAGCAGAAAATTTTTGACAATCTCCCCTTCTCCATTAAGCAAGAATGCAAGAGCTGACGGGATGAAATCACGAATAAAAACTTGGTCATAGTTCAGCGGCAGCTTGTCAGCTGGATCATTTGCCGCAACTGTCCCCACAGGATATCCACAATAGTTTACAACTGCTCCCTGGAGCAGCTTCCATGCTTCCTTTTCTACCTCAGACACCTCTCTCTCAGGGGTCAATTTTGAAATACTTGACCCATTTAAATCATTTTTATTTACAGTTGAATCATCAGTTATCTCTACCCTACCCCCATCTTTCTGTTCATATGTCTCTACAACATCTTCCTGGGCTTCTGTTCTCTCAATCACCAAAGGCTTTACATTCATACCCCCTTGAATATAGAACTTCTTGAAGCTCTTGTCATTAACTTGAGCTTCAGTGGAAGTTGAATGGCTCTTCATATCAGAAGCTACTTTAGGAACAACAAATGCAAGCCTATTCTTACTCCTACCAAGCCAATTACAAAAAGAATCCCTGTGCTGATCCCCATTCGAATCGGATCCACAAAAAGCACACCGATTCGAATTGATTACTCTTGTAAGTGTGACAACCCTGTGCCTATGGCGGTACCTACCACCGCCCATTCTATGTACATCCTTTATCTTTTGCTGTGATTTCGACAAATTATCCATAACCTGGAGATTGCATCTCCCGAATGGGTACCAAAAAATTGAATGATTATAGCTACCTAATATCCTAGAACAGGGTTTCATAGTTGAAATCCCGATACAACTCCTGGAAACCATTTCTTAATATACTGATAGGGAATAACTGCTAATCAAAGATCAAATCTTAATGGTAAACTATTATATAAGTATTGTATATAATTGAAGGGATATCTGTTAATTTTGAAAAATAAATTAACAGATATTTAAAATGAAAATTTATACACAGACAGAGAAAAGCAAATATGTATCGTATCTAAAAATAAAAGGTAAGCTTACTGTTGAAATGAGAGAGAAGTGCGTCTGAAGCAGAAAGAGATGCGTAAGCGGAAGCTCGGGACGGCGGTTGGGCGAAGATATATATAGAGAGAGAGAAGAAGAAGAAGAAGAAACAATCTTTGGATCAAAATATCAAATGAAGCTTCCCAGAAAGAAGGACAAAACAACAGATCTGTGTTGGATGGACCTGTATTCCCAATAATGTCCCTGCACGTGCCACTAAATAGAAAAAGAAGCAGGTTGGTGAAGGGTTGGTGACAACTTAGAAGGGGCGTTGTAGTAAATTTGGATTGAAAGTTGAAATAGATCATAATGGTCAGTGTTATAAAATGTGCGGATAATTTGTGAATCCATTTGGATAAGATGACAAAAATATACATCCTAATGGAAAAACTCTATTGGGTTATCTGTCAAAAAGACATGCTAGTGGGACTTGCGTGTCTGAGAAAAAAAAAAAAAAAAAAAAAAAAAAAAAGAAAAAAAAGAAATAAGGTTCAAGATGACCACTGAACGAAAACAATAGGTAATTAGGCCACTGAACATTTCAAATGCATGTAATTTCACCTGATGTATATACAAAGATTGTTTATTAATTGGTACGTCAATCACCTGTAAACTAAAAATAAAAAATTTAAAAAAAAAAAGAACCTTTCTTTAATGTAAAAGTGGTATTTGTAGGGGGTGAAAGCATTTTCCAATCTATAATATTACGTAATATTTATGTATATACATTTTGTGATAAACTAATGAATACTCCGCCAAGCACCTTGTGTTCAATTGGCATGTAGTGGCCACCCTCAAATGGGAGGTCATGAGTTCGAGTCTCAGTGGAGTCAATCTCGAAATTGATTCTTTGTGCTTCAACAGGTTGAGAAAAAGTATAGATGAACAGATACTACAATGTAATATAGTCAGTTGTATTCAAAAAAAAAAAAAAAAGCTAATGAATACTCCGTATCATTTTAGGAAAAAAAAAAAATTAAGGTTACTTTTATTAGGATGAATAAAAATGATATCTTGGACCTTTTGGATG
>CM008344.1:51382956-51398751 GCA_002525835.2 Ipomoea batatas
ATCCATGTTACCTTCTTTTCTAGTTCAAGAAGAGAGATACCAGGACTGAAGTTTTCAGAGTTTTGAATAGCAACAGAAATGCCCACCCGTGAAGAAAGATACGCATCATTACGAGATGAAAACAGCACCACCCCACCACGGCCAACGTAATCTTGTGGAGAAAGCATGCTGGGAATCGGACTAGTATCTTCAATAATATCAAGCACTAGAATGGTTTTTCTAGGACCTATCTGCTTCCTGCCAAACGAAGTAGATGAACCTCTCGATGAAAATCTAGCAGACTTGGAAGTTCTTGAAAGCACATGTGAATCTACATCTGCACTTTCCACTGGTTCAATTTCCACAACTCGATATGCCAAAGACAAGTAGGACTCATTGCTAATCCAATATGGAACAAAGAACCTTATGGTTTTGGGAGCAGCAGTTGTCCCTCCCATGTCACGTTCAATACTTACACGCAATGTCCTATTCCATAACACCGTTGAAATAATACAATCAGCATAGCCAAGTCATATCAGACTGACATATATGGTAAAGCTCTAATTACTTAAAGTGTTCTTTCCTGGGTGGACAATTAAAAAAACATCTTATATATGGTGGAAATGCACCCTACAGACTAGAAAATTAAGACCTAAACTTGATCAGTCTTTGTGCTATGAAATAAAATAGATGATTAAGACCTAAACTGAAATAAAACACTTCTCCAGTAGTGAACTCCAAAATACAGAATTTTAAAAAACGCATAATAGGCAAAATAGAAACTATACCCTGTTTCAAAAGATGCAATATGATATCACCTCCAATTACTATATGATATAAATTGACACTTTCTTCCCCATTCTGCTCTTTTTGATTGAGTAGGTTGCATCAAACTAGTTCAGCTTTGAGAGAACCTCTCAACCTTTTTTTTTTTTTTTTTTTTTTTGGTGATCTGTCCTTAATTACATAAGTAATCAAGTAAACAAAGCAAAAAGATACAATATTATATTCTTAACTATACCTTTTTCTATGCTGCTGGACCATCCAAAACGATGAAGCATGACTATTACTTGTAAGATCCAAAACCAAAACAGGTTCCTGTTTAGTCAAATGAAGAGAAATATCAGATGTGTTTTCCAAAAGCAAAGATGTGTGCATGAGCACATTTATATCAAGAATTTGTACCTTTTCCAAAACCCAACCACCTTGAAGAAACAACATAAGATAGAGAGGATTCCTTATATCAGCAGAATAAATGTGCATGCTTTCACGAGATGAAAGACAACCACGATGACGCTCTACATTGCTTCCATCTTTAAGTTTTTCCCAAATTCTGAACTCAGCTCCACAAGGAAGTCGATTTTCCAACTTCAGAGGGGAGCTAACTGATATTTTCCAATCATAGACAGGGGCGTTTAGCTCCGTGTGAAGAACTGAAGCATCTGTGCCAATGCAGAGCCAATAATGTTTACCAGTAGCATCAGGGCAACAGAGAAGTAGATCCATTTTTTCAAGCTGATTAAGCTTCAAAGGAGAAACATGTAGCCTGTTTCCCTGTCTCAAAGTATTTTGTCTTGATAGTGTGCCTTGCTCAACTGAAGGTTGGTCCTTTCCAAGTACATAGGCAGAGCCCAGGACAACAGGATTGCCCCATGCATAAGGAGTCTGAGAATGATCAAGGCAAGGACGAACTTGTAAACAATGATTAGAATCCTTAGAAGTGCATTTCCAAGGTAAAACAGAGGAAGAACCAGGACTCAAGAAAATGTCATTTATGCCACTTGTTCCCTTCTCCTTAATTTGCTTTCTTCTGTGTTCTTGAGGGTTAATCATGGACACATCACATGATGAAATTTCCAGTTTGATATCTGAATCATTGGTTACCGTAGCAAGTCCTCTGAAAATTGCATGTTTTTTCCCATTCTTGGTAACAACCTCTACAGCTACATAGTCATCTTTCATTTCTTTGGTGATTACTGACAGCGGAAGAAATGAGCGAATACTCTCCCATGGACCATATGCATTAAGCCCCACCCAAAAACCTATATCACCATCACTATCATCCTTGCCTCTTTTGTCATTTTGGAAGTTTACCATTGTTTTCTTTTCAAAGTATGAGGTGGAAATAAAAAGCCATCCACGAGAATCTGCGTCATTGTTCAGCTGACCCTAGAGAATATTAAAAGTGCAAAACAAGATCTAAGGGCAGAAAACAACAAAACAAATGTTTCTGCTGAGAGATGACAAGGCAGTGAAAAGGAAGGAGTTTGAAGAGAAAACAAACCCTTCTTTTCAGTGGATGGCACACAATTTTCTCAGCATCAGATGTTGAATGCAGCATTCTGACAGAAGCAATCTTCTTCAAAACACCAGAACCATGTCCAACTGAAAATGAAGATGCACCCACAACTTCACCTACAATGACAAAGTATAAATTGAAAAGTCATCACTAATTAAACTTTGGGTAAATTACTCAACAAGGCATACATAATAGACTTAAACCGTGTAGTATAATACATGCAATACAAAATAGAAAGCACACATTGAAATTTGGGCGAATTAGAAAACAAAATCGTATAAAGCTTCCAGTGAATACAGCAAGCAACATGTTATACTTCTCCTTATCCCATATCCTGTTCAAGAAAAGATAATACTCCATAAAATTCACAACTTGCCTCACTGAAAGTATGATTGCATCACAATACAGGTCTCTAGGCAATGAATTGAACAAACCATGTTCCTTTCAAGATCAAAGAGATGAAAATTGGACAGAAAGAGCCCCTCCCCTTAACTAAAATATAATAATATGGATCATAAAGTTCGTTACCTTTTCCAGCCTTTGCAGCAAGATTTGTTACCTCCACTTCCAACTTGGCCAGACCCTGCAACAAAATCACCAAAAAACGAAGGCTGATTAGCTACTTGACTTAAATCCAATAACATGAATCATGACATGAGGACAACCATTACAAAAGGGAAAAGCATTTTGAATGCCAACATTTTATCTGCCCTTGGAAAGAGAAATTTCTTAAAAGATAAGGGTCATGGTCTGCACAGAGCATATGAGGTTGCTTCTCTATATGACCAGGTAACTGAACAACATATGACCAGTGTGACAGTGTCATTGCTGTTAGGAATCACATTTTAGGAAAATCTGTCTCACATACATTACCATGTGTATGACTCAGTAAAACAAAAACAATTAACTGAAGATAGAGAGCTAATGCAGTCCAATTTGTGGTTGTTTTCTTTTCTGTAGATCATATCTAATAGAGATGACAGTAGTATCTGAATTTGGATGCATATTTACTTGAAGCATTCACAAAGGCATTAGATCCAAACAAGACAGTAATCTAGACCATAGTGCCTGATAAAAGCTTGGCCTTAAATTCACATGCTTAAAAATACTAAAATTGGAACTACATATAATTTAATCAAAGTGGCAAGGTAACAGAATTCATTTCCTAATTCCTATATAGGGCTACAAAATGAACTGATAAGCTTTGAAGTACAGAAGGGATAAAACATACAGAATGTTAGTACTTCAGAATAGAATTGTGGCACAGAGAGAATTTAACATAAAACCTGATTCAGCCAGGAATTTAACAATTTAGGCATTTGCAGTATTCTTTACTAGAACTTTTTCCTTGTCATTTCTTTTTCTCCCATCATTTACTAAGATGAAAACAAAAGAAGATAAGAGTCCTTATATAACTGTTCACACTTGTCAAGTATTACCTTCCGGGGAACTTCAAATATAAATAGTTCATTCCATTTAGCCATACCCTCATCCTGACCATTTCTTTTAGCAATTAATGGTTTCACACATTTGGTTCTGGCACTCTGAGGAAAAACTTTTTGCTGACTTGTATCCTGACTCTCCACAACCAAGCGTAACGCACAGAAGAAGTTATGACTATTGCCGTCATCAACAACAGGCAAACACTGAAACAAAAAACTGACAAAAATTAAATCTGACACCAAAAAATGCAAAAGCGAGAGTGGCCATAAAAGAAAGGGGAAGGTGGCAACCTTTGCTTCAACAATATGAACAGTAACATAATGTCGATGTTCCCTTGATTCTTCAGTAACATTTAATCTATCAGAAAACCTTGGAGGTGGAATCCACACAGAGGCAGAAGAATCAGGAGCTAGTAATTCAACTGCATCTGAGTGCTCTTCCACTTTTTTCAAATACATATCACATCCAAGTTTATTTTCTACAACCAAAGTCTGAAAATCATCCTCATCCAATGCTGAAAAAGTTGAACTCTGATGATCTGTGTCATGACCAAGAGCTTCCTGCAAAAGTAACAAGCAACAGTTAGAAACAGCAATGTTTTTTAATAGAATTAAATATAACAACACAAGAAAGGTTTGAATCATAATATATCATGACTTGCTGTCACCTCAAGTAACTTGAGGGCTTTTTGTTCAAGTTCCCTCTGTTTCCTCCAAGAATCGACAGTCTGTGCCAAGGTGCCAAGATTTGCTGCACTAATATTTATATTTAAGATACTGGTTGCTGCAATGCGTATTCTTTTGCCAAGATTTGATGGTGAATGAAGATTTGTTTCATACGTCTCAAATCTGCAAAAGGCAAAACAATATTACTGGAATCGGAACAAAATTGGAGAAATGATAAAGAATCCAGCTAAAGATAGATTACTTGTATATTCCATCAAATGGCTCTACAAGTGGTTCCCATGCCTCTAGATGTGTGTTGAAAGTTGATGCAGCTATTGAAGAAATGAGTACAGCATTCATTGCTTCCATCCGACCATGTGTTGCAAGTTTGAGATTTGTGATTGTGACATCAAAAAGTGGTGTCATCTGGCAATAACACAAACCAGTTGATATATAACACAACAGAAAATGGATTGAACTGAATTTATTAAAAATAGGCAAACTTCAATTCACTGCAAACCATTCCACATAAGCTGTCCAAAAAGGTAATAGAAAAACATCTTATTTTCATCTCAGCTGTCACATTGTCTCTTGTTTTGGGCTTCACTGAATCACCGATGGCAAAAGCCAGCCTAGTTGAAGGCTTTTTCAGATCAGGTCGCGCAAGAAATGTGCAGGCCTATAGATAGCAATTAGATAAGTAAGAACTAAAGGGAAATAAATAGTTTCAAGAGGCCAAAAAGAGCAGACCAATAAGATCACTCAACTTCTGCAAGTGTTACCTGATTCTCAACTTTCCAAATGCTCCAGCATTGAGAAGTCTTGGAGCTTGATGATCTTGAGATTGGAATCTCAACAATATTAGATCCACTCACAAGATCCATCCTTGGACAGCAGAAAGATTCTAGAGGAGGTGCTTCATCATGTCGTGTCACTACACACCCTAAGGTAGCATAACCAGGAGGAGCAACTGGATACCAAAAGAAAGCTTCTTCCAGACCTTTTACCGCAATATTGGCCACCTTTGTAAATTGCACAGGATTTGATGAAATTTCAGGATTGTCAGCCTTAAATATCATACCCAAGGGAGGTGGCTCTAGGCTGTAGCAAAGTGAGAGGTCACATGTGAATACTTAAGATAAAGATTAAATAAGGGAACACTACACTGAAAGATGATTAATTAACAGAGTGCTACCCCTCAGTTATGCAGTCACCCAGCACTGCGTAACCTGGACGTGTTATAGGTCTCCATATGGAAACTGGCCGTCGAAGATCACTACCCCTGTCCCACCAGATTCTCTCAAAATTTGGAGTTGATATATAATAAGAGGTTGCTTTAGAAATTGATCTGATGATATCCCATCCTGAAGTTGCATTTGGTTGCATGCGCTCATGCTCAAAAGTAAGATCAGGGGAAGGATGTATTGAGGAAGAATTGTACCAACTTGAGTTCCAAAGGAGAAGATGATTCAGATCAAAAGAGGAGTCTTTTGGAGGATATTCAGTAGATGGATGTGCATAAAATGACCCAAGAGCATTATCCAAGCGCCATATGCTATACCCAGATATAAATGAAGCACTCACAGCAGCATTGAATATGCATTCCGAATATGTTGTTGATGTTACAAGATCAAGACGTATGCAATGAACAATGTGACTTGGAGGCGGTTGGCTTCCTATGTGAGCAACACACCCCACTGCCACATATCCAGGTGGTGCAATTGGCAGCCAAAGAGAACAATCATCATCTGCACCTGCACAAACTTGTGTCCCAACTGGTCCTTGTATTCCAGAAAATATGCCTATGAGCTTGTAACCAAGAGGCTTACGCACACGCCCATATGTATTGCTAATGGCCACAACAGCTTGAGAAGGAGGATTTGGCCTAAAAGTAAGTTACATATCTCATACATTAGGCAACAATTACATTCTTAAGGACAATTGTAAAATTTGGATGACTCAAACAAGACACGCAAAAGATGTAGTAAACTAGTAACAGATTTCTATTTGAGAAAGTATTCAGATATAAAAAAAGAATTGCATTATCAGAGGAGAGACAAATGGAGATTTACTGGTTCTCATTACCTTGAGGTCACACAGTCTCCCAGGATGACATAGTTTGGAGGAGCTCTAGGCCTCCAAAACGTAATATTGTTAAGGAGCCCATTTTCTGCAAGCATGTAACACAATCAAACATACAAACATAGTGCACCTGGTGATGGTTAAAACATGATCAAGGAGAACATTTTCCAAAAAAAAAAAACAGACCTTTAGGAGACACCCAAATGCGATCAAAATGAGTACAAGGGGAAAGAGGATCGGCATTTCCAAATTGTAGTGTTGTTGCTAACTGAATTTGCAAATTGAGTAAAAGGGAGATAACACCTAGAGAGAGATGGGCATATATATCTGTGGAGATTAAAGATATATTTGTCTTGTCCTTGACAGAGGTATATCCACCAGAAATGTCCACTGGATCAAGAATGATGAGCCCAGAACCAGCCTCAACAGTGAGATCCTTCAAGAGACCCCGAATCCATCTATCATTTTCCTTTGCAGCATACCTGCCCCAAAAAAAAACAGATATTTATGAGAATTTAATTTGTAATATGTGTGCCACATAGATTGCCAGTGTAAACAAAGCATAAATGAAGTATAAATGCTAAGTGGAGAGAAAAAAAAATTACACAAATACCAACATCTACCACATATGCTAGTAAATGAAAGATTGAAGTTTACGCAAATGGCAATCCCCAAATAAATCACAAGCATTGTGGCAATAGTAAGTAGAAGCCCAATAAGCTCAAACATTGAAAGCAAACAACATTATAGCTTGCATGCAACTCTGAAACAAATAGGTCCGACTTTCCAGGTCTGGGTATAATCTTCCAAGTTCCAATACTTGAAATCTAATTTGCATAGCAGAAAAAACATTATAAAGTTAAGATAGTCTTGATCCTAGTGTAGATGGGGCCAGTTAAATGGATTCTATTTCCAGTCAACTCTATTAAGTGCAAAGTCTGTTGCACAGAATGTACCAATTCTTTGGATGCAGAACACATTTAACACTTGTGCCCACATTTTTTTAACATTTCATCTGCACTATATAAGATATAAACAAGAAAGTGCCCCAAATTGCAAAACGTAATACATTCTCACTTCTGCCAGAATTACATTTCAAGTGAACAAGTCTCTTACATGAAGCTAAAGTCCACTTTTGCTCGAAGAAGCTTTTCACCACACGATGAATTGTCAAATGATGACTTGCTACTGTCATAAAAAGTGAATTCAGGAGAAACAACCTGAAAACAATAAAATAATGGAGAAAGAGAATCAATGAAATAAATTTATACACACACATATGTATGTAAGTAATTGTATGTAAGTCGAAACTAAAAGTGAAGAGCAACGATCCAGTAAGTATGTAAAGAAAACACCACCCAAAAAGAAAAAACAAAACACCACCCAAAAAAAAAAAACAAAAAAAACAAAACAAAACAAAAACAAGAGTTTTATTTCCACTAAAATTTTTTAGGATCTTTGCATCATCATAGCAATAAATAATCTTTTATCAGTACCATTAAGAAATTAATGAAGGCCCAGTGCATGTAGATTGTTGGAAATAGACAGTCATATTTACTCTACTCTAGGAAGAAGAGGAGTAGTTTTCAGCATTTATTATGTCCTTTTATATGCTTTTCTTTATGCCTATATATATGGTTGTAATATGGAGAACTTGGATATACTGAATGAAAATAAAGGATCATTTCTTCCTCTTCCTTCTACTATTTTAACATGGTATCAGAGCCACCCTTTTGGGGCCTGAAAATAATTTCTCTCCTTCACAGCCACTGCTCACTGCCACTGTTCACTGCCAACCTTCTTATAAAATCTTCTTCACAGCCACTGCTCACTGCCACTGTCCATTTCTGATCATTATGGCAGAAGATAAAATTCTGAACAGTGCATTGAAGGTTGCCAGTACCACTGTCTCTCATACTGCCCTTGCATTAAGATCTGAATCTGTTTGGGTCTTGGATTCTGGAGCCACTGATCACATCTCTGGTAACCCTTCCTTTTCCTCCCATATTAATTTCTCAAACTCTCTTCCTGCTGTTACATTTGGTGATGGGTCAAAAGGAAAGGCTATAGGAATTGGGAAAGTCACTATTCATTCTTTATCTTTATCTAATGTCCTCTACATTCCAGGTTGTCCCTTCAATTTGATCTCAATTAATCAACTTACTCACTCTCATAACTGTCTGGTTACGTTTTCCTCTGATTCTGTAATTATTCAAAACCGTCAAACAAAGGAGACAATTGGTATAGGAAATGAATCACGAGGTCTCTACCACCTTTTATGTCCTACCAAAACCAAAATAGCTTGCACTGCTACTGTTTCACCTCTCCTTAACCATTGTCGCTTAGGGCATCCTGATCTCAATAAATTAAAACAACTTGTTCCAAGTTTGTCAAGTCTAAAAGCCATAGAGTGTGAATCATGTCAACTTGGGAAACACACAAGAGCCTCATATCCTAGTAGAGTGAATAGGAGGGCTAATACCCCATTCTCTCTAGTTCACTCTGATGTGTGGGGACCATGTCGAGTTTCATCTACTTTGGGATTCTCATATTTTGTTGTCTTCATTGATGATTTCTCTCGGTGCACTTGGGTCTTTTTAATGAAGAACCGCTTTGAATTATTTGATGTATTTCAGAAATTCTACAATGAAATTGTGAATCAATTTGGGGTATCTCTCAAAATCTTACGAAGTGATAATGCAAGAGAGTATTTTTCTGACTCTTTCACTTCTTTCTTTTCATCACGAGGAATACTTCATGAATCCTCATGTGCCAGAACTCCTCAGCAAAATGGAGTTGCTGAACGAAAAAATTCGACATCTTGTTGAAACAGCCCGTACCTTGCTTATTCATAACAAGGTTCCTAAGAATTTTTGGGAGCATGCTATACTTCATTCTTGCTATCTTATAAATCGAATGCCTTCTTCTGTTTTGCAAGGAAAAATTCCTTTTCACATCTTGTGCCCACAGGAACCTCCCCATAAGCTCCCATTACGGATCTTTGGGTGTACTTGTTTCGTTCATGACTCTTCCCCAGGACGTGACAAACTTGATGCTAAGGCAATAAAGTGTGTTTTCATTGGATATTCTCGCCTCCAAAAAGGGCTTTAAGTGTTACTGCCCTAAAACACACCGTTTCTATACTTCCTTTGATGTGACATTCTTTGAAACAACACCTTTTTTCTCTTTCACCTCCATTGAGTCAGACTTCCTAGGGGAACCCACTGAGGTAACAGAAATTCTCCATGTTCCTACTTTTTCAGAACCTGTTTCTCACATTGTTCCTGAAAGAACTATACCAATTCCTGAAAGCACTACACCAATTCCTGAAAGAACTACACCAACCATTCAAGAGGAAGGACATGGTTCACCATTCATGTACACCTATCAACGACGCAATCGTCTAAACTCCCAAGAGGATGGGCGTTCGATTGATTCATGTCCCACATCTTTGCTTCCCATTAATGATTCATGTCCCACATCTTTGCTTCCTATTAACACAACCCAAACCACAATAGAAAAAGACTCACCCATTGCCAGTCGAATAGGAAAAAGATCCACTTGAAATCCTTATCCTATCTATAATTTCCTCACACAAAAACGACTGTCTCCGTCATATTGTGCATTCATTACTAGTTTGTCTACTGTTTCTATTCCAAAGAATGT
Source organism: Ipomoea batatas (assembly GCA_002525835.2). NCBI lineage: Eukaryota > Viridiplantae > Streptophyta > Magnoliopsida > Solanales > Convolvulaceae > Ipomoea > Ipomoea batatas. The sequence continues at coordinate 51,393,091 of CM008344.1, forward strand.
CAATAAGGCATTAACTCATCCAGGATGGAAGCAAGCAATGATTGATGAAATGGAGGCACTTGATTCTTCTGGAACTTGGGAGTTAGTTTCTTTACCGCCAGGAAAAACTGTGGTTGGTTGTAGATGGGTGTATAATGTGAAGGTTGGTCCAAATGGACAAGTTGATAGACTTAAAGCTCGACTTGTTGCTAAAGGATACACACAGGAATTTGGCATTGACTATATAGACACTTTCTCACCTATAGCCAAAATCACCTCTATCCGACTCTTCCTCTCAATGGCAGTCAATCGTCATTGGCCGTTATATCAGTTGGATATCAAAAATGCTTTCCTACATGGTGATTTGAAGGAGGAAGTATATATGGAGCAGCCCCCTGGCTTTGTGGCCAAGACAGGAGCAAGTTTTGTTTGTCGTCTCAAACGGTCTCTCTATGGGTTGAAGCAATCTCCGCGTGCTTGGTTTGGAAGATTTAGTGATGTGGTCAAACAATTTGGCATGATCCAAAGCAAGGCTGACCATTCTGTCTTCTATAAGCATTCTCTTGGAAAAAGCATATATCTTGTGGTTTATGTTGATGATATCGTCATCACAGGAGATGATACAGAAGGAATAGAACAGCTCAAGACAGAGTGACATGGACCAAGGCCAAATAATGGCTAATACATCAGAGAGTTGGACAGAGTGATGGCAGCATAACAGCGCCACCGCAAGGAGAGTAGAAACGAGGTTGCTAAGCCAGTGGAGAGCCCGTGTGACTTGTGGTAGAGCATTGAGTCAAGAAATGGGGCTTCACAACAGGTCTTGAGACCTGGTGAAGTTCGCCTGTCACTTTGTGTCAGAAAACAAGCTGAGCAATGGGATTGGATGACAGGATTAGTAAACCAGCCATGTAGACCAAAGAAATTGGACAATTTGCAAAGGCTTTGGTATTTTGGTTAATCAGATTGAGGTCATTCAAGACTATATGGAAAGCTAAAAGAATCCTCTACAGATATTATGTGTTGAAGGAAAAATATAGAAGTTGTGGCAAACTGTGAAGGACCTTGTGATGATCCCTCTGACTTTAAGGCAGTAGCAAGGGAGAAACAATCCAAAGACAGCATCTCGCACAGAATCAAGAATATTCCCTTGTTATTCAAACTTTTCATGCTTTAAGAAGTTGAACCTCTATGCTTCACTTGGGCTTATAAATACCCAACTACCCAAGTCTTGCATCTTATAGAGGAACTTATGGCTATTTGAATGTTTGCAATAAGCCCTGCAAAGTTTATAGAGGAACTTATCGCTATTTGAATGTTTGCAACTACCCAAGTCTTGCATCTTCACAATAGATTGGGGTCTTTATAGATGAATTGGTGAAAGCACCTTGTTTAAAGGTGTCAGGTCCAATGGCAAGTCAAGTTGGGTTCACATCAAAATACATCATGCTTTGGAAAAATGAAAAGACTAGCCCATTAATTTAGAAAAGTAAAAATACCAATCATCCCCACAACCCTTGCTAAATTAACAGTACCAACCAAAACTAAATAGCAATATATTAATCCGCTAAACAATACAGATCATAATGCAACATTTAAATTGACAAAAGAAAATGGAGTGCCACTATCCACATAGAAACTAAAATTTACCTGCGCTTCAAAACTATAGCTTTGCACCTCGCTTGCCCCACTCTGGACAGCGTCTGAAGCATCAGAAGTATAGAAAAATTCATCCATGTTCTTGGGACTATTCTCACTACTATTAATATCACTCTCTACCAGCAAAATTTCAACACCATCTTCTTGGGACACAGAGTAGCTGCTATCATTGCTTAAATATGTATACCTCATTAATAGCAAGCCATTCTGAACAAAGAACAAGTGAAATGCACAAATCATTAACAAGGGCACCAAATAAGGTCATCCAAACCACGATCTTAAACAAAAGATCAACATAATAAAATTGATCTATTTTGATTTGTTTGACTTGATTATTCAGTTCCAGAATTTGACATAGGCTTTTAATCTGTTAACTCTTTAGTATTGGGGGTTTTTCTTTGGTCCAACCAAGAAAAACCAAAAAACTGAAACAAAATTGAAGTATCTTTTTGTCAAAAATCAAAATAAATAAATAACTAAATAAAATCACCCAGTATTGTCTCCTCCAATTCCCAATTTGTACTTATTATTTTATCTTGCCTACATGTTTTAAAGGTTTATTTTATTCAAATTGGTATGTTTAAAATTTACATCTTGTTGAAGATTTATTTTTAAATTTGAAAAATTGGACCTAAGGTTCAAGGTGAGCTGAGCAAATGAAGAACTTGAGTTGATCAATTTATGAAAGGTAATGCAAGAAGCAAATAACATAGTAGAAATCCATACTTTTACAAATAGTAGGCCACATAGAAGACACTTCACAACTTTCACAATGCATAGTAAGAATATCATTAATAAGGTAGAATATGTAATGAGATCAAATAGATGAGGAAATAATAGTACCTCAAATTTCACATTCACAAATCTCAACCTCTTGCCCCTTCCAACAATGATAATATATTTAGCTTCGGAAGAATGGAATTCTTTCACCTCCTCATTGGTGAGGCGAATGGTTTTTCCGCAACCATCATATGTGTATTCATCAATACCTACAGCATCAGCTACTAACTGCCTACTAGGGGATAAGTGCACTATATCTTCTGTCTGTTTGTAAAATGGAGCAGACAGAACTATGCTGCTGTTCTTTACAATTGGATCATTTTTAGGATCCATCATTTCTTCCCGACCAGTTATTGTTCCCAAAGATGGAACAAAATACTCACAGACAGCAAGTAAGAAATCAGGAACAACTAGAATACGAGGCTGCTGAATCCGAACAACAAATGATTTTGATGACATTCGCCATCGACAATCCATCAAAAACATTGTTGAGGTTGGAAGCTCAACATGCACATCAGGTGACATCTGTTTATGAACATCAGTGCATGATCCAAGCATCAGACGCATTTCAGGTTTTGTATCAGGGCGAATATCTAAAATAGAGAACATGGGGATTGTAACATAAAGATCAGCTTCAGACAAAGAAGTCATGCGGTATGACACCCAAAGGCCTTCAAGCTGCAATAAGCAATTACATCAGAAAAGTCTTATATGTGCTTGACAAGGTTTTTAAGGAAATATATAAAATGCCACTTCCTTTTAATTTTGCCCCTCTAATCTTTTTTTTAAAGGGTAAATTGGGAAAACTAAAAAACTAGTGATGTTCAAATTAGGAAAGTGGACAATATTTTGAAATGAACTATTAAAATGAGATAGAAGGAGCACATAACACCAGACAAGATACTTTTAAAAGAAAAGATCACTTGCTAAGAATCCAACTGTAACTGCAATAACTCCTCGGTTTGACATCCTCAGAACTATAAACCACATATAAAACAAGATGCATACTCACAGCAACATGAGCTAAATGTGATTCCTCATGGACGCCATTGCATAACTCCAGCAAGACATAACCCACTTCAACAGCCATTATAGTAACTGTCCGTGACAGGAGTATTTGACTATTCATGTTCACTTTATCAGCTAGCAACCGTATTGTATCTTTTGAAGTAGATTTGTTGCTACGGAAAACAGGTGGAAGTCTAGGTGGCTCAGAGAAGTTCATGCTGATACAATCTAGAATAACATTGTATTCCTTAGCTGACATCACAGCATGTAGCAAGCCAATCTGTTTCAGAAAGAACAATCATAATATATACATACAGACAAGCCCTACTGCAAATATTTAATTCTTAGTGCAACACTTGTTATGACACATTAGCACAGCCAAAATTTTAAATTAATAAAAAAAAAATGAGAAAAGTTATATGACATTGAAATAGTAAATTTACCAAAAAGGGAGAGGCTTAAGCAACTGTGCATTTCAATGGCATCAAACCTTAGCCTTTATCATAACCTATTGTAGTCCCTCAAGAATATAACAAGAAATCCAAATATTCTCAACAAGAAAACATACTTGTGTTGGAAGAGTGTCTAGACACTATCAGTTTCGCATGTATAGAAGTGCAACACAAAAGACGAATTTAAGAGCATGCCAAACATATACAAACCATGCTTAACTAACATGCTTAGTCAACAGCACGCTGTTAATCTTTTTGTAAGTAAAAGTTAACATCATAATAACCCAAATCCTTCTAAGTATAACTGAATCATTTGCATAACTAAACTGTGCTACACAGTACACACAGCCATTTATGCACAAACAGGCAATTGAAATCATGAAAACCAGATAATGGGAAATTTTCAAAAATAAATAAAAACAGCTTTACTGAAATTATTGATAGAGGGAAACATTGGATGAAAGGACCAACCTTAACTTCCAATGCAAATGTAGGGACCTTTCGGAACACATCCCGTAGACTGCGGCGCACATAAACATGAATGTCTCTGCCTTCACGTATCATTGGTTTGCCAATACATCCATTAATTCCAACAGCCATATTAATACCTAGAATCTGCAATTTGCAACACATATAAGAATAGCTGCAGTCAAGCCTTATATTTTAATTATAAACAACAAAAGCAAATACCTCAGCATCAAGAACATCAACATGGACTGCAGAAGGATCTTTTTCAGGAGATCCAATCCAGCTAACTTCATTTTCAATTCGAAGATGGCCAAGATCAAGTTGCATGAACCTGCATTATTAACTGATCTTAGACTAAAAAAGCATTAAAAAAAAAAACAAAAAAAAAAAACATACTTTATGTTTCAGTTGAAATGTGTGTGTTTTGAAGCTCATGCTTAAAACATGAAAAATAAACAAATTCACAATGAAAGGAAAATAGGAAATATACATAGAAGTTCAGCTGGGAAAAAAGTAATGCAATGAAGTTCCAAAATAAGGATTCTGCATATTCATAAAGACAAACTAGGAGAAGAGAGGAGGTTGGCTAAAGCATAGGAAAACATTATCCTCCTTCAAACAAATTTTGTGTGTGTTCATTTTTTTTTTATGACAAAAAGGTCCATATTAGACTAGAACAAGGTGAAAGTGTGAAACAAGTCAAAATGCTTCTGTTCAAGAGAGATCATAAACAATCTGAAGGTCTGGAGTTAAAAGATTTAATGTGGCTCGGACAGTCACTAACTCTTCGCTTGTGGAATTCCTTGGTACAATTATTAGAGGAGTGTCCAGTGAAAGATCCAGCTTTACTGCAGAGGCTCCATCAATCTCATATTTTTCTATCAACCACTCAATCCCTCCAACTTTATCAACAAGCTTAATAGCTTCCTCAGTATGTGGAGCGGCAAGCCCCATAAAATATGCAGTAATCTGTAGAAGCACATATTGAAATCAGTCAGTTAAAAAACATGGCCAACACTTCCACTCCCAATTATATATCATTGAGCAGGCTGTCATTACATTTCATATCAGAAGTGTTAATTTTCTCATTCAAGCTTTGGACTTGATACCACAAAAATGCAAGTAAACCCACTCTTATCCAGATAAAGACAGAAGGACCTCTCTAGTCTTTTCCAGGTTTGACTAATTATTTAAGGAAGAAAAGGAGAGAACATTTCATGAAAAAGACAAAAATAAAAGCAAAACATGTAGCCATACAATGTATATAAGTTGATAAGCTCACCTCTTGAACAAATCTATACAGGAAAACAATTCG
>CM008344.1:51399565-51410256 GCA_002525835.2 Ipomoea batatas
ATAGTGTAAATAAAAGGGAAAAGGATTTTGGGTCATAGTATAATAACAAAAGAAGGTAACTGGAGCTAGTAACTTCTCAGATTTTTACAATGAAATGCTTAAGTCACAAAATAACCCCACCTTAACATCAAGCAGAAAACTTTCTTGCACCAACATTGCAAGCTGAGAACCATCCTCTTTATTAAGGAAAACTGCAACACTGTCAACATTCATGTTCAAATTAAATACAACACGACCTTTTCCATATCCCAGCAAACCTCTGACATATTTATGCCCATGATCTTCTATCTTCTCTTTATTCATAGAGGATTCATTATCGGGATCTTTTGTGACGTTTTTACCAGTAACTTCACTACCTTTAGAACTCATATCAACGGCAAGATTGATCAAAGCAACAAGAGTAGGTCTGTTGCAAAAGAATTCCAACTTGGACATACTAATACTCATCTGAAACAATGAAATATAACATGGAATTAAACTGTTTATCAATAAAATTGGAAGATTAATCAGCAAGTCATTGTATTATGATATGAGTTTGTTATCTATCTTCCTTTCTCTCTCCCTTAGTCAATGCTCAACAAAATTACCTGTGTATCTATACCATCATAGTCAGGAGAGCTAGGATGTCGTGTTAAGTATGAAAGAGAGACGAAATCAGAGTCATCGGAGCCCTCTGTTTCGTAGAATACATCACCAAAGGCACTTCTTCCCTTCATTGAATCCTTCTCCGGGGTAACGGCTTCGCCATTATCAGGCAATGCTAAGAAATCTTGTAAGGCATCCGTGAATTCATCATCCTCTTCCCTTGTCATGAAAGCCATCTCTTTGCCATGAGATTCAATTGTATCAGGTGAGGTAATTGCAGAGTTATCTGTCAGAACAGAGCAGGCCAAGTATTGCGGACTTGAAGATGAAGAATATTGAAGTTCGTCCTTAATTTTCAGTGAGTGCAATTTCACCTTTACTGTTAGGTCACCACTACATTGTGAAACATGCACCTGCACAAGTACATACACTTCTCAGCTTCAGAGAAGGTGGTGTTATTGTTCACAAATAGATAGCTAGCAAAATACAGGCACCGCATAAAAAGAATGTCATAGGGAGCTTCTATATATACCAGAGGGAGTGTAGCACTGATATCACTAACATACAGAGACAATTATCACATATAAAAACCTTAACTACAGCCAAATTTTCAACATCACCAATAGAATTACTGTAAGCTGTTAAACCCAGAGAGATATTATACTGAGGGAGCACAATACAATCTACTCGGACAATAATTAAAAACTTTGAGTACCCACTAATAAATTTATCAAAAGAAAAATAATTATCAGATAAAGACACATAACACACATTATCTATCAACTTTCTTAACGAAGAGAATCAGCACACAGATGTGCAGATATTCCACACTGAGACTTGGTTATATATTAGGGATCATTCCTAGCTGAATTTTTTTTTCCAAGTTTCATTAGCACTTGTCACTTGACAGATAATTTCATTGCCTGCTTATGCTCACATGCATAAGTGACTTTATAATAACTCCCATGGGAGACTTGTATTCAAACTCAAGACAGCATAAAAGCATAGATAGCCCAAACCTTTCCACCAGCTGCAAGAACCTCAAGGATTAGTGTCTCGTCATCTCTATCTTCTATCTCATCTCCTGTCTACAAATTGATAAAAAGGATTAGATGAAATGCACCATTATCACATAGTGTATTAAGACACCCTACAGCATTTGCCAAAAGAGAAAAACTCCTCACCAGTATGGCAGCAACCATATAAAATACATTCAACAAAACATAAAAGCTAAAGAAAGGTTGTAACGTGTGAGAGTCACTAATGAGGAAAAAAAAAAGAGAAATTACTGAGCGACCTTACCTTCCCATACAATGATAGCTTCATCTCTACTAATGTTCCATTAACAACAAGTTCAGCCATCTTTGTATTTATAGCACGAGCCTCAGCAAGTTCTAATGCATCATCATTTAGTTCTCCAAGTATACTAACTGATGGAGGAGCCTATATCCAAACACATCAAAAATAAGGAGCATTCCAATGCTAAACAAAATAAAGGTAAGGAATATTTAAAGAAAAATAAGAAACATACTCCCTTCTCTTCCCATTTTATGTTTTTGGTTCAATTAATGTGGCTTGACTTAAGTTATTTTCAATTCAATTTTTTGTAATAGAGTTGGACTGACCAGTTTCATGACAGGTAAAATGCGATAGAGAGAGTATTAATTATGAACTTTATATCTTACAGAAGCTCGATAGGTAGCTTGTACAAGTGTTCTCAACCAAGTAGTTTTCTCCTCTTCATCTTGAAACTCTATTATCAGTGTGCTAAATGACTCCAAGGCCTGTAAAAGAACAATGGAAAATGAACATCTTATTAAACCCTAAAAGAGAGAAGCAAAGACATGGCTCGGATACTGCAGAAATCACATTTCTTTACTCAAAAATAATTATTTATTGAAGAAACGACTACACTTTTCAAATTAGCTTTACTAAATGCATGCAAGATTGTGTTTTTTACTCATAAAGATTAATGAAACAGGAGTCAAGTAACAAAAGGAAGCAAGTGGAATATAAATCAACCTCACAATGTTCAGTTAATGATATAAATCCTTGGACAACATTGTAAATACAGTATTAATGCACATGTCAAGCAATATGTTATTGTAAAACTTTCAACTTTTATAATATCAAATAGAACAAATAAGGCTCCAAAATTTATATAAGAGCAGGGAATAAATGCACAAAGGAAAATAATGAAATTCACCTACCTCCTGTAGATCCATGCCCCTGGCACTAACAGCAATACAGGAAGCGGAACCCCCAACATTTGTCAGGGGAACTTCAAGCACTTGTTTACCAGCCATGCTGCAGTATTGAACATTTTACAAAGATATGAATTTAAATTCTCATAACACTTCCACCGAAAGTCAACTAAAATCACGAGAATGAAAAGACTCAAAAAAAATTATCTCTACATGTATCAAATGACTTTGTAGTTTATTCCAGTTTTAGGGCATTTAAGACTAAAAGTGGAACATTTTTTATTGTCAATGACTAAAAGAAAAAAATAAATAAATAAATAAAACTATAAGTGAAAATGCCTCCATAGTGGTGTAACCAAAAGTGGAATGAACTCAATGACTTTAAGTAGAAGATAGCCTTCCAGAGCAGAAATAGGAAGTGCTCAACTTCGGAGGAGGAGAAAACAGGCATAAGGATACCTTGAGAACTTTAAATAATGGAATATAAGAACACTTGAAACTAAAATGGGGTACCTTGAGCATCTTTGGTAAGTACGGGACCCCTCAGACTCTAAGACATAAAGATACAATCCCGATAGCACAAGATAACATGATTGCCAGGCAGCAACAGAGTACCCAATCCCCTGAATCAAGAACATGTAAGGCCTATTGTAAGACAAGATGATTATTTGAATAAGGCACAATTTATAGAGCAGGTCCATACCTTCCATACAAGGATCCGAGCATCAGTTGCTAGATCTGGTGAATGCCAGGGAGAAAGTTCAGCTTCAGTATTTTCAACAGTAGGAAGCTGTTCAGCATCTGGAATTGTATGATAGAGTATCTTTAACAATTCCATCAATCTGCAAAGTCTGGCAGGTGAAAAGTGAACTCCAATAGTTGGAACTTGAACAGAGACACGTGTTGAAGGATGGCTGGGATGGGGAATTTTAATCTTCAAAAGAAACATGAAGTTCATAATTTAGAACATGAAAAGTGGGAATTGTAGTTATTATATGATCAGTGTTTAAACAATTTAAAGACACTTTATCTCTCATACCTGATCTACAATTACAGCCATTCCACATCTATCAACAAGAAAATATACATTATTGGCATCTTCCAAACTTGGAGAATCAGAAGGTTGACATGCCAAAGAGCAGGTCTGATTATCTGAACCACAATCTGTAAAAAATGCTGCTATATCTCTTCCTGAGATAAAAAAACGAGAATACAAACTTTGTCCCTGGTCTTGGGATTGGCCATCCTCCTAGAACCAAGAAAAATCATTTAAGCAACAGTATTGCAATACAAAAAAGCCAACTTAGAATTTAATAAAAATAATAAAATTAACACACCTTCGTTTGCAAAGTAAAATGGCCAAAGTCCAAAAGGAGATGGCTATCACATTTAGAGGAGAGATGTGATCTCATAGGAACTCTAACTTTTGGAGCATCCAGGTCGATATCAAGAGCAAATCTGGAGGACAAATGATATAAACAAGAAATTCCACACCTCAATCAAGCAACCAACCAACCGAAGGGGCTAATAACACAAATAGACCAAGAAAAATCGTAAAACTGGTGAGCTTATTGCAACGATTTACCTGCTCTGCTCTTCCAATACCATTTGAAATTGCTCCTGAGCTCTCCGAGTCATTTTTTCAATTTTATTCTGCACTTTTTATAAGCTAGAGCATTAGTATTTAGTAAAACATAATTCCATCATGACAGCAGAATTTGTATTACAACAAGCTCAATGCATGATGGTATCACCTGGAGCACAGTTGCAGTTTCTAGTGCAACAGCTGGGCTAATTGCATTGCTCCGCTTTACAAAGTCTAAGAACCGATCATAACTTTCCATGAAAACCTATCAAATTACATGCAAAATCAAATAACAATACATAACACTTAGAAGTTATTGAGAACAAATAAAATGTTGTGTTTCGTGTATCCTAAATAAAAGCAAAACCTACACCTTTTTTACTCAAAGTGAACAATTCGTGAAAGTGCTTGGATCTTACTCCCTTTTTAGAAGTGTAAAATATTTAATGAACCAAATACTTCTCCATTCTCCAACAACCCTCACCATCTCATAGCCTCATCATGTTTTATAGTTGTCTTGACAACCCTTTCGCTCCACTTCCCCAGTGTTGTTGACATCCTCCCAAAAACCAACACTGCATTCCCCCCAAACAGCACCCACCATTCATTGATCTTTTTCCCCTACTCTCACCACTATGCGGCCACCTTTTCCCTCACCCCCTACAATCCCCCTCCGCCCCCTCCGCCCCCCCCTACTCATGCACCACTATAATCCCCTTTTCCTTTGATCCATACCACTATGAGATCCCCTTCACCAGCCACACTATCTACTTCTCCACTCCCCCAAAGCTACAAATCCGGCCCCTTCACTCACTAACTCATTGTCATAAAACCATCTTCCCCCACTCCACCATTCATGCTATCCCCATCTCCAACTAGTTCATGAAATGAGGCTTGGATTTGACAATTAAATGTTTCGAATTGTTGATTTTTGTGTTTTAGAAAAGAAGATAAATGGGCAATTTGGAGTTTTAATTTGTTTTACTTTTGGACAAATGCAACCTAACTGAACACTTAAAAACCATTTCCCCGTGAAACATTCTACCAGTAAATATGTTAACTCTTCCTTGATTTTTTTTTCATGACAAGAAAACGGCCCATTAGTGAATAGCTGCAAGTCTACTAAAAGAAGGAAAAGTATAACTCACTGTGACATGAGAGGGAGAAATTCTTGCAGATAGCCTCCAATCAACATTTTCTCCAGATGGTGAATGCACAAAACTAGCTTCTAATGCATTCACTTTTCGCTCACTACAGACACTCTGCAAATGCAAAATACTTATTTATTTATAATAATAAAATTTAAATAAAAAAATTAAAAAAAAAACGTGTGCACATGTAAACATGAATATAATACCCAATCACTCATTGGTACTAATGCTGCTGTTGGAACACAAATTACTATAGGCACTCTGCAATGCAAATTACTACCTTAATAAAAGCATGCAAATACATAAACATGAATATTCCACCGAAACACTCATTGGTATTTTGCTTATTGCTACCGTCGTTTCTTTGCTTTGCTTTTTCCAGAATAAAATTATTAAAGAAACTCTTCAACCCAAATCTACACCTTGACAAGCATGTGGATATTAATACATGAAAATTCGTGCAAAAAATTCTAAGTACTTAGCTTACTGCTACCATTGTTTCTTCTTTCTAGGCTTGAAATTAAAGCTTTTAATATACAAAATTATTAAAACAGTTATCTTCTCCCAAATATATCAATATTATAATAGACTCTTATTTTGTCATAAACAAAGAACAGTATACAAATTACAAGCATGAGTGCTGAGGAAAAAAAAACCTGAGCAAGCGAACCCTCAGGAGCAGACAGTCCATAAAACTTTAATGAGACGTCACAGTGTATGGTTCGATGCTTTAACTTAGTCGACACATTAAGATTTTCAAATCTGCCACAAAGAATTTCTGTCTGATCAACATTGATAATCGTTGCTGCTGCCCTACCAATAGAAACATTGATCAAATAGTTTATCGTATTTTGCATCTCCTTTCCATGTTGCAGTGTCACATCCTCATCTGGCTGGTAACTGAGCAATTTATTGATAGCTTGCCATTCCTCCTTGGTCAATCTATCCTCTACAGATTTTGATTCCTCAGAAGTCTCCCCAGCTGAGACATCTTCAGAAGAAGCCCGCCTGATGTGGCAGTAAAAATATTAGACAACCTAAAAAAAGCAAAGATTACACCTAAGCATGGTGAAAGGTTGCCTTCTTGAGGAGAAAGATATTGTTAAGAATAAAGAGAAATGAAACAAATGGCAGCAAATCAATTAAGAAATACAACAAACCATGTAAATGAAAACCAGCTTCTGTTTCTAAGATGTCTTTGTTCAGCTGCTTCCTTTGATTTGACAGATTCCACTTTTGCATGGGCAAGGAACCTAAAAGAGATGCAAATTGCATCAAATATCTTTTGTCTTGGAGCATTATGAACCTATGAATGGAAAACAAAACAACCACATACCTCCACAATAGAATGACCTTTGGATCAAGATCCTTCTCAATGCTTCTTAACTTGGAGTTATCAACATGAGACAGCTGTTGCAATGATTCAGCATACAACTGTACATAACGCCGGCGCAAATTACACAGATACTGAATTTGATCCCAAGAGAATCTATAACTGTAAAAGGTGCAAATAAGCAATTAGTTGACAAAGAAAAGTTGGTATGACATACAAAGAAATAAATAAATAAACAACCTCATCTAAGGCATAGTCTTACGCATATAACAGAACTCAGAAATAGAATTTTATATAAACAATAGGGAAATAATGCCACATGCATTTGATTTCTCCCATTTTAGCAAATGTTCAATCACTAAATTCCAATGCCTTACCACATTTTCTTCTGCTGCAATCCAGCTTGGGCAGCATAACGCCACCATAAACTAGGTCTCTCAAAAACTGGAACCATTGGTCTTAAATGAGATACTTCTACATATGCCTTATATTTTGCAATAGCCTCCACAAGTCTGATCCAGTCATGATACTGTGACTGCAATACAACAAAATTATATTCCACTTACTTCCAAGGGAAAAATATGAAAACAGGAACAAGGAAAAAATTGTGCCATTCGGCCATTCCCTCAACCAAAGAAAAGGTAAAATAGAAGAGAGAGCATTCAAACTGGCAGGATTCTCAAATCAGTGAGGAATTTCAATTACATTAACTTTATCTTGCAGTTTGGGTAGTATTTGATTTTTGTATAATTAAAGAAATTACTTTCTGACATTTCTTTTATTATATTAATATTAGGGTTTCCCTAAACCAACTATTTTAACATTAATTTCTTAAAATTGCCTTCAATTAGAAAAACATGAAGAAGCCAACAGTAGTAAAGCAATTAATTAAGCATAATTTTCATGGAATCTGAAATAGCACAACTGTCAATGTTTAGCACCTCTGTAGCCATCAAAGAAACATCACTGACAATCAGGGAAGCCTGCTCATAAGGAACATTAGTATCATTTCTTTCTTGGTTCCCCAAACGATGATACTTAAGGACTCCATTGACTGGAGATACCAAGTAATTACGCTCCCTAGCCCATGCAGACACAGTTGTATTGTTCTTCATTGATTCATTAATGCCATTTTCAAAGATCTAAAAGGAAAAACAAGAGTGTCAAAGAAGAGAGAGAGGGTGATAAAGCAATAGACATACTAGTACAATAGAAGGCAGACACCGAGTATATGAATGTACCTCAATCCATTCTACAGGAGTAAGATCCTCCCATTTCTTATCAAACTTCCAGGGGTCACTGTTTGTATCATGGTACACAGCAAGCCTTTCAAGTTGAACCAACTACAACAACAATGTTCATCAAGTTCAGGCATCCAATTAAAATTTCAGGCCATAGCCTGATTATATATAGGCATATGAAAACTAAAACTCGAAAAGACATGAACAATACAAGCTCATATTCATTTTGTGATGCAACGTAAGTTAAGGACTCAAGATACCAGGCAGGCTCTGATAGTGATGGAGATATAATTCCGTTAGCTAGTGGAACAAAGTAAACATTGATTCCATATTTCCTTTAACATGCTCTCAGCAAGGGATTTCAATATGCTCCAGCATTTTGAAGTGTGTACAAACAACGTTAATCGGGTATGGACATTCACTTTAGCAGGACTACACTTAAGTTGCTAAGGTAGAAATGTAGAATTGGTAATTTCCATTTCTATATATGATTATATGTAATACGTATGATTCATTTTTCCCCAATCCAAAATCAAAATCCTACTGCACAATTGCACATACTAGATGCAAAAGGATACATATAAAATCTGCACTAGCATTTTAAATACCAGAGAATCTTCAAAAGATTATGGACCTAACCTTGCGTAATCTATCTAAAGCACCGCTTGTATCAAATGTTTCATTGCCTTTCTCATCCATCGTAACTGCAGCAAGCTTTGCAAGAGTAACACCACAAGAGAATGGATGCCCGAGATTGCTATTTGAAAAAAGGCCAAAAGAATAAATAAAAGGAAGCAATTATTCAAAAACAATAAAAGTAGTGAACAGCAGATATCTCCACAAGAAAATAATGAGCATAAACTATTAGTTCATTGCAAAAGATTCCCAAAGTTTCAAGCAAAAACACAAATCAACCTGACAGAATCCTCATATCTGACATGAACATTGCTAATTGTGATTTTGAGGTTTCCAATTATAGTTGCAATTAATGATCCCAGCCAGGAATTTCCAGCAGCTGGCTGAAAAGGAAAATAAGAACAAATTAAAAAAGAAGCAACTAATAAAAGGCAATGCCACCAATACCTAGAGTTACCATACGGTCCATATAATTGCCTGGAGATTCATGCAAGTTGTCTAAATTTTAATAAGAAACTTAAACAGAATGTAAGGAATCTATAATTAAAATAAATAAATAAATAAATCACTTGTGCTATGCTTCTAATAGCCATTTAAATCCAATAGTATACTGTAAAGCCTATTAATGAGCATGTTTTCCCTAGCTGAAATTTCTCAAAAATGATCTATTTGATAAGGGCTTTTTAGAGGAATTTGGATATTTAACTATTAAAACTCAGTTACAAATAAATGAGTAATATTGATGATGGTCAGAATTACAATAAAGGTCACAACGCACACATCTATTAGATCAGAATATAACATTTTTAAAATTTAGGGAGATATGCAAAACTTCAAAAGTGTCATTAAATTGTCAAGGTGTATTCTAAGATGCCTTATTTGAAAAGCCTCAACTGAGGCTAATGGCTTACAAGAGGTTAGATTTTTCCTCTTACCTACTGTCCTACTCAAGAAGTTTTTTCTCAACAATTAATATTTGGTTCAACTTTAATCTTTTTGGAATTATTAAGATTCAAAATAGGCTGGGTCAAACATACATAGCTCAGCACAATTAGAAGAAAACATGACAGCAAATTAAGATAAAAATTGAAATCATACATTTCCTCCGAGCTTTGATCTTGATAGCGCTTCAAGGGTGGCCGATTCTGCTTCCTGCATGGAAAGACATCAAATGTATAAAAAAAAAAATAAAAAAAAAAAAGGATATTTAAGGACACTATACCCATCCAGGAGACTATAAAACTAGATTTGGGGAAAAAGTGTCAAAAAGCAACACTTAAGCATATTTAAGGACTCAAGCATTATATTCCCTTTACTTGAATGGTTCCAGCATCTCGCTTCTTTCAAAGGTGCTGGGAAATTTATTACGTAAACAAACTCAGGAACTCACCAATTCCATACCAATAATCTATTAATTTCAACAATAAATTTCCTATGACAAAATAGTTCGACGAAAGAACACACAAAGTTCTAGAGCAGTTTTTCATTTCAAAATTATAATTTTTTTTCTCATGTAGGAAATGACCATTGACAAAAAGAGTTCAAAGCAAATATTTAGTACGGAGTAGTTTGCAGAATAAAAGATAGAAACAATTTTACCTCGATTTGTTGTAGTTTGGCCTCAAAGAGTTTCTCCCGGTCCTCTTCCTACAAGTAAACACAATTGTCAATCTGCTGTGGATTGAGCATATATCATTGAAGAGTAACCAATTCAACAAGAAAAAAGTAGAACCCTCCTACCTTAAGAGACCTACCAACAATAGCAGGATGAGCAAGAATAAAAACTCTATCAATGAGAACAATAACAGGCTCCTTCCCAAGGCCTTTCCATGGAACCTGTATTTATGTTAAAAGTTAAATTGATGAGCACAGCATGAAAGAACCTGTATTTATGTTAAAAGTTAAATTGATGAGCAAGGCATGAAAGATTAACACTGGATAATAAAGGAAGTGAAT
>CM008345.1:20588-31581 GCA_002525835.2 Ipomoea batatas
GGGAAAATGGCACTTTTTCCCCCTATGTTATGTGCATATAGCACTTTTTCCTCCCGTGTTATTAAAGTGGCAGTTTTCCCCCCTCAATTATTTTAAAAGTGGTAGTTTTCCCCCTATAATGTTAAATTGGCATTTTTGCCCTTAAAAATAATTATTTCATTTATTTTTATTCTCCAACCAATTATATTACTAATATGTATGGAAGATCACGGTTCGATACGAACCTAATCGAACATTGTAGCAATTGAACTTAAATAGTATGGACGGTAGTTACGGTTACGATTCAGAACCGAAAAAATAAAATAAAATAATTGTTGAATTTAGACTATTTTTAAATAAGAAATAAAATTAAAAAAAATAAATAAATAAGTTTTGATTGGCGGTTCAAAATCGAAATTGGAATCGAACCGTACCGATTTATCAAAATAAGTGTTTGATCATTTTCACTATATATGACAGTGGTTCAGTTCCGGTTCATGGTTCAAAATTATTTAATTTTATTTTTTTCGGTTCTGAATCTTAACTAGAATTGTCCATACTATTTCGGTATGTTTGCTACAGTGTTTGGTTAGGTTCAAACCGAATCGTGATCATCCATACGTATAAGTAATAATTTGTTGGAGAAGAAAAATAAATGAAATAATTATTTGGGAAAATTGTAATTTATGCCCCTCCATAATATGCCAATTATCAATCTCACCCCCGAATTGTTAGTGGTGTAAATGTTACCCCTCAATTTTCAAAACGGTACATATATTGCCCCTCCCGCACTGTACGGGAGGGGCAATATTTGTACTATTTTATAAATTGAGGGGCAACATTTACACTACGGGAGGACAATATATATACCGTTTTAAAAATTGAGGGGCAACATTTATACCACTAATAATTCAGGGGTGACATTGATAATTGGCATATTATGGAGGGGCATAAATTACAATTTTTCCTAATTATTTTTAAGGGTAAAAATGTCAATTTAACATTTCAGAGGGAAAAACAACCACTTTAATAACACAGGGGGAAAAAGTGCTATATGCAAATAACATAGGGGGAAAAAGTGCCATTTTTCCCTTTTCTAAATTTAAAAATAAACTTACCTAAATATTAGCATAATAAATAAAACAAAAATAAACATATTTGAAAAAACTCCGAGTTAGAATTTCTCTAAGGTAAGTCAAACTTTACAAATGTAACTCAAATTAAATTTACTCTCGCAGTGGTGGTGGGATACTATATGTTGTATGCAAAATATATACGAATGTAAGGCTAAAATAGGAAAAGGTGGGAACGAGTTGGGGAAGTGCTTTCATTTATTCCAATTACCCACCAACCTGATTGAACTCGTTATCAGAAAACATTGTGTGATTTAACATAAGACCTTTGCTCTTCCTTTTTATTTGCAGCTTCACTGTCCCTTAGCTTCTGGACCACCACTTAGCTTGTGAATGGTTCAACTTAACCATACTTATTAATGCATCATCATCATGAAAATGGACCTCCTACTTTTCTCTTAACATAATAAGACTACAATGCAAAATAAAAGCTATATTGCAAAAAATATAAAGAGGATTCTGTGTCACATCATAAAGAATGATAAGACCTACTTATAACTATATTAGAATATGTAACTTTTATTCTCAGAAGTTAGTTATATTATGTTCAGGATTAGAGCATGATTTTGTAATACAATTACAATGTTACAAGACTTTTCATAACTTAATTGGACTTAAATATCTTTTTTTTTTTTTTTTTTGAAAATGGACTTAAATATCTTTAATTTGCCTAGATGTCTCTCATGAAACGGCCTTCGTAAACCGCCAAGGCGCCAATAGACTCACATTCTTGTTTCATCCCATTATCCCACTTAGACTAACCTTCATGTTAAGTCCATTTTTTTAAATATAGATTCAATCCAATTAATTAAATTTTATAAGAGTCACACAACCGTCTCATGCTCTCACATATCTTAATCAGACAATGTCAAATCTAAAATAATTGTTTGTTACTTATAATAGAAATCATAATAATTATTATAGAAGATTTAATGCCAATTTGAAATAAATAAGTAATGCTTATAATAGATTAATAGATATTGTAATATTTATATGTGAAATTGTGATATTATTTAGAGCAAAATGATTGTTACAAATGATAAATATTGTAATTCTTATAATTGAAAGAATTTCTCCCAAATTGTGTTGTTAATTGTACAGTAATGAATTATAGGCCTTGGTTAAATCAAGACCGTTGATCTCTTCATTTCTACAGTTCCAAATTATCCACAGTTCTCATGTGAGAGATGATTGATTCTCATTGGAGCATGACTATATGTGTGTGTACAATCATGCTTCTCCGGGGTATAATCATGTTTTTATAAAAATCATATATAAACATGTGAAATGCATATATTTTATTGATATGGTAGTCCAAAATATTTTTAAATGGTGTTATATTTAAAATTAGTCCACGAGATTTGACAACCTTTGTAAGTAAGTTTGAGTGAGAGGTCCACACAAGCTTAACTCATTGGTTTTGTGGCTATATTTGGAGGAAAAAGGTTTGAGTGAGAGGAATCTAACTGGAGAAATTTTCCCATACTCTGTCTTAGATCATTTTGTTGTTGCTTGGAGTAACTCAGAGAAACTAGCAATTATATATATGGTTTTTCTCCAGTAAGAAAACAAATAGTGTTGAAGTACTTACCATGTTGAACTTCCCTTGAGCCTGATCGCAAACCATTGCATCTTATCAGTCAATAATCGGTATTCCTTACATGCAATCAAAAAATATTAACATGCCTAATATTTTTTTGAGTAAAAAATTATGGTCCGTTTGGAAAGTAGGAAGACTTTTGGAAAATGTTTTCTAGAAAAATGAGTCATTTTCCAGAAAACATTTTCATTTCCCGTGTTTGGCTGTACAACAGAAAACGTATTTGGGTGTTTGGTTCATTTTCCAGAAAATGAGCATAATATGACAACAAAATTCACAAACAATGAGCAGGGAAAACAACGAAAACAACCCAATAGTGAAAGTGTTAAATAGCTTTAAGTGAAACAGAATGTTAAGACCAAACTCCACCCTCGACTAGCTCAACTTATGCTCCATCTCAACCCCATCCGACTTCAATTCGGTTATCTTCGCCTTCTCTGCCAATTACTCCTAACTCCAACCTCAATTCCTCCACCATCTTCACCTTCTCTGCCAACTCCAACCTCAATTCTTCTTCCACATCTTCGCCTAGAATTTAGAGCTTTAGCCCCACTCCAAATATTTTACATGAACTGAGAATTCGGGATTTGGTTCCAACTTAGAACACTAGATCTGTGGGTTTCCAAGTCAGAAAACAATACGCTTCCTGCTGTGGATTTTTGTATTGTGGTGGACTACAAAAGGTTCCTGATGAGGAATCGTGCAGTGGTGGAGGGAGCGCAAGTCTAGTTTGCACGATGGTCACTGGACTGGAGATCGTGGACGGACTCGCCATTTATTCCGGTGGAAATCAATATGATGAAACCCTTGCTTGAAATGACTATGGGTTCAAATTGTGAGTGAGAAGGGTGCGAAGAAGGGATTTTGGCAGAGATTGAAGTATGATTTGATGCCCTGATTTTGTATTGGATGTTGTAGATTTGNGCATTTCTTGAAGGAATGTCGGATGAGGAAAATAGGGGGTGAAATTGCAACGGAGAAGCCAAAGGGTGGTGAATAGCAGAGAATAAAGCCCGGAAAATGACTTCCCCAAAAAAAAAAAAGGGGAAGTCATTTTCTTGAAAAGAGCAACTATTTTACATTGACTACAACTCATTGTTCTTTGACTTCTATTTTCACTTCCTATCCAAACACCGAAAACCCGAAAAATGATTTCTATCTGGGTTTCCAAACACACCCTAAGTTTTACGTCGGAATTGAACTTGTATAGTTTCAATCATATCATCTATGCCAGCAACATAGTATGTGAGAAGGTAGCAATCAATTCTAGAAAAAATGTTAAGCCAGAAGTCTCATTCATCCCATAACACATCTGCAGATAGTAATTAACATAGCCATGCAACAAATGAGAATCAGTACGTGTAGACAAGTATTATTCTTCGCCTTGAAAACATGAAATCCAACTCAAATAGTTTTGGCTAAAAGGTATACATGTATATTCAATTTATTCAATCTGCACAAGTAAGTAGAAATGGGATTTTGGATAAAACAATTGAATTACCAAATTCAGTCCATAGAATGAGACATCTTGAGCAATGAGCCATGTCAAAATAACTTAAAGGAAAGGAAGGCGTTGTGTCGAAATGATTTCAAGAATTGCAGGAATTCCACACTCCAAAGTGAATTGAACCTAGGCCTCATGGTTATCTCTTGGTGCAAGAGAAACTGTAAGAATCCCATCATCTAGTAAATCCCCTCCCCAGCTTGCAATCTAGACATCAGAAGACCATTCATTGTACTGTATATATGTCACACGTTTATTATAAGTATGACACACATTTATTTTAAGTATGGCGGGACACACGATTATTATAAGTATGGCACACGTTAATTATAAGTCTTGCACATGTTTATTATAAGTATAGCACACAGTTCTTTTAAGTATGCCACATGATTATAATAAGCATTGAAAAGGTGTTATTTATTCATGTCTACATGTATACATGCAATCCTTGTCTACCTTGCTACTATGTACTTTGGCGGTATCATTTCAGCGTCCTCATCCTTTAAATTTATCAGTTTTTCCTTGACATATTTCCACCTCGAACTCTTCCACGTAATTTTCATGTTCGTCTGGTTCAGTGTGCAAACAAAATGAATATCCCATTGATGAATACTTATTATTTTAATATAGCCAAAAGTAATAGTCTCAAAAATAAAATGTCGCAGTTATACATATATTCTTAATCAAAAAATAATATTTGTTTAATACATTTTAAAAATTACTTTCTGCACTAATTAAACTACTAAAATTCATTGTACCCACTGTCGAACTAGATGACTATTTTTTCGACCAAATATTTAAAACACTTACAAAGTCTTTTTTTATTGAACTAAATATACATACACAAAGCTAACATTTTCAAAACAGAATACTAAAAATTATTTATCACACATTCACAGTGCCAGTTAAATTAGCCCTAAATCTGTGATGTATGTGCACACGACAGTCTTATGGCACACGATATATATATATATATATATATATATATATATGGCACACAACCTCTAGTCACACATACATCACTGCGTGATTTATACCCATGGAGGTGATGATCAAACTATTCTGTTTGTTCTCGTACGTAGATGAAGACGATCCCAATTTTATGCTTCTTTATGAGCATACAATTTATTACCGTTCATATCTTCATCTAATATGTTTACTATATTAATTACAATCCTTCCAAAATTAAAATATCTCTTAATTATCTTCTTTGCCATCTCTTATTATTTATGGTTAAAATCTCACATTATTTTGGATACAATCACAACACTTGATTGCACTTATTTAAATGCCTAGGATTTGTCGTCATTGTACTCTAATACTATGTTCCCTCATGTGAATAAGGGCCTATATGTAGGGAAGGGTTATTGTGCGATTGTGCAGTTATGCACCTTAAACATTAAAATAGCGCACCTTAAGTACACAAATTACGCACCTTAATCACACAAACAAAGCACATTAAAAACACAAACCATGCGCATCTAAAGCTTTAGGCCGACGCACCTTAAGTACACAAACCATGCACCTTAAGTACACAAACGAAGCACCTTAAGAAGAAAAACCACGCACCATAAGCTTTAGGTTCACTCGTCTTAAGTTTCACCACTGACGCACCTTAAACACACAAACCACGCACCTTAAGAAGGAAACTACGCACTTTAAGAAGAGAAACTACGTACATAAAGCAACCTTACAGGCACACCGGAGAAGGCAAACTGCACAAGAACTCATTTCTATATGTATGTGTGTGTAGTCTTTTTTTTATAATTACCTTTATCTGTTAGATTTTTTTCTCAAATGAATGGCTCTGATTGCTTCTTAGTTCTTTCCTAAAAGTTTTCACTTTCAAACTCTAAAGTGCAATTAACAACATTATAGAGTACAACTTCAATACGAGTACAAGTAAAACTACAAAGTGTATTAATAAGTCCAGAAATTAAATACAAAGCTATAAACCATAAAATTAAAACCTCTAAATACTTCATAGTAAAAAGTGAACCATTAAACTAAATAGAAACAACTAAAACATAAAGTTTAAAAGGTGAACTCTAAGTGAAATTAACTTTTACATTTCATGCACTTTATACCGTTATTGGATGTACTTTTTATTGTTGCTAGGTGCATTTTAAAGGCAAATCATAACTACTAAAAGTTGAAAAAAAAATAAAGCGACATTGTAAGTGGCTATTTTGTGGTACAAATATATGTGGAGTCTACTTTCGATTTTAGTCGGATCAAAGTGGATTCAGATTTTTCGTAGTGAGACGAAAAGATTAATATATTGTACGTTTAAAACAGATACTGAGTGAATGAGAAACTGATTCTCAAAGTAGACTCATATGGGTTAGAAAATGAAGATAGAACGGTTTATAAGTAGCCTTTGTTCTAAATTTTTTTAAAAAAAATTGAGATTGCAGTTCTATATATACAAGAACCTTTTAGAAGTGTCCTTTTAGAAGTGTTTTAGAAGGAGTTTAAATTGTTAAATATAATTACTCCACTCTTGAATTTAATTTTTTTATTTTTTTGAAAAACACTCTTGAATTTATTAATTAAACAAAAACTATGAATTCGTCCCGAAGTGACTAATGAGATCTTTAATATGTCAATTTTTAGCAAATTCATTCAAATCTACTCTTATCAAATCTACCCAAAAGTCTGTCCTCTATGCTAATCCCTGGATACGAAGAACATAACACAAACCATTGGATATGCAAAGAGCATAACATATACAAACTAAGTTGTTGAGAGTTCAAGAACGTGAGTTTATAAATGTATTATCGAATATGACAAAATCTTTTATAAGATGAAAAATTCTCTTAGATGGACACTTTCAAAAAAAAAAAAAAAAGAATTTAATATATATTTAAAAGCAATAAAAAATCGTGTGCTTCTAGAATTTGAATTTCAGAATCTGTGAATTTTATCGGCCTTGATTAGAGGATTAGCCTTGGCGATGGCATCCCGTCCTTGACCCTTGAAGTCAAAGGTACAATCATGCTTCTCCGGGTACCTGTGGACCCGGCAGAAGGTACAACCGCATCTGCACTTGAATTCCATAAGTCCCACCTTCTTATTACAACTCCAGCACCTACTAGGCGCGGGCGGAGGAGCCGCCGCCGCCTCGCCGCCACTAACTTCCGGCTGAGACGGATTCGACGCCGACGAATCGATTTCTACTCGCAGATTAGCGGACGTATTTAGCGCGAGCTTGTCCATCGCCTCTCGCTCTTCCTTCACGCGGAGATCTCGGTAGCACTTGGAGCACAGTCCCTTCGTCGCCGCCGCGCCAAAGAAGCCGCAGCCGTTTTCGCAGAGTGAGGGTTGCGACGGCGGAAATCCGGTGCCGTAGTCATTCCCGTCGGAACTCATATTGATTTCTATCGGTGTCGGCAAAGAGAGAATAAAGAGGCTCAGAAATCGATTGAGCGGTCAATTTGGATGGATTAGGGCTTGAAGCTGATATATATAAGGGTAAGTTAGTCGGTCGAAGACTACTCCAAGTAGGATTAGTGTTAGCTTCCTGATTTGACTATAGTGCCCTTGTACAAGATTTTTTTTTTTTTTTTAATTATCTCTTCTATTCAATTTCAATGACTTTTCATAATTTTAGTAGGATTCAAACTTTCATATTTTAGTTGGAGTAAGATTTTAAAGTGATCAAACAAAACAATTTAATTAACTTCACGAAGCTAATTCATATACTTTTTTCCCACACATTCAAACATTTCATAAATAACAATTTAAATATAGATAACAATGAAATAGTTGATTGATTATCAAACATTTAAAAATGGACATTAAGCATATTATAATGTGTTTTGAATTTTTAAGTTTATGATTTTTTTTTTTATAAAAATCATATATAAACATGTGAAATGCATATATTTTATTGATGTTAGTTCAAAATATTTTTAAATGGGTTTTATATTTTAAAATTAGTCTATGAAGTCTGCCAACCTGTATAGGCAAGTTTGAGTGAGAGGTCCGCACGAGCTTAACTCATTGGTTGAGTAGGCTATATTTAGAGGAAGAAAGCAAATAGTGTTGAAGTACTTACCATGTTGAACTTCCCTTGAGCTTGATTGCAAGCCCTTGCATCCTTTCATAGTCATCAATCGGTATTCTCTACATGCAATCAAAAAAATATTAACATGCCTGAATGATTACCATAGGCGGTCTTCTCTTCCAAGTGGTGCATAAAAATTTGGTGATAAACCCAGAAGTCATCCATAAAACTCAGCAAGGCACTCCTTGCTGTCTCATCTACCAACTTATCAATCCGAGGTAAAGGGAACAGGTCATTTGGATATGTCTTATTCAAGTCTGTGTAATCCACACACATACGCCATACAGGCTGTTTAGGCATTAGAACTACATTAGTCAGCCAGTTTGGATATTTTACCTCGTCACGAATGTGTCTGGCTGCTAGTAGGGTCTCGACCTCCTTTTTAACGATTTCTCTCCTATCCGTGGATATATATCTTTTCTTCTTAATGATTGGCTTATGGATTGGGTCTATTGCTAACCGGTGTGAAATTATGGCTCTGTTGACTCTCGATATATCCTCTTGACACCAAGCGAAGGCCTTTCGGTTTTTACCCAACACTTGGATAAATTTCTTCATGACTTCTTCAACCAGGCTAAGTGCAATCTTTATCTTTCTTTCTGGGTGTAAAGGGTCAATCTATACCTCCTCTAACTTGACAACCGACTCAGGACGATCAACCAATTCCTCTCGCTCAGTATGTCCAGAGATGGCATGCACTCGCATCTCCTTCTTCCCCATCTTTCGACAAGCATAGAGATAGCATTCCCAGGCTGTTTTTTTGGCGGGGACGACACGCTTTCACATTTCAATTAAAAATTGGTATAACAAAAGATTGAAAAAAAAAATCCTCGAAGAATCTATAAATATATAATACAAATGTTATTGGCTTGGGGAAATGCACAATGCAAAATGCAATCGAATTTCTACGATATATTTTTTTATGACCTAAGTTTATCGGTTTAGTCAAAGAGGTGGTCTCCTATAAGATCGTTTTACCGTCTCAATCCATGAGACGAGTAGACTATAATAAAAATCAATCATAACAGAAATTGGAATATAATCAATAGTTTAAGTCTTATATATAATATTTTATATCATAAGTGTACTATTTTTATAGGAAAACTGTAATAAATAATATACAAGAAATAAATTAATAACATAACATAATTATATATATCATAAGTGCTTTAAGCATTATATATAATATTTTATAGTATATATGTAGTATTTTATATAAAAAAAAACTTTAATTGACAATTTGCAGAAGTAAAGTAATAAAATAACATAATTATAGATACTCTGTATGATCAATACATTAATCCTTATATATTATACTTTATAGCATAAATTTAATATTTTGTAGCAAAACTGTAATAGAAATTTTATAGGAAAATAAAATAATAACATAATTGAATTATTGTAGATATAATGTGTTGTATGCTAGAAAGGTGCTTCCCCACAAGAAATGTGGTGCGATAAGTGTATTCATGTCCACGTGTCTACCCCATATATAGACTTATTTTAAGAAAAATACTTTGGTGTTATCTAAAATGTGTCTTAATTCATCTGTTTATATCTTTAGGTGCATAAATGGTTGGATTGAAGACAATTGTATTTCTTTGGAGACATTTTTTATTTATTTAATACTTAACATTGCATGCAGTGATTATTTATTTAATACTTCGTTTTTTACCATACCACTTTTATGTACATTTATTCCGATGTGCACTCTAAGTTAGATTTATTTAAATCTATTCCACTTGGAGTTATTTTGAGAAAGTGCCACACAATTTAATTTGATAGAAAAGTCTATTCACCCATCTAGACTTTTCACCATCATGTAGATTAAATCAATTAATTAAAATGAGCAAATACCAATTTTGGTCCCACGACTATTAGCAATGACAATTTTGGTCCACATGTTTCATTTCTACCAATTTTGGTCCCACGACTATTGTTTTAGTACCAATTTACATCCACGACTATTGTTTTAGTGCCAAAATTTATCGCACCGATCACCCATCCGTTTAAAACGTGCAAAAATCTAAAATTGTTAAACGTATTTTCATCATTTTCAACTTAATATCTTAATGTGAGTATGAATAAATGGATTTAAGTCCTAAAATCGTTCAAAATTCACAGTTTTCCTCCTCATTTTACCTTAATTTGAGGAGGAGAATTGTGAATTGTGATCGAGCTTAGGGCTTAAATCTCTTTATTCATGCTCAAATTGGGATATTGAGTTGAAAAGGACGAAAATACGTTCAAAAATTTTAGATTTCGGCACGTTTTAAACGGATGCGTGACCGGCGCGATGAATTTTGGCACTAAAACAGTAGTCGTGGGACCAAAATTGGTACTAAACAATAGTCGTGGGACCAAAATTGATAGTAATGAAACATGTGGACCAAAATTGTCATTTTGCTAATAGTCGTGGGACCAAAATTGGTATTTGCTCTAATTAAAATCCTATTATAAAATATTGAACTGCAATTTTGAGAGCCACTCTCTATCTCTCTATCCATGCCAACCTTATTGGTTAGGGTGAGACTTGAACCCGTGACATTCTCTTTGGAATGATAGCAACAATACAATCAAACCACAAGGTTGATTGAATTAGGAAAGGGAAAAGGAAAAATATAGATAGAATTATGAAAGTTGCTATTTATGACAAATTGATATGTTATCGACCAGAGTCCAACATATGCATGGTGGATCATGCTCAT
>CM008345.1:65236-76097 GCA_002525835.2 Ipomoea batatas
TTGAAAACGCTGTCACTTATGACTTGTGATGCTCTCGGTTGAGATTGAGGATCAAAATAAAGAGGGTGCGCCAACCTTGGCTGTATAGAGCAGCGTAGTGGGGGGGGGGGAGTGACGGGGAAGAGGATACGGAGGGTGGGAACTACATCCTTTCGGTGATACCTAAGGGAGCCCGAGACGAGACCACTCCCCCCTTGGAACAAATTCACATTAGAGCATGGTTGAAAAATCGCTACGCGCTCTTCGGGCGCCAACTAAGCGCTCGTGTTTTTTTTTTAAATTTGTTTAATGTTTTTTATTTTTTAAGACTTGATAATTATAAACTATTTAATAATTTGATAATTAATACTAAAATATTAAATATTAACCTAAAAAAATCTAGGGTTTGAACGATTTAGAGTTATTTCGCACAAAATGACATCGTTTTGACTGAAATAACCCATTAAAAAAATACAAAAAAAAAAAAAAGAGGAAACAATATATAATCGGTCGGCGCATAGGCGACCTAGTTGGCCACCTAGCTAGCTGACCGCCTAGACCACCGAATATGGTGATACGCTAGGCGGCCGGCCGGTGTCTAGCACCTATCGCCACCTAGGTGCGCTTTTTGCAACACTGCATTAGAGAGGATGATTCATTTTTGGCAAAATCAACGCGGACTTCGTGAACGGATGGCTGCAATGCACACGGGTCTCGTGGGTCTGGGGAGGACCCTTGATAGCTTAGAATTCACTTTCCTTTCTTGTACACCTTGGGCTAAAAAAAAAATATTTTATAATTCCTCTTGATGTATGCCTCCGAGAAAAAAAATTTCTTAAACACTACGCCTCCGGGCTTCACCTTAAGAAAATATTTTGTGCCAATATTTCTAGATTTTGCTTCAACAAACGTTGCCATTTTATTTGGATTGTGTATGCCCCTCAAGTTTCCCCAGTGCCCGAGTTTAACTTAATACTCTCACGGCCCGAGGCCAGATTCTAAGGTGCTCGGGTCCTCTCGCTCTTTGTTTCGGTCAAATACTTTTAAGTCACAACCCCTCATTCCCTCAAGGACTCCAGACTTATACTTACATTAAATTGTTTAGTAAAATTAATTATTGAATTAGCTTATAAGTTTAAAAAAGAAACAAAATGATAAACTAATATATTAGGATTTTGATTAATTAAGGGTAGATGATGTCAATCTGTAAATTAATCAAGATTTAAAAAAACAAATTAAAAAGCAATGAGCCTATTTTGAAAAAATAAACTATTATTTTAAACTTCTCATGTTTAACCAAAAAGAGCTTATAGTTTATTTGTAATCAGTGTTGCAAAAATCCCGCTTAGGCACCGATTAATCGGCACTAGGTACTGCCCGACCGCCTAGCGTATCACCATAATTTGGATAGGTGGCCGGCTGACTAGGTGGCAACTTAGGCCGCTAGCTTAGGCGCTAATCGCCTAGACCTCCTAGGCATTGACTAGGTGTCCGATTAGCTATTATTTTTTATTTTAAAAAAATGAGTTATTTCACTCAAAACAACATCGTTTTGAGAAGAAAAAAAAACACTAAATTATTCAAAGTCTAGATATTTTTAGATTAATATTTAATATTCTAGTATTAACTATTAAAATATTAACTATTTATAATTATTAGTCTTAAAAAATTTAAATAATTTAAATAATTTTTTAAAAAAATAAAAAAAATACACGAACGTGTAGCTGGTGTAGGCGCTGATTAAAAAAATATTTATACTAATAATATTGTTTCTTATCACCAAAAAATTTAAATTCCATCTTATAACAATGTTATATTTCTTATTTTAATCATCATTTAATTTTACTAACTTTTTGTTATTCACATTATTCAATCACACTTGTTGGGTATCTAAATCTAATCTTTTTTCTTCTTTTTTTTTTTTTTTAGCTTTATCTAAAACTAATCTAAAAACATAATAAGTCTCAATCAAGACTATATCCTTCATTTATGTCATTTTTTTTGGTAATGTATTCGTTTTACTTTAAATGTTGTACACTTTTAAATTTTTAATAGACAAAATTGTCTCTACTACATTCTCCTTAGACAAAAGTACCCTTATATCGTCATAACACCGTTACTTTTTAATTCTAACATTGATAACTCCATCATTATTACAATACACATATATTTATCATATCTTTTTAATATTCTTTAATTATCATTTTATTAAAATCATTATATAATTAATTTAATAGTTTATTATATTTTAATTAAATTTCTATGAATGATAAATCATATATGTGTATAAAATACATATATTATTGTGCATATAATTCGAATTATAATTTTTAATTATTTATATTATTAATATTTTAATATTAAACATGAATGTTTGCGTATCGCGTAAATACTAGTGTTATTATAAGAACGAATTTTTTTAAAATACCAAAACATAACTTAATATTGTACATATATAATTTATTATATTTAGTACAAAAATAGCAATTTTATTCCGTGAAAATTCCAAATAATAAAAAAAAGGAGTTGAGGCGGAGAATTCTCAGCAAACCGAGAGGCAAAGCTGTCATTTAACCCAATCTGCAAGCTTTTTCCTAAAAGGCCATGGAGTATTTGTGTTTACGTTGATTAAACTCTCTCTTTCTCTTTCTCTCTCTATATATATATATAATTAAACCCTCTCGTCTCTCAATTACAATTCCTCTCCCATCCGCCATTTTTCTCCTTTCCCTCCTCCTTTGAAGCAAGAGCAACAATAACAACAACAACAATGCGCCAAGCTTAGAATACATGCACAAATTTGAAGCCACGCAATCGGTCCCGTATACGCTCTGCACCTTTTTATGGTTTTTCTTTTTTAAATTCATCCGCCGGGGGGGATATATCCGTTGCCCATTCTCTTAAAGGCTACGTTTTGATCGTGGATCGCCGGGTCTCGGTTCGGCGATGATGACGTTTGCTGCCGGGGAGGGGGCGGCGGCGGCGAAGAGTCCGGGGCCGGGGGAGGATCGCAATGGGGCGTATTATGTGAAATTGAGGAACGATGAGTTGGAGGAGAGCAGCGGGGACTGCATCGGCGGGGATGGGTCGCCTTCTTCCCAGGCGGCGGAGGCGGTGGTGGCGGTGGGTTGTGAGGTCGGTGGTCGGTGGTGGTCCTTCTGGTGGTGGGCCAAGCTGCTCCTCTTGCTTATCTTTCTTGGCGTTTTGGCTGCCGTTTTTCTCATTTGGGTCGGCCCCTTCTTCATGGATAAGGTCCACCACTCTCCTTTTTCATTTTCAATTTTTTGTTGGTTAACAGCTAAACATAATTATTTCTGCAATTTTTTATTTTTTATTTTTCATTTCTAACATTTCAATCTATCTGATGATTGGGATGGAAACATTAGCCTAGAAAGTAAATTGATATTATCCTAGAAAATCATTAAAGATCTGTTTCTTTAGATTTCAAATTTGAACAATTTTGCTTGTAATGTGGAGCAAGATTTTAAGGTAGTACTGTATGATAGTATGTTACTCCACGAATTATCAGAGGGACCCCACAAGAGTTTTGAAATTTCTCCATGAGAAATCAGATTAGCTGGACTTGATGAAAAACACCCAGCCTTAGAGAAGTAGCATATTTATATTTATATTCTGTGCTGCTTGTTAATCTCTAATGGATTTATATGAACATGGCTAGAATTAATGGGTATAAACCCCGTCTTGTGACCCTAACCGGCAAAGAACCATAAGGAGGTAAACCAGCCTAGGTTGCCCATAGCTGACCGGCTCAAACCAAGAGGGTTGGAATTCGAACTCGTGACCTTGTGATTACAAGTTTATATCCTTAGCTATTTTCGCTGGGGTTACCCCCGTAGTGCCTTGTTCAAGCAATTGCAACGTGTTTGTTTTGTTATCTTTTAAGTCTTGGGTTCCTCCTGGTTGGAAAGCTAGTTGCAGATTTGCTATCTTTATTTCCGAGTACCTTGATGCTTATGCCACTTGCTAACCAAATTATTTACCTTCTCAGGAAATCATCCCGATATTAAATTGGGAGACGAAAACATTCAGCCCACCAGTTCTAGCGGTTTTTGTCTTTGGTTCTGTAGCACTTTTTCCGACCTTTCTTTTGCCTTCTACTCCCTCCATGTGGGTGGCGGGGATGTCTTTTGGATATGGGTATGGGTTTCTGCTGATTATTGGAGGTGCAGCTATTGGAGTTTCACTTCCATATTTCATAGGCTATCTTTTCCGCCGAAGAGTCCAAGTAACTATATTTATTTGTTTTCTAACATTTATAGCTTCCTATTCTTTGGATTGCTTTATTGAGCAGCAGAGGTGACTTTTTCTTTTTCTTTCTCTTTCTTGCCAGGTGTTTATAGAAAGATATCCGAAGAATGCTTCTATGATTAGACTAGCCGGTGAAGGGGATTGCCTTAATCAATTCCAAGCTGTGGCATTGATCAGAATATCTCCATTTCCTTACATAGTATACAATTATTGTGCAATGGCTACGGGAGTCAAATACTTTCCTTATTTGTTGGGTTCACTGGTAGGCATGGTGCCAGAGATATTTGTCGCAATTTATACGTAAGCTCTCGCTTTCTCTTCCACATTCATGAACATGCACTCACACAGATATACACACCGATCATTTATATACATGGTAAGAAGCATATGTGCACCAATGAAGTCAGAGACGTTTGCGCTTAATGTAATGGCATAGGGTTATGTAAGACTAGTAGTAAAATATTCATCTATCCACTAACGTGCACACCCAATTATTTTTATTCTATAGTTTGATTGGAGACGCATCATACCATCAAAAACATTCTTTGTGCATAGTTGTTGGATATGATTTCATTGCCTTCACATTCCCATAGCGCTGATGACTGTTATAATGAGTGATTTTTTTTTTGGGGGGGGGGTGACTTTGTTATGGAGATTTTGCAATGAGGAAGAATTATGGTGAACAAACTGTAACAAGAAACCCGTAAAATAGTAATACTTGATGTTAGTAAGCAAATCTTGAAATGTCTAGACTTGTTTCTGTGTTTTTGCAAAGAAAGAAAACTTTGTAATACAATGATGTGTTAAGCTAAGGCATTCTATTTATAGTGTTGCAAAATTTGGCTTAGGCAGCTGCCTAGGCGCTAGGCGTCCCTAGGCCAATGGGATTAAGGCATTATTCGCCCGTTTGTTGGCTGACTAGGCAGATTAATTGGCCGATTAATTATATATATATATATTTCAAATCAGTTTTTTTTTTCCTCTCAAAACGATATGGTTTTGAGCGAAACAAACCAAAATCTTAAAAACAAACAAGACTGCACAGTATCATAGTTGTTGAAGGTTGTGACCATTGTTCATGTCACTGAAACTCTGAAACTATTACTCCGTATACATTTTGTGCATGGCAGTTCAAATAAGTTATCCATTTTTAATGGCAGTTTGTTGTAATGAATTATAATTATAATTATAATTGTTACTCCATATTATTATTATTTTTTCTTTCACTGTTGTGTGAAGTTCTTGTGAGACAGTGTTAGGCTTTGGCTTAGTCATGCAAGTTTTGTCCTACATATTTAGGCTCCAGCATTGTCCTTACCCGTTTGAATAGAAATGCTAAAAGTTTTTACTTATAGCGTTGTTTGCATCTTTGAATAGCGAGGCAATATCATAATAGCGTTGTTTCACGACATGAGACTAATCTAGCTGAGCCTCAGTGCACATTCAGGGCATCTCTCTGCATTAGCTCTTATTTTTGTAACAAGAATACGTGTAACACTAGTTTTCGGGCTATTTCTTTTTTCTCTATGTTGCATTAGCCCTTCTTTTCTTAATTTTAAATCGTGAACACAACTGCTATTTTTACTCAAATTTGTATATATATCTCGAAGCTAACATAGTATCCTCCTTTTTCTCAGCGGCATCCTGATAAAGACGCTGGCAAATGCTTCCCACGACCAACACTCCCTATCAGCTCCACAGATCATCTGCACAGTCTTCGGTTTTTGTCTCACCGTGGCCACCACAGTACTAATAACAGTATACGCAAAAAGGCGGCTCAAGCAACTGCAGGCAGACGATGAACTGTTGCTGCAATGAACTCCCGCCAGCTTTATCTCTATTGCCCCCATTAAGACCCCAAAATGGCCTAGACCGCCAATCACTTGATGGGGTTCGAGTTCAAATGTTCAATAAGTACTATTACTGTATAAGGGATGCACAAAAGAGCTAAAAGAGGAAGCCAATACTAACACAGTAACACCACTAACATTTTGTTTCTGCAGTTTGTATAAAAGAAGATAGGGTTTGCCTTTTTTGAAGTGTCGCCGTGGCTTCTTCTTCACTTCTCTGCGTTATCTTTGTAAGTCATCCTTGTTCATATTTGAAATCCACTGCATTCTTCTTTATGTACCTGGACATTATTAATTTTAACTTAAAATAGTGAAATTATCTTTATGAATTTGATTTCTTCCCATTTCTTTTGTTTATTTAATGTAATAGTGGTGTCATATATTTGTAGTGTGTTTTTTTTTTCTTCTACAGTAAATTGTTTTTTTTATCCTTTTGTAAGTAATTGGTTTAAATTGTATATAAAAATAAATTAGATTCTATTCTTTTGTTCATATTGAGCTGCCCTTTGAGAATACATTCAACTGAAAAATGCTTGGCTTATGCTATAAGTAAATGGTGGAATTAACATAATTTATGCAAATGGAAATGGACCAAAATGGAAAGCACAAAGCTTGTGTTTGTTACTAAAAGTTGATTACAAAGGTAGTGTAGTTAAGCCGTCGTTATACTGTGGACCATGAGTCATGGTTGATACTGCAGTTGTGTTGAACTGATACAGTTGTGTTGAAAGGATACTGCAGTTGTGTTGAAAGGGAATTGCAGTTGCGCGAAACAGAGGCCGTATCATCCATCTGGAACTGTAGTTGTGTTGAAAAGATACTGCAGTTGTGTTGAACGGATGAATGACCTCTGTTCCAAGCAACTGCAGTTTCCTTTCAACACAATTGCAATATCTGTTCAACACAATTGCAGTATCAGCTATGATCATGGTCCACAATATAATTTGCGGTAGTTAAGAGGTAGCATGTACTTTTTGTACAATGAAAATGGTACGACGGTTATAGTTCTTGAGTGTAATAACAAAATTTAAATGGTGAAGAAGTTGATTAGACTTTATTGATTAGATTTTATGGGTTAAAAATGAATATTGGGCCAACTTTATGTGGGCGAAGTCATTTAGGCCAACCTTGGACTAGACCAATCACTATTCCATGGACTATGGTTCACACATTTGTGTGAATTATAAATAAAAAGTGCATTTTTTAATTTACTAAAAGTATATTATTCATATACATAAAGTACATTATTTGAGAGTACATGACTTTGTATATATTATCAAATAATGTATATTCAATACACAAATAATGTACTTTTAATATATTAAAAATGTATATTGCATTCATAGTCCACACAGCTATGTGGACCATGGTCCACACAATAATTTACTGTACTAGACCAATCATTATATCATAGACTATGGCGTTCGTCTTGTAAAGTGAACAATTGATATAAGGTACATTTTTTTTTATACTAAAAGTATATTTTTAATACACTAAATGTTATTTTAAAAAGAAATTATTTTATTTGAATACTGACTATTAAATAATGTACTTTCAATATAAAAATAATGTAAATTTAATATATTAAAAATGTATATTTATTCACGGTCTACACTATAATATGGGTCATGGTCAACAATATAATTCGCGGATTGTTATGCCGTGGACCCAAGGTGGACCTGAGTCTACATTCACATACACTATACTCTACATTCACATACACTATACTCTATATTCACACTTTGTAAACTCTACATTCACATATTACAGGATTATATGATACTTTACATTCACACTTTGTAAACTCCACATTCACACATTACAGGATTATATGTTTACTAACTATATTACCATTGTTATGCATTCACACATTCAAAACTCTATATTCACAGGTCTTGTACTCTATATTCATAGGTCCTGTACTTTATATTCACAACTTAAAGAACTCCACATTCACACATTACAGGACTACAAGTTACTAGAACTTCTAAACTCTATTACAGATTCACACATGCATAACTCTACATTCACGATTTCTATACTCTACATTCACACTTTGAAACATCTACATTCACACATTTTTAGACAACTCTACATTCACACAATCATAAGTCTACATTCACGATTTCTATACTCTACATTCACACTTTGAAACCTCTACATTCACACATTTTTGGGCAACTCTAATTCAACAATGTGTTTACTATTAGAAAAAAAAAAAAAAAAAACGACGTAGTTTTGGACCCAGGTCCACCTTGCAAGGTGGACCTGGGTCCACGGAATAATTTGCCATAATTTGCTGTAATAGACCAACCTCACCCTTCTCGTTCGGATAGCCCAAAGCTTGGGCTTTTAAGGTTGCATGTCTTGATTACTCATTAGTAAGTTCTACATGATATGTTGTGATTAGTTTGTTGTGAAATTAAACTTTTTTTTTTCTAATGATAGAAATCGGTTGTCATTATCTGAAGATATGCATTGGGTAAACTTTGTTCAAATGTAATGACTCAACTAAACAATTATTTTTTGAAAGGAACTAAACAATTATTTGATTGAACAATTAATAAATTATAACACAATGCGTCATGTTAGACAAGCTTCTTTAGCGATACTATTATGTCACATTCTATGGTTCTCACTTCATCTCTTGCAAGATGCCAGTTGCCACTTATTCATTATATCATAGACCACTGACCACTGACATTAACGTTCATTTTTAGTATATTAAAATTTATTTTTAGTGTATTATATATTCATTTTTTAAAATTTGTTTTTAGTATATTGTATATTAAAAATGAACACTCTATCTTTCCAAAAAAAAAAAAAAAAAGAGCATTCTATATATTAAAAATAGATATTTATTAATGATCCAAATATTTTATATATTAAAAAAATATTTATTAGTGATTGAACTTGTAACACGACTCATGATTCACAGTATAATTTGCCGTTGCCACTGCAAAAATGAACCATTTGGTCCTCCATTTCCACTGAGCCCACAACAGAATGGGGAGAAGCCATGATGGGCTGCTGGCTTTATATATAAATGTAACCATTTCTGTAAAATGTCCCTTTAGGGACACTTCATAAGAGTAACCAATTAGACGTTTAAGTTGCACTATTTTTTTTTGTTTTATAATGAAGGAGGTGATACCAAAAGCAGCGATCTAGACTTTTGATTAGGTACAACCCTCGTAAATGGGCAAATTATATCATGGATAAGGGTGATTTTGCATTGTGTACCCTAATTCAAAATGACTTTCAAATAATGTGTGTGCAGTTAGCATATTATGTGTCTGTAAATAAATTAAAGATACATATTATGTGTTTGTAGTTAAGATATTATTGTACTGTTTAGTAAATGGTTCTTAGCTGATTGTGTTATAGAAGGTATGACTACTTGATAACATTAGCTGATTGTGAAAAAGTGTTTAGTAAATTAGCTGTCACTGTTTGGTACAATTTTTTTTTTATCAAAAAGTTAATTGAAAAGGTTATTTTGAGCAACTTTTTGAATTTCAACCTTTTGGAGTTACAAAAAGCTTATTAACCAAACACTTATATTGATATTTTAACCAAGTCAACCAGATAATAGTGGTCAAATAAGTCAAAATTGACTGATAGGCTAACTAGTTTACCAAACAGGGTCTATATGTCTATAGTTAACAAATTAGAGCAAATATCATTTTTAGTCCCTCAACTATAATATATGTATCAATTTTGGTCCTTGACTATTAAAAATTTCAAATTAGGTGCATGACTATTCAATTTGTATCACATTTGGTCCTTGACTATTAACATTTTCAAATTAGGTGCATGACTATTCATTTTGTATCACATTTGGTCCTGCCGTTAATTAACTATTATTATTCTACGAAACATGGTCCACACATTTGTGTAAAACATAAATAAAAAGTACATTTTAATATATTAAAAGTACATTATTTATATACATAAAGTATATTACTTCAGGGTCGGCCGGGGCTGGCCAGGGCGACCGCAGAAAAAAATATTTTATATATAGTTCAATATTTTAATACTTGATAAAAAAATTTTAGAATCTATATATTGGTCTTAATTGTAAGTAAAAAAAATAAAATTTTAGAAGTAATTGAATTGACATCGAAATTTGGGTGAATAAATTTGTATTTAAATATGCACGAAAATGTCACTAATTTTAAACTAAATTTTGAAATGTATTTTTTTCTTTGTTGAATTTTATGCATTATATTTAGACAAAAAAAATCATTACTTTTCCACTTTTGTCATAGAATACAATAGCTTGAAGTCTATACGGATTTCGACTCAATTACCTTAGTTATAGGATTTTCTAGAATTTCTAGACTTCTATATTTATATTTTATAGGTCTTTTTGGATTATGCTTCTTACTTTTATAAATAGATTTCTCTTTGTATTATTATAGTGAGATCTAAATGTTAAAAAAAAAAAAAAAATCTCTCTTCTCCATTGTTCTTGTCTCTCTATTATTATCTTTGTGTTTTTTCGTTTTACTCTATTATATTTAGATTGCAATTTTACTCTATTATATTTAATTAGATTGCATCTCAAAATAAAAATAGTGAAGGTCCAAATTAAACTATTAGACAAGACTCCTATTTTTAATGGAATAGCCTTGCATTATTTGAAAGTACATGATTTTTTATATATTTCAATATACATTCAATACATAAATAATGTACTTTTAATATATTAAAAATGTATATTGCATTTATGGTCCACACAGGTACGTGGATCATGGTTT
>CM008345.1:144247-167721 GCA_002525835.2 Ipomoea batatas
TAGATTCTAGGCTAGATGCACTTACCCAATCCTAGACAAGCTTAAAGGAGCAATCTTGACTTGAAAACTTGTAGGAGAAATGAAGATAATTTTTGGATGATTTAATGGTGAAAATGGCGTGAAAGGCAAGAGTAGGGAGAAGAAGGAGTGAAAACTTTTAGGGGTTTTTGATCTTCAAAATATATACTAAGAATACATACAATATTTAGGGTATAGGACATTAATATGAAGTGGGCTTTAGTCACATATATTATAGGAGTTATAGGAATTAAATATATTCAAGACTAGTAAGTTGGGCTAATGAATTCACCCCTTACAATTAAGTATAATAATTAGGACAAGGAAGCCCATAAAATGTCTTAGAAACATTATATTAATATATATACTCAAGAATTTGGGCTTGTAGGAATATTTAATTACAAAGATTGTAAGGATCCAAATTGAATAAAATCCCTTACAAGAATAAATTCAATTAATTGGGCTCTTGATTAGAATAATTAAATTAGGCTCAAGAATATATATATGTATATATATATTAAATTGAAAGAATTAGCCCAATTGGAATTAATTTAATTATCCAAAGAATTGATTAACGAACGAAAGGCCTGAACGAATTTACGGGGTGTTACATAAAGAACACAAAAGCACAAGTAATAAACATAAATCTTGCAAAAGAAAAGAGATAAGGGAAATAAAACTTCTCTATTTAAATAAATGGTAGAATCTTGAAATCCAAGCTCCAAATCCAAGATTACAAGCTTCAAATATGTTTAGAAACCTAAATCTAATACTAATATAACCTAAAAATATGAAAGGAAGTGAAAGGAAATGACTAGGGTTCGAACAAGGTCGAAAACCGTGGAAATTAAGCTCAATTTGAGCTTAAATAGTGAACAGGGCACCGAGGAACGCCCTCAGGGACGGACGTCCCTAAGGTAGTACGTGTTATTCCAATGAGTACTGAAATAGAGGGACGGCTAGGCAAACGAGCTGATAAGCACCAAGAATACCACTTAAAAAGGGTCTTAATTGGATTAAAAGTGCAACGTTTTGACATCCGAGTATAACAATTGCATGAATTTTAGCTTAGATGTGATTAAAATCTTCTAATGTCATTCCTAGGAAGAGTTTTTAGGTATTTTACAGGTTGGAGAGGGATTTGAGGCTAAAAAAGAGCAGAAGACAAACAAATCGCAATGCAGTATCGTCCCACGCAGCCTCACACGCATGGAAACTTTCCAGGAATCATCCACGCCCACCACCTTGTGTCACCCATATAAATCCATCTTGCCCTAAACCTAGAGGAGAAGGCAGAAAAATCATAGAATAGAGTAGAATAGAGCTAGAGGGTTTTCTCCCCTCTTGGGGGAGAATTCCATTTTCTTCTAGTTTAGATTAGATCCAAGGGCAAGAATGAAGATTGGGATTTCAAGAACAAGGTTGTAAAGATCCCCTTTCTAAGGGTGGTAACTATTCTCTCCATTTCCTAATTTAATACTTGTTTCTTTGAGATTTCCTTTCTTTTTCTTGTTTCTTTAGAATGTTAGAGTAGATTAGAAAGGGGATTGGTGGCCCCAAGGTAGATCTATGTGGATGTTTAATATTATTGCTTTTTGAATTGTGAGTTGTTTAGTTGTTGGATGATGAACTTGTGTGGATGATGTTCTTCAAGCTTTGTGCCTTTTGTGGCCACATTAGGTAGCAAACCCAAAGGAAGTGAGTGTGTGCGCGATAGCGGCCACCCACGAGTCTAACTCACC
The DNA here is from genome assembly GCA_002525835.2 of Ipomoea batatas. NCBI lineage: Eukaryota > Viridiplantae > Streptophyta > Magnoliopsida > Solanales > Convolvulaceae > Ipomoea > Ipomoea batatas. The sequence goes on from CM008345.1 coordinate 146,008, forward strand.
CACATCTCCGCTCTTAGTCCGAAAGGACAAGATCCGAGAAGAGTGGTAGACAAAGTGTTCGATGAAATGCCCCAAACTTGGGACATTCCTTGAAGCTAAAGTTCACAAGACGCTTGGTAAGGTCCCAAAATCTGTGTGCCTTGAAGGATAGGCCACATTACGTCCGGCCAGGAGACGTAAAACCATGGCGCACTTGGGAGGCAGTCCCAATGTTATCTTACATTTTCTTTCAATTTTTCTTATTATTTATAGTATGCTTTTCTTTATCGTTATTTTAATAATGTTTCTATAACCTCGGTTAAGCTAACAAGTATAGATCATAAGCCCGAGAGTTACAAATTGCCCGCAATCGATCAACAAACATCATCATTAGCAAAAGAAGGAAGGGAAACCTAGGTAAAATCTTACACAAAAAGCCTTCCACGCCTACCACCACACGTGTAGGCAGGCGTGGAAAAATTCAAGCAAGCAGCCACGCCACTCACACGCGTGTGAGTAGCCGTGGGAAGAAACCAGAGAGCTCCCACACCCACCACCACGCGTGGAAGCGTGCGTGGACGGGCACCAGACTTTTCGCGGACTTTTCGCGCGAAGTGGTTTAAAACCCTTTCCTTGCTTCATTTCTTCACCACCACGAGCAAAAACTCCCTCAAACTGAAAATATACATCTCTAAAGCATTTCCTTCCAAGTTTCTCAACTTTTCTTAAGGATCCTAAGTCATTTCCAAGGTAAGAACACATTCTCTTTTGCTATTTACTTGTTTAATGGAGAACTTGTTCTCTTTGAAGCATATCTCCATGGGTTTTTCTTGTTTAAGATTTTTCTTGAGATATATTGTTATGGGATGAATTAGTAGACTTGTAATATGCCTACATTGCTTCTATGCACTAGAAATTTCATGTTTTGCTATCTCTTTGTGACTAGATCTTGAAATTGCTTGATTTGGATATTCTATTGTCATGATGAGATCCTTGTTGTTATAGTGAGCATGGTGGGCAAAGTTTGCAACTTTCCTACTCTATAGGCACTACATTGCTATATTCCACTAGTTATTTGGTTCAATTTTGACTTTCATGTTTTTTCCATTTTTCAACCTTGAGCTAGTCTTGAGGAAGAAGATGAAGTTGACCATATGTTGACCTTTTGACTATGAAATGAGTATGGAATAGAATGAGCTAATCTTTGCATGTATATGATAGAATTGTTGATAAATATCAAAATGATGATTACATGCAATGAGTTCTTATGTTCTTTTCTCTAAAATGTGCAATGTTGTTCATATTCAATGTTTAAAGAGGAAAATGTTTTTCCTTGTATTGTGCTTTGCTTGTCAATGTTATAGGAAAAATGTCTTCTCCATATGACTTTGCACAACAAATAGCTAGAATGCTCCAAAAGGGAAAGGCTCTTGTGGAAGAACACAGTGCTAGAAACGCAAATACTCGCTATATTAAAGTACCCACCGGAGATCAAATCTTATTGATGACACCAACCATGCTGGGTCGGTACAGACAATTGTTGAACTTCCCGATTGTGCAATGGAAATATGTCGACTTGACAGTGCTGGAGGATTTTGAATGTAAGTACGGGCTGGAGAGGTTAATCGTCGAGCCTTATTGGAACAACTTGTTGAGCTGGAGGTGATATGATCTCATTTGTGCATCATTATCTGACTGTTTTAGATCATATTTGGAGCTTAAATGTATTAAATTGTCGCCTCCAATTCATGTTTCCTTGATTTCTAGTGTAGACATGATTTATTATTGAATTTGGTGCTTTTAAGGCATTTGTTATTATTTCGAAGCCATTTTAGATCAAACGCAAAGCAAAGGGATGTTTGAGGACATGATTTGGAGTCAAAACAAATGAAGAATGCTGATTTTAGAGTAGGACGCGTCCGGGAGCCCGCCCGTCGAGACAAATTACTTCAAGACGTGAAGATTTGAGCCAACAGCTGGCTCGACGCATCGAGCTCCAGGCTCGACGCGTCGAGAAGACGCCGTAGTATATTTCCAGAAAATTATCCAAGCTCGACGCGTCGAGCTACAGTCTCGACGCGTCGAGAACCGGCCGTATGAAATTCCAGAATTTGTCGAAGGCTCGACGCGTCGAGAGTTCTGCGCAGTACAGTGGCGGGAAAGCCTATTTTGCCCCTATTTTGTGCTCCCACTATAAAAAGCTCATTTTCCAAGAACCCTAAAGGGAGCTGCGTTTTTGGGGAGGCAAAAAGGAGTGAGAACAAGGTGTTGTCTCTTCCATGGAGTGAAGGAGGGATCCACCATTCTTGGAGAAGAAGATAGTCATCTCAAGGAGATATGAAGGCTTAGGAAGGAAGAAGGAAGCTTGGAAAGCTATATTTGGGAGAATTTCTTTTCCTTTCCTTTACTTTCTAGTCTTTGTAAATTCTTTATTACTTGAGCTTTGAATTCTATTATAGCCATGATTGGCTAAAGTATTTTGGGATTTTTGGGTGAAAGGTGTTGATGAATCCTTTGCCTTTGTTCTTTATATTTCAATGTTATATCTACATTTGGGTTTATGACTTGTTATGCATTTGTGTTTAATGTTGATGATGCTTGTGATTAAGGATCCAATTGCTTGCTTCGTTTGCTAATTTTATATCTTGATGGGAGTTAGGATATAATCTAGGGCACCCACATTTGCATCTTGCTTGCACCTCTGGGAAAAGAGTGTTTAGTGTAGTTGTTTATGATGCTTGATCTACCCCTTGTCTTGTAGGAATTATGGGAGTGATTCCCCTCTTTAAGTGCATCTAAACACTTGTCTAACCCAATTACGATGTTTCACCTTAGTTTGGCATTAGGTGACTAAACACCTAAACCTGGAAATCCCTTTTTTCCTTCTATTTGTTTTCATCAACTAAGCTTTAGTTATTCTCGTTTATTGCAACCTTTACAATCGTTCAAACATCAATTTCGTTAGGATTAGCTTCACATGAGTATGTTAGTAACTAGTGCTTGATGTGCCCCGCTTCCCTGTGGATCGATACCCCGGAATACTCCAGGTATTTGAATTGTTATGAAATATACTGCAATCAAATTGGCGCCATTGCCGAGGAGGTGGCGTTTAAGTATTGACATTAGTGAAAGTTTTATTCTAGGAGTCTAATCCATTATTTTTCTTTATTTTTACTTACCCATAACAAATTTGCTTTGTTTAGTGTGATCTTGTCTTTTTAGGTACTTGTTGCATGCAAACACGGTCATTGGGGAAAGAAGGATTATTGCCTTTGGACCTTGAAATTGAAAGGAGAGCAAAGTACCTTAGAAAGCAACGAAAGATGGCACACGCTTAAGGAAATATTAATTTAAATCTTAATGGAGATGGAAACGGCAATGGAAATGGAAATGGTGATGGGAACGGAGTTAATCAACCCGCACCGGCTAGGAGAGCTATGTCCGATTATATTGCACCCGATTTGGAAGAACGTGATAGTATCAACATTCCGGGTGTAGAAGCCAACAATTTAGAAATCAAACCGGCTATAATACAAATGGTTTCATCGGATCAATTCGGAGGATCACCCATGGAAGATCCAAATGCTCATATTACTAAGTTCCTCCGGATTTGTAGCACATTCAAGATGAACGAAGTTCCTGCCGAAGCGATCAAACTCCGACTCTTTCCTTTTTCAGTGAGAGATAAAGCTCACAGTTGTCTTATCTCATTTCCAGCAAATTATTTTGATAGTTGGGATCAACTCCATAGGGAGTTTTTGAATCTATCCGATTTCGAAGACTCAACGGATGAGGAGAGCTATACAAAACTTCAAGCAAATCCCAAATGAATCTCTAGCCGAGTCGTGGGAGAGATTTAAGGAACTACGAAGACAATGCCCTCATCATGGCATTCAAGGATGGGACTTAATGATGGCTTTCTATGAAGGTTTACTTGACAATTCAAAGATTTTAGTTGATGCTTCATCGGGAGGTTCATTCACGGTTCTTGAACCCGCTCAAGCGGAGGAATTATTAGAGAAAATTGCTATGAATGGATCTACTTGGTATTCGGAGAGGTCTACTCAAAGACTTGTTGGTGGTATTCATGACGTAGAGCAAATATTCGCGTTATCGGCTAAGGTGGATAACGTGGCAACCATGGTTCAAAAGCTAGCTCAAATCACTATCAAAAATCAAAATGTGAGCTATGCTTCTACTACTTCTTCTCCCTCGAGACCCGTCATGATGTGTGATTTATGTGGAGAACATAACTCGGGAGAATGCTTTAATGATGATACGAGTTCTCAATCTTCTATGGAGAATGTGGATTTAGTAGGATATGGTAGGCAACAACAATCATTCCAACCGCAAGGGGCCTACAGTCCTAATGCAACAAGAAACCATCCCGGTTTCTCATGGAGTAACCCAAATGGGGCGGCGAATCCTCAAAGTTATGGCAATAGAAACCCACCTCCGGGATTCCAAGGTCAACAAAATTTTAGAGGGGGTCAAACACAACCATTTAGGCCAAATCAAGGATTTCAACCCCAAGCTCCTACTATTCAACCAAGGCCACCACTACCTACTTTGGAAGCTCCACCTCCACCGAATTGGGAAGCTATGATGGAAATGATGGTGAAGTCTCAATTACAGAGTGATGAAAGATTTAGACAAGTGACGGAGAGGTTGGACCAATTGAGTACTCATAACAAGATGCTAGAAAATCAAATAGCAAATCAAGCCTCAACCTCTAGCACCAAGGTCACGGGGATGTTGCCCGCTTGTCCCGAAAATCCAAGAGAGCACATGAATGCTATCACCACTAGGAGTGGAAAGCAACTTGAAGGTCCACCTTTGCCCACTAGTGAACAAGTTCTAAAGAAGAAGCCGGAAGTTGGAGATGAAAAATCGAAGGAGGATGTTACCGTTCAAGACAAAGAAAAGGATTCAAGCCCATGTAATTCAAAGGAAGATGAAACACAAGAGCTTGAACCTAAGTTGAAGCAAACACCACCACTTCCATTCCCACAAAAATTCAAGAAAGCTAAAGTGGAAGAAAGAAGAGCCAAGTTCTTAAGCTTGATCAAGCAATTGGACATTTCCATTCCTTTGCTTGATGCCATTACCGAAATTCCTTCATATGCAAATTTTTTGAAGGAGATTTTATCAAACAAGAGAAGATTGGAAGACCGTGAAACCGTGGCGGTCAATGAAGAGTGTAGTGCTTTGATACAAAACAAGCTTCCCCCAAAGCTTAGAGATCCCGGGAGTTTCTCTATCCCTTGTGTCATTGGAGGATCTCTTGTGCAAAGAGCTTTGTGTGATTTAGGGGCTAGCGTGAGTTTAATGCCCTATTCCTTGTGTAAGAAGTTGCAACTTGGAGAACCAAAGCCCACCTCCATGACCTTGCAATTGGCGGATAGATCGGTGAAGCACCCCGTTGGAGTCCTTGAGGATGTTCCGGTAAAAATTAATAAATACTACATCCTGGGTGACTTCGTGGTTTTAGAAATGGAGGAAGATGCTAATGTTCCAATCATTCTTGGGAGACTGTTTTTGGCAACCGCCGGAGCGGTGATTAATGTTAAAAAGGGAACTCTAGTGCTCGAAATTGGGGATGATAAAATTGAATTTAATGTTTTTGAAATGGCTAACAAATCTCCTTGTCTTGATGAATGTTTTTGTGTAGATACCATTGACTCATGTGTTGGGGAAACTCTTGGCGAAAACAATTGGATGTCTAATTATCCTTTGCAAGACGACATGGGAGATACCAATGAAGAAGAACACATGGAGGAAGACACAAGTGGTGATGACGATCCTTTAACACCACTACCAATGTATGAAGCATTAAGCCTTGGAGATCACTTAGCTAGCCAAAAAGAAAATATCACTCCAAAGGTAGAATTAAAACCCTTACCTTCGGAGTTGAGGTATGCTTTCCTTGGTCCAAATTCTACTTATCCCGTCATTGTTAATGCAAATTTAAATGATATTGAAGTTGAAAAGTTGTTGCATGTTTTGAGAAAGCATAAGAGGATCATTGGGTACACTCTTGATGATATTGTTGGCATTAGTGCATCTTATTGCATGCATAGGATCTATTTGGAAGATGGGCACAAACCTAGCATTGAACCCCAACGTAGATTAAACCCAAACATGAAAGATGTAGTGAAAAAGGAGATTCTTAAGTTGTTGGGGGCGGGCATTATTTATCCTATCTCGGATAGTAAATGGGTTAGTCCAATCCATGTAGTTCCTAAGAAACGGGGGACAACCGTAGTACAAAATGAGAACAATGAATTTATTCCTACTAGGTTAGTCACCGGGTGGAGAATGTGCACCGATTATAGGAAATTGAACAAAGCCACTAGGAAAGACCATTTTCCCCTCCCCTTTATTGATCAATTACTTGAGAGAATGGCTAAGCATGCTTATTTTTGTTTTCTTGATGGTTTTTCGGGATTCTTTCAAATTCCTATTCATCCCGATGACCAAGAGATGACTACCTTTACATGTCCTTATGGTACCTTTGCTTATCGGAGGATGCCATTTGGACTATGTAATGCACCGACAACATTTCAAAGGTGTATGGTAGCTATTTTTTCAGATTTTATTGAGGAAATTGTTGAAGTTTTTATGGATGATTTTTCGGTATATGGATTGTCTTTTGATAATTGCCTTGCTAATTTAGATAAAGTGTTAAGTAAGTGTCAAGAATCTAACCTTGTTTTAAATTGGGAAAAATGCCATTTTATGGTAACTAAGGGGATAGTTCTTGGTCACAAAATTTCACAAGAAGGCATTGAGGTTGATCCGGCGAGGTGGAAATCATTGAGAAATTACCACCACCTACCACAGTAAAAGGAATAAGAAGTTTCCTTGGTCATGCGGGATTCTACCGGAGATTCATTAAGGATTTTTCAAAGATCTCTAAACCATTAACTCATTTGCTTTCAAAAGATGCTAACTTTGTTTTTGATGAATCTTGTCATGAAGCTTTTTCTAGGTTGAAGAAGGCCTTGACTACGGCTCCCATTATGTCACCACCGGATTGGAGCTTACCATTTGAGATCATGTGTGATGCTAGTGACTTTGCCGTGGGGGCCGTTCTTTGTCAAAAGAAGGACAAGAGCTTACATCCAATTTATTATGCTAGTCACACTCTAGACGAAGCTCAAGTCAACTATTCTACGACCGAAAAAGAGATGCTTGCGGTGATCTTTGCGATTGAAAAATTCCGACCTTATCTTGTACGGAGCAAAGTGATTATCCATACCGACCACTCGGCACTTAAATATTTGATCAACAAGAAAGAAGCCAAGCCGAGGTTGATTAGATGGACTCTTTTACTCCAAGAATTTGATTTTGAAATCAAAGACAAAAAGGGATCCGAAAATCTTGTTGCCGATCATTTGTCAAGGTTGGAGACTTACAAGGAAGTGTTTGTCGAAGAGGAATTACCAATTGATGACAATTTTGTGGGAGAACAACTTATGGCGATCAAAGCTTTCTTACCATGGTATTCCGATGTTGTGAGTTATGTGGTTTGTCAAAAGTTTCCACTGAATGCCTCAAGCAATCTCAAGAAAAAGATCAAGCATGATGCAAAATACTGTTTTTGGGATGAACCATTTCTTTTCAAGAGATGTGCCGATGGAGTTATTAGGAGATGCTTACCCGAAGATGAAATTGAAAGTGTCCTCAACCATTGTCATTCATCACCTTATGGGGGACATTTTGGAGCTTCTAGGACCGCGGCTAAAGTTCTTCAATCGGGATTTTATTGGCCTAGCTTGTTCAAGGATGCACACTCTTATGTGGTTCGTTGTGATAGATGTTAAAGAGTAGGGAATGTTGGAAGAAGGAATGAAATGCCTCAACAAAGTATACTTGAAGTGGAATTATTTGATGTATGGGGTTTGGATTTTATGGGTCCATTTCCAAGATCTTTTGGATACGAATACATTCTTGTGGCGGTAGATTATGTTTCTAAATGGGTCGAGGCCATTGCTTGTCCCACCAATGATGCCAAAGTGGTCATAAAGTTCATCAAAAAGAATATCTTTGCAAGGTTTGGAGTACCAAGAGCTTTTATCACGGATAATGGAACGCATTTTTGCAACCAAGCCTTAGAGAAAGTGCTTTTGAAATATGGAGTGCATCACCGACTCTCTACTCCTTACCATCCTCAGACTAGTGGCCAAGTAGAGCTTTGGAATAGAGAAATAAAGTCTATCCTTGAGAAGGTTGTCAACCCGACAAGAAATGATTGGTCTACTAAACTTGATGATGCACTTTGGGCTTATAGAACCGCCTACAAAAACCCCATTGGAACTTCACCCATCATGCTTGTGTACGGGAAATCATGCCATTTTCCCGTGGAATTGGAGCACAAAGCCCATTGGGCTATTAAGAACCTCAATATGGACTTACAACTAGCGGGTGACAAAAGACTTCTTCAACTCAATGAGCTAGAGGAATTTAGGCTTAAAGCCTACGAAAATGCCAAGATCTATAAGGAGAAAACTAAGAGATGGCATGAAAAGCACATTTTAAAGAGAGAATTTGCTCCGGGGGAAGATGTTATTTTGTTCAACCCAAGGCTAAAATTATTTCCTGGAAAGTTAAGGTCTAGATGGTCGGGTCCTTTCAAGGTTCTTAAGGTGTACCCCTCGGGCGCGGTTGTCATTCAAGGAAGGGATGAGGAGATCACAGTTAATGGTCAACGGTTGAAACACTATCATTCCGGAACCGAGATTGAGGCTAATGTTGTGCATACCCTCGATTTTCCAATCTACTCGTGATGAAAATTAAGGAGTCGAGCTCATGACTTAAAACGAGCGCTTCTTGGGAGGCAACCCAAGTTTCTTAATCTCTTGCATTTTTGAATATGAAATAGGTGTTACTTGCTTTAATTTGAAATTACATGATGTTTTTGAAAAATTTTTGAGCTTAAGTTCTTACGTTTATATGGTTTTGGAAGTGAAATTTTTGCTTATTGAGTGTTGTTTTCGTGTTGGGAGTTAGTTAGGTGTGTTACAATTGTTTTTCTGGTGAAAAACTCTGATGTTTTTCGACGTGTCGAGCCTAGGGACTCGACACGTCGAAACTCTGCCGTAACATTTCTATAAAATCCTGATGATTCTCGACGTGTCGAGAATCATTCTCGACACGTCGAGAAATTACCGTATGATTTATTACGAAAATCTGGGAGTCTCGACGCGTCGAGCCCCTGTCTCGACGCGTAGAGACCCCGTGGTCAGACTTTGACCGAAGCTTTTAAACCCTTTTTTCCCCAAATTTTTGCATTGGTTCTTCTTCGCACAGCAGCCCCCAACACGCATGTCCTCTCGTTTTCTTCATCTTTTGAACTCCAAATTCACTCATTTTCACTCCAAAATCATCCTAAGGCATCAAGGTAACATCCTTTTCTATTTTCTGCATCAATTTCTCTTAGTTTTGTTCTTAATTTCATAGTTTTTGGGCATGAAACCTAACCCACGAATTGTGCCTAATTTTCGAATTTCTTGGATTAAATTGCTTTGGGTTAGTTTTTCTTTGTTTGATTTTGCTTTATGTGTTGCTCTTACATGTTTATAACACTCTATACTTGAATTTTGAATGAAAACACTACATTTACACTCTTTATTTGCTTATGTTTTCACATGTTAAATGCCCATAGTTTTCTTGCATTATTAGTGTTGTTTTAGCTTGTTTTTGCTATTGATGTATTGTCTTGTTGGTGGTATTCCTTGTTAAACAAAAATGGGATGGATTGGCATGCTAATTGATTCAAATTCTCATGCTTTAAATGGTTTACATGAAGTGTTTGACAAAATGCCTAATTGCTCAACATGGCACCTAAAACTAGAAATCTCAAGAGGAATAGGGGTGAATCATCCCGACAACCTCAAGCACAACATCATGCGCCACAATATGAAATTTTCAATACTCTTGGGGTTCGCGAAAGATACCAAGCTTGCATTTCTAAGCGGCCAATCAAATCGGAAAGGGCAATTGAAATTATTACACCCGACGCTTGGAATTGGGGAACTAGTTTTTTGCCACAACCGAGTGATGCTTTTGACTCCGTAGTGCGAGAATTCTACGCGAATGCCAAGGATGGAGTGGAGACACATCAATGTATTGTAAGAGGTGTAGCGGTAAATTTTTCTCCCACGGCCATCAATGCCTATTATGGTACGACCAACCACGGAGGATATGATCACTACCATAGGGTCTTGAGGCCGGGAAACATTACACAAGCAGATTTTGACAACATCGCGCACTCCTTTCATCGAGACGCTGGGTGGAATATAAGAAGTGGAGTCGCAGCCCACATGGATTATCGATTCGTTTTCCCACTAGATAGGGCTATCATTGACTTCATTCGGGCAAAGCTTATCCCCAACTTACATAGGGGAAATGTGAAGAGAGAGTTGGTCTTCCTAACCTACTGCATCAAAGAGCAACAGGCCATTGATATAGGAAGGCTTATTTCTCGGAGCATTAGTGAAATTGCTCAAACCGAGGCGAAGACACGTTGCTTTCTTGGCCACCCCTCCCTCATCACAGAGATTTGTAGACGCGCCGGTGTACCAATACTTGAAAATCAAGAAGTCCGGCTACCACCTCAGCTCTATCTCTCCCAGCACCACATCCAGACTCGGTATGGCCAAGGCCAAGTTCCTGACCCAGAGGATGCAGAAAACGAGGACCAAGCTAATGATGAAGCAATGGAGGACCCTGCACCTGCCGCACACGCACCGAATCATTTCCCTCCTCAATACAACATGGAGCAATTTCTTGTTAGACAGGAGGCGTTTATGACCCGACAGGAGGAATTCATGACGACAATTGGTTTGTTGGTACATCCGCGCATCAACACAATCTAGCTGCTCAAGGCTTTACCCCTCAGTTCCCACCACCACCTCCATGGCTTCAGGATCCCCAGTTCATCCCTCCATACTACTCCGCTCAGTTCCCACCGCCACCACCACCCGAAGGCGATCATTCATAGAAGGTCAAGGGATGCATTTCAATCCCTTTCCCCCGGTTTATTTTGTTACATTGGGACAATGTAACTCTTTAAGTGTGGGGGGAAGAGGTTGAATTGATTTTCCCTCTTTATATTTCCAGCTTTGTTTTTATTATTTAATCTTATTTTGCTTTTATTTTGCTTTTTAAAACTTCTCCTGAATTGAATTTGAACTCTTGCTCCTATTTGTCTTGCTTTTCGGGTATCTATGAGATGAAAACTTGTGCTTCTATGTTGAAATATATGTTCATGAGCTTGTTAGTTTCCCCACTTGAATTCTTGATTTATATGTCATGTTTTGCTTGGATGACTCATGTGCTTAATGTTGGATAAATTACTTGTCATGGCATCTAGTTGCAATTATTCTCTTTTGTCGGTATGTGGATTGATTGGTTGAACTTGTTGCATTCCAACGTTCCATAGATGAAATCAAAGTGAAGCATATGATTGAACTATTCTCTTGCCAATGTCCTTTCCAACCAATTAATAATTGAAATAACTCTTAATCTAGTGATTTGTGCTTCGTTAGTGAAAGTTCATGCGAAATTCCGGCATTGCCTCATTAGTTGGCTTTATGGAACTTGCCTCATTACTCCTCCAAAATGTAGTCTAATTGTTTGCATGTTTAGAAATGATTTAGGCCATTTTTGTTCACCCTTAGCCTTTAAACCTACCCATATCATATGTGTTTATTCCTTTTGTCCCCCTTTGAGCCTTTTTCTTTGTTCAATAAGTGCTAAGCACTTAACCCCTCATTGTGATTTTTCTTGTTTAACCCTCATCATCAAACCCTTAGCCATTAGCCAAATATGTTCCCTTCCACCCTAGAGAGAATTTAGCATTTATCTTTGTTATTCTTAGAAGAGATTTCTTTGGAGCTTGAAAGTTAGAAGGCAACATATACCTTGAAATGTCTAAGTGTGGGGGTCTGGATCTTTTGTGTATAGTCGTTTACTACTTGGGTAGTTTGCTAGCATTCGAATAAAGTTTGCTTCTATATTTGAAAATTCAAAAAAAAATCAGAAAATCGAAAATCAAAGTCCAAAAGTTGATACTTTGAAAATATGTTGCTTATTCTTGAGAAAAAATCAAAAAGAAAAATGTTGAAGAATAAAAGTTTGAAAGTTGTAAATAGGTTTGGAAAGTTTGTTTTCAACCCCCACTAGAATGTTGCCTTGGTTCTTAAAGTTACATTTGGCTCCTTTGGTCAATTCTTTCTCATCTCTTCTAGGATTTTATAAGGAAGACATTTGTGACATTCTCTCTCTTTTGTTAAGTTTTCCATACACCTTCTTTGTTAGCCTAAACCCTTAGCCCCGTTACAAGCTAATAAAAGACCTATTTGATCTTTGCATGAAACTTTAGGTCTATACTAGGAGGAGTACGAAAGGCAAGCCTTTGGGATCTATTTCTAATGCCAAGTTTTGCATAAACCTAACTGAGTATGTGTGCACACTAGATTTCTCACTATAAATAATTTGGTGCTTGGATATTGGCCTGCGAATGGATCTTGTGTGTGAATCTGAGATGATTCTTGAAGCATGTTGTCGTGTGACAAGTTGGTTTGTGGATGTTTGGTTGTTGCAAGAGAGGTATGCGCGACTTGTGTGCTTGACTTGAATTTACCCATTTGTTTGCTTGGGGACAAGCAAAGACTCAAGTGTGGGGGAGTTTGATATGATCTCATTTGTGCATAATTATCTAAGTGTTTTAGATCATATTTGGGGCTTAAATGTATTAAATTGTCGCCTCAAATTCATGTTTCCTTGATTTCTAGTGTAGACAGGATTTATTATTGAATTTGGCGCTTTTAAGGCGTTTGTTATTATTTCGAAGCCATTTTAGATCAAACGCAAAGCAAAGGGATGTTTGAGGACATGATTTGGAGTCAAAACAAATGAAGAATGCTGATTTTAGAGCAGGACGCGTCCGGGAGCCCGCCCGTCGAGACAAATTACTTCAAGGCGTGAAGATTTGAGCCAACAGCTGGCTCGACGCGTTGAGCTCCAGGCTCGACGCGTCGAGAAGACGCCGTAGTATTTTTCCAGAAAATTATCCAAGCTCGACGCGTCGAGAACCAGCCGTATGAAATTCCGGAATTTGTCGAAGGCTCAACGCGTCGAGCCCCTGTCTCGACGCGTCGAGAGTTCTACGCAGTATAGTGGCGGAAAAGCCTATTTTGCCCCTATTTTGTGCTCCCACTATAAAAAGCTCATTTTCCAAGAACCCTAAAGGGAGCTGCGTTTTTGGGGAGGCAAAAAGGAGTGAGAGCAAGGTGTTGTCTCTTCCATGGAGTGAAGGAGGGATCCACCATTCTTGGAGAAGAAGATGGTCATCTCAAGGAGATATGAAGGCTTAGGAAGGAAGAAGGAAGCTTGGAAAGCTATATTTGGGAGAATTTCTTTTCCTTTCCTTTACTTTCTAGTCTTTGTAAACTCTTTATTACTTGAGCTTTGAATTCTATTATAGCCATGATTGGCTAAAGTATTTTGGGATTTTTGGGTGAAAGGTGTTGATGAATCCTTTGCCTTTGTTCTTTATATTTCAATGTTATATCTACATTTGGGTTTATGACTTGTTATGCATTTGTGTTTAATGTTGATGATGCTTGTGATTAAGGATCCAATTGCTTACTTCGTTTGCTAATTTTATATCTTGATGGGAGTTAGGATATAATCTAGGGCACCCACATTTGCATCTTGCTTGCACCTCTTGGAAAAGAGTGTTTAGTGTAGTTGTTTATGATGCTTGATCTACCCCTTGTCTTGTAGGAATTATGGGAGTGATTCCCCTCTTTAAGTGCATCTAAACACTTGTCTAACCCAATTATGATGTTTCACCTTAGTTTGGCATTAGGAGACTAAACACCTAAACCCGGAAATCCCTTTTCTCCTTCTATTTGTTTTCATCAACTAAGCTTTAGTTATTCTCGTTTATTACAACCTTTACAATTGTTCAAACATCAATTTCGTTAGGATTAGCTTCACATGAGTATGTTAGTAACTAGTGCTCGATGTGCCCCGCTTCCTTGTGGATCGATACCCCGGAATACTCCGGGTATTTGAATTGTTATGAAATATGCTGCAATCAGGAGGCAGGATACTTTTATTCCCCTAGTCCATGAATTTATTGCAAGTTTAAATGTTGAAGGAGTGGCTGGAGATCTCTACAGCCCGACCATTAAGTTTCGGCTCTTCAACCAGGATTATCAAATATCGGCCAACCGCTTGGATGCTCTCCTAGGATTCTACGAGGAGGAAGACCAGTCAAAGCACTGGTATAGAAGATTAAGGCATGATTTTGGAGATAGTATAGGGACATTCCAAGAAAGTATTGGTCGATAATCGCGAGGCCGGGAGTTGAATGGGTTGGGTCAAGGGTAAGAGTTTCTCAAATCGTAAGGGAGGATTTAAATGTCTTATGGAAGGTCATTGCTCACTCATGGGAAGGCAGGCTAGAGACCTATGATCGAGTCTCAAATGCGGGAACTGTTCATGCTATCGAGTATGGACATAGGGCACTCGGTGAATATGAGCTCAATTTGCAAAAACTTGCTTGTTGCACAACAGCAAGAGTCGGCCAGGGCAATCTTTGTAGGCCCGTTGGTGACGAGACTATGTGTCTCTTTAGGACATCAAATGAAGATTCACTGGTTTGAACACAGGCTTCAAGGAGCATAGATTGTTCCTTTATCTTCCGAAGACGTCGCAAAGCTTAACCTAAGACATTTGGCGCGAACGAGAGAAAATGATGAGATGGCGGAAGACCATGCTGACACGCCAATGACATCCCCAGGGTTCACACCCTCGCCGATGTCATTCCTTACCCCATCCTCAAATGAGCTGTACTCGCCTGTGGATTCTTCGATATATTCTCCACCACCACGAGAGCCTAGACCGTCTGTACCTCCACCACAAACCGAGGAGCAAACTTCCAACTATGCAAGCTACAACATCCCTACATGGTTTACCCCAGTCACTGATTGGAGATCCCTCCAGAACTTTCAAATATCAATTGCACCTGGAGCAGATGCAGAAACTGGACGAAATTGCAAGGGAGATTAAGGAGATCAAGAGAGCGTGAAGAAAGGAAGGCATTGAAGAGAAGAAAAAAAATTGATGATGTTGACTTGTGACTTGATAACTCAAAACAATGATTGTGGACAATCTTTTTACTTTCATTTCTGTTTATATTTTTAGCTATTTCCTGTTTATGCTTTATCTTGCACGTTTCGTCTAGCCAAAGACGTTAAACGTGGCGCTTATGGGAGGCAACCCACAAATAAGGAGAAGAAGAGATCACTCCACCATCACCAAAGAAAAACCAATCTTAAAAGGTATAATTTCAATTCTTCATTTATTTCTTTACCTTTACTCTGACCATGTTTTGAAGGGCAAGCATAGATTGCACAAATTTTTGATAGGGATGCACATTGTAAGTATTTCTTTTATCCCTGATTCGATGCCCTGTTTGATTTGATTGCTTTATTTTCTTGAATCACAAATGAAGAGTCGCATAATATTGTTGTGTTGGATGTAACCCGTTTATTAGAATTGTTTTAGCCCAGTACACACTTTAAGTGTGGAAAAGGGACGTGAGTAGAACCCTTGTACATATATCCATTTTCCTCCGTTCCTTATGGAAACATCGAGGACGATGTTTACTCTTAAGTGTGGAAAGGGTGTATGTTTCTTGAAATAGTTGATTGACTGAGTGATAAGGTATAAGACCTAGATGGCGTGTTATTGCCAATACTATCTAGGAGGGCTCCTAACCTTGTGCCAAAAATTGAATGTTCTAAATATGCTTTGGAAGTATCACTTTGCACCAATTTGCACATTTTGACCCAAATTGAAAATTTTCATGAGTGTTTGCATGTTTTCACCTTGTATTTTGTTTGGACCCTAGTCAAGGATCTCTCGAAGTGGGAGTGTGAATCCTTTGAGTTTTAGAAAGATAAGATTTGCGAAGCCCGAAAATCGAATTAATCTTAGTAGGACATGGGGCAAAAGGTGAGCCTAAGTGAGTTAAGAGCGAAAACAATCCCTAATCCCTAGAAAAAGGCATGAGAGGTTGATATGATGAAAGAAAAAAAAAAGGCAAAGGCCACTCCTAGAGATAAAAGCAGAGGTGAGCCATATAGTATGGATACGGGGTAACCATTGCACCGTCTTCGAAAAAGCATGGAGCTCCATGTGAAGTCGGGTCGGCTGATGACGTTATCCTAGGAAGTGAGAAAATAGAGTGATCGCCCAAGCCATGGCGATGAGCGGTCCATGTCCCTGCCCTCACTTATTTTAATGTAAAGGGGTTTTGGCGTTTTGGTTGGAAATTGGCCGAGGGACGCGCATCGTTACCACTAGTCGGATCGGCTGGAGGCCCCTAGAAAATACAAGGTGAAACTCTTTTGTAACTTGGATGGTTGAAGGTGTGAGAAAAACTCTTTATGTTATATCCATCTCTTGGGACCACACTTCCTTAGCATATTTCTTACATTTGATTGGCATGAGTTTAGCAGTCTTGGTAGATAGTATAGGGGATTTCACCCACTCAACTTCGAACACCTGCACATCACTTGATCGATTAACCATGAAAGAAAGAATTATTCTTGGTGCTTACATGATTAGGGTTTAGAAAAGTATGCTTGCTTGAGGACAAGCAAGGTTTAAGTGTGGAAACTTTGATAAGCACCAAGAATACCACTTAAAAAGGGTCTTAATTGGATTAAAAGTGCAACGTTTTGACATCCGATTATAACAATTGCATGCATTTTAGCTCAGATGTGATTAAAATATTCTAACGTCATTCCTAGGAAGAGTTTTTAGGTATTTTACAGGTTAGAGAGGGATTTGAGACTAAAAATGAGCAGAAGACAAACAAACCGCAATGTAGTATCGTCCCACGCAGCCTCACACGCGTGTGGCTGGGCGTGGAAACTTTCCAGGAATCATCCACGCCCACCACCACGCGTGGAAGCGTGCGTGGTCGGGCCAAGGGCCATTTTGCGAAATTTGTTCCCTTGTGTCACCCATATAAATCTCTCTTGCCCTAAACCTAGAGGAGAAGGCAGAAAAATCATAGAATAGAGTAGAATAGAGCTAGAGGGTTTTCTCTCCTCTTGGGGGAAAATTCCATTTTCTTCTAGTTTAGATTAGATCCAAGGGAAAGAATGAAGATTGGGATTTCAAGAACAAGGTTGTAAAGATCCCCTTTCTAAGGGTGGTAACTATTCTCTCCATTTCCTAATTTAATATTTGTTTCTTTGAGATTTCCTTTCTTTTTCTTGTTTCTTTAGAATGTTAGAGTAGATTAGAAAGGGGATTGGTGGCCCCAAGGTAGATCTTTGTGGATGTTTAATATTATTGCTTTTTGAATTGTGAGTTGTTTGGTTGTTGGATGATGAACTTGTGTGGATGATGATCTTCAAGCTTTGTGCCTTTTGTGGCCACATTAGATAGCAAACCCAAAGGAAGTGAGTGTGTGCGCGATAGCGGCCACCCACGAGTCTAACTCACCCACATCTCCGCTCTTAGTCCGAAAGGACAAGATCCGAGAGGAGTGGTAGACAAAGTGTTCGATGAAATGCCCCAACCGAATGAGGATGTGGGAGTCCAAAGTGTGACGCCACTTGGTGAAGTGCCACGAACTCCCTAGTCTATTCCACAACTCGTGCTCGCAAACCCATCAAAAGATAGACCACATAGAGAAGCCTAAAGCCCGGATCTCCGCTTTTTTATTTATTTTACACAACCTCCAACCTTCCTACTTCCCTACAAATGACACCCAACCTTAGCAAATCCCGTGACTCTTTTCCTTCAACCTCTTAGATGCCAACACACCCGTTCGGTTCCCATTCGCCATCCTTGAGAGACACGACACTCGGGGAGTCTTGACTCTTCGTTTTACCACCTTACACCCTTCAAATTCATACCCTCACCGCAATACAACAAACCTTGTCACGAGCGTACGCGAGGGGGTATGTCACCTAATTCGTTTTGAGATCTTGGATGGATTGAGGGATGGGCGTACGCAAGGGGGGTACGAGCATTCAAGTGAGCACGGGAAAATGGCTTGAATTTGCGTACTCCTAGAGGGATGGGCGTACGCATAGGGGTACGACGTCCCTAGATTTTCCTCCATCTTCATAGCTTCACATTTGGCCTCCATTTGATTCCAACGCCCACCAAAATGCATGAAAATGCTCATCTTTGCTTCCAATGCTTTCCAATTCATACTCCTTGCAAAATAACAGAAATAAGCACCAATTCTCATGAAATTTGGAATGATCTGTAAACAAAATGACTTAGTGAAAGGGGGGAATATATAGACAAATAAGCACTTACCAATCCCTTATCACTTTTGACCTTTTCCTTTGCTCCTACATAATCTTTGCGTTTTGAGCTCATATATTTTATGTCTTGCCACACTTTGATCCCCAAAGTTTTTCCCCTTCTTCACTCTATGCCCCATCCCTTTCGTCTTTACACTCGCACCTCTTAACTTTGATCTTTAGCCCAATTCTCATCTCTACCTCTTTTCCCTTCTTACACAAATCCCCCAAGCCTCTACTCCTTGGATCCAATTGACTTGAATCCAAAGCTCATTCTATTAGGAATAATTGTATAAGATTTTGATGAGCCAAAATTGTATTTTGAAAAATTTAGAATCCTGAATTTTATTTTGTTAAGTGTCTTGAATGAGAATAGTTGATTTTCTAACATCACTTGGATCAAGCAATTTAGACAAAGGATAAGAAATTATTTTCATTTGAGCAAAGGAAAAGAGAAGAAAATAAAGTGTCTAAATTAATTTCTTGGAGCATTGTGGTGTGGAAATTAGCTATGTTTCTTAAGGAGTAGCAAAACTTGTAGAAGAGATGTTCACGTCAAAGTCAACCTTCTTGATGGTAGAAGAGGTGATAGCAAGCTAGAAGAGAAGAGATACTATGTTCGAAACCCACCAAGGAAATTTAAATCAAGTAGAAGATTTGATAGTAAAAGAGATGACAACACAAGCAAAAGTCAAGTGTCTGAATCCAAGAATAAACAAATTAAAGAAGCATGAATGATAGAAGAGAAGCATTTTGGTTTGGAGTTTGAGTCTTGATGGAATGATATAAACATAGTAGCAAAGGATGTAGAAGACTTCAAAAGTAGAAGGAGTGGTAGCAAGACTTGAATGAAGGTTCAAGTTTCGAATCCAAGAAGAGAAAATTTAAAAAGAAGTAGGAAATGTTATAGAAGAGGTGTTGACATAAAAGTTAGGAGCATGGTTAAAAACTCACTAAGAACAAATAATCAAGTAGCACACTTGATAGCAAGAGATAGGAAAGCTACAAGAGGTACATGGTTCGAATCCCAACTTAAACAAATAAATCAAAGAGTAACCTTGGTAGAAGACTTCGTGGCAAAGAAAATAGCAAGGGAGTCACAAAGATGCATAGTTTGAATCCTCATGAAGTTATTTCATGAAGTTATTTTATTCATAGCAAAGGAAGCCTTGATACATGGTTCGAATAGCAAAGTTGGTAGAAGAAATGGAATAGCAAAGTTGGTAGAAGAGTTAAGGTAACTCTTCGGTCTGAATTGGTCCATCAAAAGTGGAATTAATTTCCATTATTTATAACCCACTTTACTATTTGGATAATTGTTCTAAAATTGAAAAAGTAAAGTTGGTAGAAGAGAGTAGAAGACTTCAAGTAGAAGAGGAGGTAGAAGACCTCAAGTAGAAGAGGAAGTAGAAGAAGATGTAACCACAAAATTTTTACTTGAGCTATGATTGAATCAAGGAATAAATCAAATACTTCAAGAAGCAAGATTGATAGCTCATCTTGTAGAAAGACTCGAAGCAAAAGTGATTAACAATAAAATAAGCTCAACATTTCAAAATCTAGGAAGAACAATTCAAGAAGCAAGATTGATAGAAGAGAATGTAGCAAGGGTGGTAGCTAGCATACTTCACAAACAAGTAGCACACCTTGTAGCAAAGGAGCAAAATCTTGGTAGCAAGCCCATGGAATGGTTGAGAAGCACAACTCATGACATGCTAAGTAGCACATCTTGGAGCAAGATTGTAGCAAGACAAACAACCCACTTGGTAGCAAAGAAGGTCAAATGAAAGGAGCAATATTAAAGAAGTTTTGAAGAGCTTAAGTGGTAGAAAAGAACAAAGTGGTGTTTAATTTAAAAATTAAACATATTAGAAGATCAACCAACATCAATTTGTGATTATTAGAGATCAAGAAATCAAGCATCATAAAGAACACAACATCAAAGAAATGCATGAAATATCCTAGTGCGTTGGATTTAGTTTTTTAACGGTGTGTGATTAATGCCAATTTTGGCTTATGTTTGTGCTAGGCGGGTGGGCTATTAACCTGGAAGGTTATTTTTGTAATTTGCATAAGCCTTTTAATTTTTGGTTTCCATGAATATCGTAGCCGCGTAGCGTAGGTTTCCTTTTCCCATTCGTATTCGTTTCTTGGGGCAGTTCAAGAGTCTTCGGCTTCATCTTCGCCAATCAGCTTCCTCCCCACGTTCTCTCTCTTCAGTTTCTGTGGCTCGCCGGTCTCTGTGCGGTGGTGGTGGTGGTGCAGACGTTGTTTTTCTTCTCGGGGTAGCGGTGGGACTGGTGGCCGTGGTGCTGGGTAGCGGCGGTGTCTTCTGGCTGGATTGTGAAGGTGGTGCATGTGCCTGGTAGCGGTGTTTTTGCGGTGATAGAAGGCGACGATGGCGGAATTAGGCGGTGGCCGACGGCGAGGTTGGGTGGCCGGTCCGGGAGGCTGTTCGGCGGTTCCAGGTAGTTTTTTTTTTTTGCTATTATTTTTTTTTCTATATGGGTTTTTGGTATTAATATCTACCCGCTGCTATATTTATGTTTTTTTCTTGGTTGGAAAATATTTTTCTTATCATTTGTTTTTTTTTTCTGAGTTTGTTCTTATTATACTGAGTAGGTTTAGTTTTGTTTATTACTGGAATGAAAAGTTAAAGTGTCATTTAGCAATTAGTTTCATTTAGGTAAAGTATGAGGAGTATTTTCAGGTTTAGATTAGTGGTTATTTATTTCATTCTAGTAACTGTGATTTACTAGCTCCCGCATTTTTTAAATTACTGTCATGTTTTAAGGGTTGTTGTGTGTGTAGCATTATTGTTCTGGACAGGGTGTTAGTAAGATAGGTTGGTAGTTGTGTGCTCACGGTGTGTTGATTCTGTGCCTGCCTTGCTGTTTTGTGATTGGAAGTTAGCAACTAGCAATTTGTTTGCAAATATTATGTGTATTGTTTAATTGTTTAATTACTTATTATGTTGAGTTAGAAAAAATAAAATCTAACATTTCAGTTTTCTAAGTGGGATGAGTTTATTATTATTTTTTTTCATTTGAATGAGTAGAGGCATGTATCAATTTGCTGCATTTAGATAAAGTAGGTGGAGTCATTTCAGTGTTAGATTGGAAGATAGGGTGCTAATTGTGTGCCCACGGTGTATTGATTGTGTGCCTTACCTTGGTGAGTTGTGACGGGAGGTTAGCAACTGGAGGTCCTTTTTTATTTTGGGTTATGTGTATTGTTTAATTAATTATGTTGAGTTAGGATTGATGAAATAAAATATTTCACGTTTCTAAGTCGGACTAGTTATTTGGTGTTTATATGTGTAAAGTATGGTTTCATTCATTGGTAAGGGGTTTGGATTAGTTAAGTGTGAGTTAGGTGTGTC
>CM008345.1:192302-204913 GCA_002525835.2 Ipomoea batatas
GCATCTTACATCGAAACCTCCCAAAGATGCATACTGTTTGTAAAACTACACACCATCATCTATTGTGTCAAAACGTTGGCCGATGTATGGCTTCTTTGTGTCATCACACTTTGGTAAAAATTCCTCTATCTCTTTGTGGCAATTTTGCGGTACGGACGCTTCGGGATTTGCTCCCTGTACACCTGGGCACATGATTTATTTATTGGTGTCAAACTTAGTATTATTATTGTTATCAGAATCCACCCTTATTCACCTTCTCATATTCCTGCAAGTATGTAATATGCATATGCCATTGATTGAATTATACATTCTAATCTCGTTTTTAAATTTCAGACTGTTCATGTGTTCATAGTATTATACACGCTAGTCACACAACCAATACATATTAGGCACACAATTTAATCAGTTATCAAACATATTATACCTACTGTAGTTTTGAGAACTTACCGTATTCGTTCGCTGCATAGAAATTTGGTTCGCAATTCATCTCGCAATTATCTTCCATTGTACACAGTAGTTCGCTGCTTTTTTCCCAATTCTCGGAGAGCATCGGAGCGTGCGACAGTTTCTTTGTTGTTCATTCAATATTCGCTGTTGTTAATTTGCCAGTACTCTTATTGGCGTTGGTTTCCTTGTTAATGTATGAAACAATATCTTTTAAATTGTTAATTCTAGTCCTACACTAACCCAAATTACAATGCAATGTCTTATTTGCCCTTGATTGTAATTTGCAGCGTGTTTTCATCTTTTTATCCTAACAAATCTCAGCCATTAATTCTAATGTTTTGGATGATTGTGATGAGTCCTCATAATCCTTTATAATTAGGGGTCCTCATGTGAATAAGGGTCTATATATATATATATATATATATATATATATATATATATACACGGATAGATGTGAATCTTATTAAAATTGCATGTACTTTCTGTTTTATTTGTTGGAAAAATAGCACTAAAATGGCATTTTAAGTGGCCATTTTGTAGTATAAATATATGTAGGGTCCACATCCGATTTGGGTTGGGTCAAAGTAGATTCGGATTCTTCGTAGTAAGACGAAGAGATCGATATATTATACGCACAAAATGGATAATGGGTGAATGAGAAATTGGCTCTCAAAGTAGACCTATTGGAGATGGAATTTTAAGTGAGGAAAAGCTTATGTAGCTTTGTCCCACATTGGTTGGGAATGAAGATTTGCCCCACTATAAATACAAGAGCCTTTTTAAGGCTAATTGACTTGTATAGCATAGAGGCTCTCTCTCGCGCGCATGGGGTGCAAATCAAATCCCAAAATGAGTTCGAAAAGGCTTGAACTTGTGCCGGCACCTGCGGGCACGAATGTCGTCCGGAAAAGTGGCTGGCCTTGCGAGCTAAGTTATGCCAAAATTCTGAACAAGTTTTCCATCTTAGTCCACGTAAGTTCGAGACATGTTCGAGACATCAAGACGAACTGACCTCTCGCGAGAGGTAGTTTGATGTCTCGAAGCTCAGCGGAGTCGACCTCTCGAAGGTCGTTCGAGTGCGATGTCGCGCGGCCTGGGCTGGCGCGCGCGTCCGATGTCTCGAAGCTTGCACTTCTCGACGTCTCGCGGCACGAGCACGTCTCGAGCGATGTCTCGATGGTTCACAGACTGGACCATGTCTCGCACTGCGACTCCAGTAACCTCTCGAGCGCGACGTTTCACCTACTGTGTCCGTTCAGAAATGACTCTTGGCATTACAAAATTAATTTGATTAATTCCAATTATTATTTTCAGAGTTTTTTCATGAATAATGGGACTTGGTAGTGGGTGTAAGTGTTGGTTAATGGCAGAATTAAATTTCTGCTAGTGGGAGTAGGTTACAAATGGATTATCAATGCCATGATTAATGCTATGATCCATTTCCTCCACTATATATTCATTATGAGCAGCAGGTTTGGAACACACCAAGAACACACGGCAATACACTGTTTTCTCCTCAAAACTCTGCTCACATTTCCTTCTAGCCACCTGCGTTGAACCCACATTCCTAGTTCGCCGGATCCGAGTTTGTGTGCTCAAACGAGGATCGTAGTACGTTTTATCCTAGGAAACCTAGACCGCAACGCTCCAGCACCCCGGAAGGCGGTAAACAAGGTTTTAAGGAGAGTGGCAACACGACTCGTGCTTCCAACCACCCGAGTTCGTCCGAATTTCATCCTCAACCGTAATTCAGGATTGTTTAACCTTCTGTAGGTTTATTTTCCTGTATTATTATCCTTCGTGGATATTTCTCAGTTGTAATTTCCATTATTTCCTTGTATTTTTCGAGATCAATCTTGTAACATTATTTTGTGGTTAAGTTAAAATCACGATAGGTGATTTTCAGACTTTTAAAATGATAGATTTTAAATAATTGTTTACAAAATTTCTTAAGGCTTTTGTAGATTTTTTAAGAATTTATAAAAATCTTATATCACAATTTTTTATGGATTTTTACGGATATTTTCATTTAAAAAAGTTTACAAATATAATTAAAACTTTAAATTAAATCTGATATCACAATATCTTTCAAAAAAAAAAATCTGATATCACAATTTTTTATGGATTTTTGTTTTTTGTTATAAATATAAGAGATCAAACTCTCAGACAAAAAATAAGGTCTGATAAATTTCAGTTCATAACCTACTGAAGCACAAAGAGTCAACAGATGCCTCCACTGAGGCTCGAAACCACTCCCTTCCACATGGAGTGTACACCGAATGCCGCTGGACCACAAGGTCTTTGGCAAATAGTATAGATATATTGTATATCTTATACTAAATACTAATACTAGTGGATTCTTTATAGCACCACTTTGATTGAAGTGCATACTCCGATCCTTCTAGCAGATGCAAACAGTATGGCAATTCCCATGCCTAAGTTGCCTAGTTGGCCGACTAATCGACCAACCGACTAATATCTACATGGCCCCAAAAAAAAAAAAATTATCTATTATGCATTTACGCATACAAGCTGTGTAAATTGGTTATTTAAATCCTAACATACAACTGATACAAGCTAGAGGCAGTAGCATTATGCATTTACGCAATCGGCAAGACAGCAAGTCGGCAACTTTATGGCGGCAGGCGGCTAATTGGTTATTTAAATCCTTTCCTTATCAAAATTCAAATTGCTAAGCTTATATGTATACAAATCTCACAACTCACAACTAGCCTAGTTAGGTAGTAGGCAATTTTTTAATTGATGCAAGCATTATCAGCAGACGACGAAAGCAAATACGCAATTGACGCAGTAGACGATAGACCGTATACACACTCAAAATTCTTCAATTCGCCTTAATTACTCAAGTTCTTCAATTCTCTTAACAGGTAATTACATATTAAATATTACACAATTCTTATTTATTGTTTTATTTACATGACTTAATAATTATGATTTTAGAACAATATATTCAAGAATTTGTTTCTTGATTAATTATTTATTCATGGAGTTTCTAAATAAATTCTTATTTTTTCTTAGGATTTTATAATTATTTCTTTTAGAAAATATTTATCTGGGTTTGAGAAGCGTAAGAAGAAAAGAAGAATTGAACAACTAACTCAATATCAAAAGTGAGCTCTTGAAAAATTCATTATAAAAGAAACTCAAATAGATGTTCAAAAAGATGATGTCTAGAAAAAATTGTTAGATGCTAATATTCATTTAGAAGATCAAGATGATTGGGAGATTGGAAAAAATTTAAATGATAGTGTGCACAACGATGATAGGTATCATTGTGACAATGAAAATAATAAGAATGTTGATTGTTGTTTAGATGATGATGGTCACAATGATAAATCAAATGATTCGCTTTTATTTTACATGTATGATCCAAGAAATTGGGATACCATTGATTCTAAATTTATAGATATTCTTGTGAAAGGTGGTCTTAAAAGAGATTTATCAAAAAATAAAGGTCGTAAAAGATAAATTCTCTACAGACTCAATGGATTAGCTTGATTCTGCAAAAAATGAGTTTTTCAAAGTTGAAATTGTTGAAATTTTACTTACGATCAAGTATGTTACAAGAGAGACTCAATAGATTAGCTTTAATCTCTATTGAAAATGAGATTTTAGAAAAAGTTGATATCAAAAGTTTAGTGGATGATTTTGCATCTAAATGTACATGACGCATGTCACTTTTTAAATGAAATTTAGATGTATTTTTTATACAATATTTATATTTTGAATTTTTGACACAACTTTTTGAACAACTATTATTTATATATAAAAATGTAAAATTGTAATTTATGCCCCTCCATAATATGTCAATTATCAATGTCACCCCTGAATTATTAGAGGTGTAAATGTTGCCCATCAATTTTCAAAAACGGTACATATTATATTGCCCCTCTTGTGGTGTAAATATTGCCCCTTCTTTGGTACGGGAGGGGCAATATATGTACCGTTTTTGAATATTGAGGGGCAACAGTCATACCACTAAAAATTCAGGGGTGATATTGATAATTGACATATTATGAAGGGACAAAAATTATAATTTTCTCTATATAAAAATTACTTGAAAAAAGGAGTTCAATTTAAGATATTACATAGAACCCCAATTTTTATTGAGACGGCCCTACTTAGGGGAACTTAGTGCCTAATCAACGCCTAGGCCGATATTTGTGACACTCGCTATTATTCTTTAGCTATTTTGATGAAAAAGTAATGAACAAATTAAAAGAAACTTGAGTTCAATTGCGGGCAAAATTAGATTTAAAAGTTGAGTACATTTATTTGAGTTATTTGGGGACTCACATTTACTCGATCTGAAAATGCAGCTATAAACCCATCAAATTAAATACAACTTAAAGTAGCTAGCAGGTATATATTACGAAGTACTTATTATTACTCTAAGCAGCCTGCAGCCATGAACAAATTGATGCCAATCCGAAAAGATACATAGGCATCTATGGATGCATACTCAATATGACTGAAGGTGAGTTGTTTGGCGTCCCAATCACTGAGTGTTACATCTCGCGGCTTCTCCATCACTCTCCCTACAACTTCCCATGCCATCCTCTCCAACCCCATTCTTAAAAACTCTTCCAAACCATAAACCCACGCAGCCAGATGCCTCAAATCCACAACTTTCATTACAATCAGACCATGATCTCGCAAGAGCTTTTCCGCGTCATCTTGGACCCCGACCCCAACAAATGTGAAGAAGGGGTTGCCCAGAAAGGCGAGTAGGGAATGTGGGAAGTAATCCTTGTGGAGGAGCAGAAAAACCAAGCAGCTTCTCCCGACGCAGAGCTGGAGCGTCGCGGCGGGGTTGTCCTCTTCTCCTTCCCGGCGGCACGGGTGCCACTCAATGTCGAGTCCGACAACGAGATCTTGCAGGTGATGGCGGTGGTTGTGAAGGGTATTCTCGACCCATCGGTCAACATTATCAGCTCTTTTGGTCACAGTGACAATAAGTTTGATACCGTGAAAGAAAACGTAGTGGTGTAGCCCAAGAGAGCGGCGGTTGTACTTGCGTAGCCGAGGTGGTTTCATCAAATTATATTCTTGAAGCGAATACGATAGCGGTCTGTGGTTTTTTGAATGGAGGAAAGGAAACAGAAGACAATATAGCCAGGGCTAGCTCACTGATTTCTTGAATGGAAAGAAACAGAAAAGAGAAGAGAATTAGAGCGGTTATAATGACTAATTAATTATTTCATGAAAACAGCCAGTTAGTTATATATATAGAAGGCAATAGATTGTCCCGCACCCTAGTTTCTTGAATGGAAAGAAACAGAAGAGATATATACAAGGCAATAGATTGTCCCGCACCTGTGATAGTGACAGTGTATGTATTTTTATTTTTATTTTACTCCAAATTCACAATTTTCCATAAGAAGAACAACTTGGTGCTTAAGACCACAAGATTTTTTTGTCCAAATTGAATGAATCTAATAGATCTTGATTCGTTTAACCTCAACAAATAATGGTTGTGGATACTTGATTTTGGATTGCTTTAATCTGATATTATTTAGCTGTTTGTTTGTTTGTTTATTTATATATTTATTTCAAGTTTATATATTAGGGGTATTTTTATATTATAAATAATTACTTTGCTTTTATTCTTTAAATTAAGCAAACACTATATAAAACTCCGTAACATTTATAAACTTAGCTTTATCACCAAATTTCATTTGGTCAAGTCATGAACCAAACATGCAATTAAATTAAATAATTTAATCGTTATATTACAAAAATGTACTAATAATTAAGTAAAATTATGAAAACCTATAGTAAGACAAAAGGTCATTGTCAAGACATCTTAATTAATTAGTACCAACTCAAAAATAAAAGCACATAAATTGAAAAATAGAATATATCAAAAATCAAAACCAAAGAAACAAATATTATTACGTATCGTATTCAATAAAATTTGAAATTCACATTTAGTTAAATTCTTTCAGTTTGGTACCTACGTTACAAAAGATGTAACTTGTAAGCAGCCATAGTAAACAAATTGAAACCAATTTGAAAAGACGCAAAGGCATCTATCGACCCATATTCAATCTGACGGAAAGTAAGATCTTTAGCGTCCCAGTCGCTCAATGTCACTTCTAGCGGCTTTTCCATCACTTGCCCTAGAACTTCCAGCGCAATCCTCTTCAATCCCATTCTGGAAAACTCATTGGAATCGTAAACCCAAGCAGCCAAATGCCTCAAATCCACCACTTTTCTCACAATCAAGCCGTGATCTCGGAAGAGCTTTTCAGCGTCATCTTGAACCCCCACCCCGACGAAGGTGAAGAAGGGGTAGGCGAGGAAGTTGAGGAGCGAATCGGGGATGAAATCCCTGTGGAGAAGCTGAAAGATGAGGCAACGCCGGGCAACGCAGAGCTGGAGAGTTGCGGCGGGGGCGGGGGGTTTGAAATCGCCGCTTGTGTTGGGATGCCACTCAATGTCTAGTCCCACGATCAGATCGCGGAGGTGATGGCAGTGGTTGCGGATGGTGTTGTTGATCCATTCATCAACCTCCACAGCTTTCTTGGTCACCGTTACACTCAGATTCGCACCGTGAAAACAGACCGTAACAGAGCGACGAGGTCGTACCATTTTTCGAAATCTTGAAGAAAAAGAAAAACGACTTTGGAGGCAAACGTACGACAGAATAAACAAGAATTGTGCGTGGTTTTTCGGAAAGAAAGAGATTACAAGAGTGAGTGGTTTCATGGAAGCAAAAGAGGCAATTATATATAGTTTCGATCAGTCTTGCAAATAAAGCAACGGTAATAGAGTTTGAAACTAGCCGCCATAATGAGTTCGATCTTAGGAAAGTATTTGAAACTAACCGCCATAATGGCTTCTTACTTCTAGGAAGGTACTTTAAACTAACCGCCATAATGGGTTCTCAAACGGTCAAACCCTTTTTGTTTTTTTGACATAAATTTCTTGATGCTAAAAGGATATTGTTTGTTGCGTTAATCATACCGTTGTAATAATTGCCAAATCTGCAATACTTCGCTTATCTGGTACTTAGTAAGCAGCTCTCCGTACCATTACCCACTTACCAATTCTTCTGCGTTTTGTTTTTGGTTTTTGGTTTTCAGTTTATGTTTCAACATATTAAACTTTTTAGGATCAAACGTTTACTACTTACACCAAAAACTATAGCTAGTAGTGAAAACGCAACTTTATTTCTTTATAAATCACCATCACATTTTCGAGAGAAGGATACTGGACTTGGCCCTTTACCAATTTTCAATTAATGATACTCGTAGCCACTAATTGATGGATTTAACCTTTTACCGGACTTCACACCATAAAACTGATCAAAATNCTAGTTGTCAATGGTTATGATGATGCTTCCACCATTTGTCTGAAATGGTTTTGGGTTGGTATGTTGCTCATTAGTTTTGGGTTTAATTCCAAAACTGAAGTAGCAATTTGCCCCCAATCCTAACTTAACGTGAAAACATAGCAATATGAGTATTTCCTAAGTCCCTTTTTCCGCACAACTGACAACTGTGAACGAGTGAATCTGTGATGGTTTTAAGTTTTTAACTTTTAACTTACACTATCCACTATATATTTAACTTGTGTTTTTGCAATGGACAGGAAGATATTGAATGCTGAATTGATGGCTGATTGATCACTTGTTTGATGCTTAATTCAATTAATTGCACATTTATACTACCTTACTGCCTTTTGGATTTTTGAGTCTTTCCTAAGTCCCTAACCAAGATTTCCATTAACCTTTCAAACATACAACATATGTAAGTACAAATACAATACAAATATGACGGATACAATAATGACATACTTAATTATCAAACTGTTACGTCTGTTATAATCGAAATAATGTCCACATTAATATATTTATAACACTCACCATTAGACATTATTTTTAGAGATATCGAAACGGGCCGGCGGGGAGGGACTCGCCAAAGCCCGTCATATGGTAGGAGCGGGCTAAAAAGCCTGCTAAAATACAAGCCTATGGGAAGTCGCCCCGCCCCGCCCCGCCTTGGCATTAAGGTTGTAAAATATTAAAAATATTTTAATATTCGTATTAATATTGGGCATATGTTTTTGTGTATCGCGCATATAAAATACTAGTGGACACACACACACACACACACACATATATATAGAGTCGTGATCACATGTGGCAGTGTGGCCTGCTGTCCACCATTAGATCAATTAATCTAGCGCTCCAGATTGCTCCAAATAAAAACGCATGTTGATCAATAATAACGTGAATGGAGGGGCACATTTGTCAATTTACAATATTTAAAACCGCACTGAAGGTCTAAACCCACTGTGACGTCTCCATTCACAATCCCAACGTACGACCCTCTCCGTTCCCCCATGAAGCTCTCCAGGCAAAGAACTCTAACGACGACGATAACGAAAAATTGCAGTCGCCGAGCATAGAGTACCGAACATCGGACACCGAACGACGTAGAAGGACTCCATCACAAACAACGACTGCTCCGTTCGAACAAAACGTATAAGTCGACTTCAGTAGAGAAACGAGAATGACGAAACACAAAAGTTATACTCTAACACTCTAAACACATCATTTTATTTCAAAAATATGGCAAAAAATCACAAATTATTATTGCATTTAAGATTAGAGCACCATGTAATGTGTTATTTGTGCATTATCAACATTAATCTGGTTCATATTTGAGATTATATTAGTGTAATTTACAATAATATGTGTATTTGGTGTATTGTGGTAGAGGGGGAGGGAATGGTGTGTTCCCGCATTGCACTGGTGCTTTTTGAAACGTAGTAAAATGCACCACTGGAAATCAGGGAAAATGGTGCATTTTACTATTGTTGTAATGCAAATAGGGATGAGTGTATATCAGAGTACATGTCTACGCATTCACTTGTATATTTGAATTAAAAAACTTCATGGAGGCAGCAAGAGAAAGGCAATAGAACAAGGAAACACATCAACAAGCAAAGAGCCCCGAACAACCACTACAGAGCCAGGACAAGAGCGACTAGAGCAGCAACCCATTGAACAAGCACAGCAGCCCCACTAAGAGTAGATTGAAGAAGAACAACTTGCCCATGCAGACGAGGTTGACAGCCCGGAGCAAACGGATGCAGAGGATGACACCACCAGGGTAGATGATGATGGCCTTCGGATAAGGGCACTTCTAAAAATACTAACCAAGGCTGTAGAGCAACTAAGCCATGCGCAACGCCAAACTGTAAAAGACATAGGGCTAGGCAGGTTTCTAGACCTACAAATCACTAACTTACCACACCAGATGGGGCTATGGTTACTCGAGAACTTCGATCCAAGAAGCTACACATTATAGCTCCAAAATGGACAGACTATCCATATAACTGCTGATGATGTTGCTACAGTTCTTGGCCTGCCAAAGGGACATATTGAAATAACAAAGAGGACAGCCAAGGCGTTGCCAGAAATCTTGAAAGAATGGAGGTGGATTTTTGAAAAAGCAACTGCATATATCACACCAAAAGCATTGACAAGAAAAATGATAGAAGTTGGTGTTGCTGATCCATGGTTCAAGCGCCATTTTACCCTGTTGGTGATGAGCGTATTAATAGATCCAATGGTGAATGGGTATGTGAACCAAAACTATATTGATCACCTCCTGGATGTTGGCAACATACCAAATTTGAACTAGTGTAAGATGGTGATCAATGCATTGATCAATAGCAAGCAGGTGTGGATGAAGAGCACGGACAAGCTCTATGGAGGACTAATTTTCTTCCCCACGGTAAAGCTGCTCCCGTTACCTCCAAAACCATTAACCATCAAAGTAATCCAACTAATAATACTCTCAAACATAATATGCAGGTATTCTATGTTGATTGTGTGGTGCTTTTCAAATGCATTGTGCCAAGAAGCTTCCAGCCTTCAAAAATTGGACATTCAAGCTGCTCTCTAAAAGAGACCATGATGAGATACAATCGGGAGGGTTTGGATATGGGCATGTTAATACTGCCTTGCAGCTTGAAAATGCACTAACCGAGGAGGACAATCCGTCAATTCCAGGATCTGATGTCCCACAGCCACAAGAAGAGAACACCCCCATGCCAAAAGGATTACAGGTAAACACCTATCTACAAACACACTCATGGTGAATTCCTGTTATGCAGTGCTGAACATTTTTAAAAATCTTGAAATATGTCAAATTATACAACAATCTACTCATTACTTGGTGCATATCTTGATATTTGTTGGTGTAATTATTACGTAGAATGGTGTGTTATATTACTAATATTGGTGCATTTTACAATAGTAGCTGCATTGGTGTATGGTACTTACTGGTGTAAATTAATTTGTGAAATGGTGTATTTTAGTAGTTTCAATGGTGTCTTTTAATGGGTATGATGGTGCATTTTGTGTAAATAGTTGTATTTGAGTATGTTGGTGAATATCTTCAATTCATACTTGTTGGTGTGTTTTACTGGATGTGTTTTCCTACATCATCTGACAAACATCTATTCTTTAATGTTGCAATACTAATCACTTGTTGGTGTATATACAGGGTTTTGTTAATGAAATCACTAGCCACACAAGGACAATTACAACGGGCCTGCTAAAAGTAGCAAGGCTAGTTGAGAATGCACAAACTACAATCCTTGAAGATGACAGGTTTAAGAAGATGTTTGAATCCGCACGGCAACTGCTGGGATTTAAAGCTCAAGAAGACCAACAGCTGACTTTCTCACAGCAAGAAGACGCATTTTGGGGTGACCCAGAATTCCTCAATGCAATTGATGAGATCGTGCGTGCAGTGCAAAAAAAAAAAGAACTTATTTGAATGATGTCCCTTCATTTAGCCTTGGATTGATGCATGAGGAGCAAACTCAACGCTGGGATGATGTCAGTGTTGTGGCAAGAGAATACAATGAATGTGAACAGAGAGAGGAAGGAGAGGAAGTTCAATTAGTTGATGATGGAGCTCTTGGAGATGAGACAACTCAAGCAAGAAAAGGAAGCGAACATAGAGCTCATGAAGGTGAAGGAGCTCAGGTAAGAGAAGCTGACACTACGGCCCAAGTTGATGAGGTAATGCAACTGTCTATAATTATTACCAATAGAAAAAACAATGAAAAAAGACTAATAATTGAACACAACAGGTCACACCAGATCAAGTCCAACAAGGCAGTGCATCAAATCCCCCACTAGAAATCCACCCAAAAGACCAAGGAAAAAGGCCCGTAGTGGAATACTCCCCAGTTCGGCCCCGACAGCACCTCTCAATAATAAATGTAAACGCACTGATCAATGCAACTGAAGAGACAGCAAGGAAGTGGGTGTTTGAAAATCCTCACCCTAATCCGTAAGTCTTTAGTTGATGCATATTTGAATTGACTAGGGTTGAGTATCATGGGGTGTGGTGTGTTTAAATTGGATTAGTGGTGCATTTTATACATGGAATGGTGTGTTTTAATACACATAGTGGTGAGTTTTTGCGAGAGTAGTTGCATTAGGTGTGTGTGGGGTTAAGTAGTGTGTTTTAACATGAAAACGGGTGTATTTTATAGCGTGAAATGGTGTGTTTTAATACCTTTGTTGGTGTATTTGAATTGACTAGGTATGTTTGGGTATCGTGGGGAATTGTGTGTTTTAATTAGTTTAGCGGTGCATTTTATACGTTGAATGGTGTGTTTTAATACACATGGTGGTGAGTGTTTTGTGAGAGTCATTACATTTATTTTAATTAGCTTGTGCATATCTGTTTCCAGGAACCAAGAATTATTCAAGTTCGAATCAAGGGTTATTCTCTGGTCTGATATGCTTTTATTGAAGCCGAACACTGAGATCCCCACTACTTTCATTGATGCTTGGGTAGCTATTCTGAACAATAATGAGGAAGACCGGCTTTTAGCAAGACTATTTGCTTCAACTTGGACAACTGTAAGTTAAAATTATAAAACTAATTACATCCTTAAAAAACTACAAGTTCTAACAATAATAACATTTAAATTACAGCTCTACACAGTTGTGAATCCCCTTGAAGATGAGGATGAGAGGTATAAGAAATTCATTGAAAGCTACCTTGTGGATAAGTCCATTGCAATGGAGACTCGATGGCAGAACATTCAACACATAAGTGTTAGGGATTGCTTGGTACATTCTACTATTTGGTGCATATTTTGAC
>CM008345.1:205672-217640 GCA_002525835.2 Ipomoea batatas
GATTAGTAAGCACCCTAACATTCTCTACTTTAGCAGATTGATTAACAAGTATACCATCAATATGAAATATTGGGTGCAAACATGCACCCTTTGTCCACCGATGCACCAAATACCTAGAAGGAATACTCTCAAGTCCACGATCTTTAAAAACAAAAAAAAAAAATGCTTACACAACAACCCCATACGCTCAAACATCTTGCAATAACAACTTGCACAATAATCATTCAAAGTTAACTCCACACGCCATGTCCTATGGTCACCATCTTTTATCACATAGGACACGCAACCATCACAATCACTCAAAAACACCACTCAAAGATCCAACTGATATCCACAAGGTAAGTACCCAACTAACTAAGGCTTATAGCAGATTGTCGAGAGCGGAGATCCGTGCGTCAGAAGCCCAAGAAAATCCCTTTCTTGGAGAGCCACTCTATCACAGTCCGTCTCGCTGACTCACTCAACACTGCACCACAACTGCATGGTCTTCTCAAATTCTCCAACTTAAACTTCCAGAGCTTAAGTCTTGAGAAGACGAAGTAATCATAGTAAATCTTTTAGAGCTTAGGAAGAGATGGTTATCTTTCAAGTTAGAATGCGTAGATTCCTTATTAATTCTTAAAACATCTTCCTTCTTAAATAATACTCTAACTTAGGTAGACATGGTAATCTTAACCTTGAATATCCTTATAGCCGATTACCGTTATACCCTTTGAGGTGTCCAGGTGATATGTGTTTTCTTGTAAACACACCTTGCATGAAACTGCTCTGCCAGATCAACGAAGATAAGTCGGTGAAGTCCAACGGATACTTTTCGAACACTCTGGCGTAGAGTCTGATCGATCAGGTCTTCACTCTTAATACTAACAGACTCTGAAACTAAAACCAAACTAATTTTCCATAATAAATTAGCCTATTACATCAGTGGGGTTTAGACTTAAACACTAACATCATGGCCGAACCACTATAAAAATCTCTCTCACCCTTTCTCTCTCTCTCTCTCTATTTACATTGTTGCATACATTCAAACACACTCAAACCATCAACATTTCGAAAACAATAAACTTACGTGCAGAATCGTTTAAAAGGGTTAATAATTCTTTCCACTATACATACTCTACGAATCACTACATCGCGAAGAAGTAACCTTTAAGACCGATTAATCAAATCGTAAAAAAATTTCAAAGTATACATGATGCGAACCTGGTTGGCCCGATCTTCTCTTCATACTCGAATTACAAAGAAATTCATAGAACAATTTATTAGGTTGGGTGAATTTGATTCGAATGTTTAATTTAGGGCTGGATAAGGGCTAATTTTTGGGTTTTAATAAGTCCTCGGCCACACCGGATTATAAGGTGATACGTAGAATTTGGGACAACGCCACAAGTGAGGTTTCACACTTGATAGGCCAGGATCACCATGACTTGATCATGGTCGAACTCTCTCGAGTTCCAGAAAACACTCAATTTTCTAACTCAAAAATTTTAACTCTATATTTCATTTGGCATGCAATGGCCTTAAATAGCCATTAACAAGTTGATTATAACCACATGAATGAGATAATTATTAAATATAAGATAAACTAATTCTAACCAACAAACTAAGATAAATATGAAAATTAATATAATTCTAACAAACTAAACATAAAATAATTTTAAGATAATCTTTCTAATTAATTAATAAAACTAATTCTAAAATATTTCAACTGCCAATTATTGATTTCTGTGCCCACAACAATACAAGTCTATTCACCTCCTCCCCCTCTCTAGACTTGTAACCCCAACCATTCGAGACCAACATTAAGTTAATTCAGGGACAAAAGACTTAGTACCAGTCACCTTAATGAATTTCTCGGTTAGGCTTGATCAGGAATAACAAGTGAGACTTGAGTTGAGTCTACATGGTACTTGTTCAGGTCGAAAAATTGGTCAAGAGTCGAGGTCAATATGGGTCGAATATAGTCATTTTAGACCAGTCTTGCTCCGATACATCCTGTTATACCTGTATATTCCCTGTCAATACAAAATGTAGTTTCATTACAACACAACTAAAGTATTATTCTAATTCAATTATACTACAATTTCTTTTAACAATATTAACTCAATATATGAGACCTATTATTCAATTTCATTTTAGACACACGATAGTTTCATTAAAACAACACTAAAGTATAATTCAAATTCAACTACATATTCATTTGATAATATACACTAAATATGTGAGTCTTGTTATTCTGTTTCATTTTATACACATTGTAGTTTCATTTTATATATCATAAGCACGTCGTAAACGCAAAATCAGTTGAACATAATGCGCAAATTATTCTGTGGACCCGGGTCCACATTGCAAGGTGGGTCTAGGTCAAAACGGCATAGATACACAATTTACATACTAAATGTTCACAATTTACCTTTTAAAAATTGACAATTTGTATAGTACAAATACACAATGTTAACAGATATGTAATTGATTACCTTTTTTGTTGTCACAAATCTCTTAAAATACTACAGTCAATTCTAATACTAAAAATACACAATTTAATCTTTTTAAAATTTAGTACAATCTTGTATTCAAACAACTGTTATGTATTTTGACTTAGAAGTGCAATTTACATTCTGGAAGTTCACAATTTCAATACTAAAAGTACACAATTCAATATCATTTAGGACCATAGTCCAACTTGCAAGGTGGACCCTAGTCCATGATATAACAACTGAACATAATGATGGTCGATACTCCAAACATTATTGCGTGAACCATGGTCCATACAACTATGTGGACCAAAAAAAGTTCATTATTTGTTTACATAAAGTACATTATTTGAGTACTGAAAATATATTATTTTATATACTATTAAATAATGTACTTTTAATATATTAAAAATATACTTTGTATTCATGGTTCACACAATTATGTAGATCATGGTCCACACAATAATTTGACGTTGATACTCCAATCATTATTACATTGATCATGGCCTACACAGCTGTGTGGACTATAAATAAAAAGTATATTTTTAATATACTAAAAGTACATTATTTTTGTAAATAAAGTATATTATTTTTGTACTAAAGGTACATTATTTGATAATATATATAAAATAATGTATTTTACGTACAAAAATAATATACTTTATATATTAAAAATGTAAATTATATTCATGGTCCACACAATACTTTGCTTGGATACTCCATATGGGCTTCTTAAGTACAAATTTGAATTTCTTTCAATGGATAATGGGCCTTCTATTTGGTGATCTGTTGAAATGACTCATCGATCATGTTCCAAACTATTTTCTAATCTGCCACATTATATTTATAAAAAAAAATAAAAAATTATATCATTTTATTTCTTTAATTAATTAATGCATAACCCAGAGATGCAGTCTTTGTTATCAAAATATTGTTATATATAATACTAGTATTTTCATCCTTGCGTTATACGCAATAGATTTGTTATAATATTTTAAAAATATTTGGATCGATATATAATTAAATAAATTATAACAACGAATATTATATAGTTTAATTGATGAAATTGATTGAATCGATTATGTTTTCTGATGTTATCATTGCTAGAATTCGAGCAAATAATTGTCTAATTACCGTATGATACATAAATAAAAAAAATTATTATATTTTTAAATAATATAATTAAAGATGAAATTATAAATCATTCGAATACATTAACTCAGAGATACACTATGTTATCAGAATATTGTTATGTACTCCGTATAATATTTATCACAATATTCTTTTCAATTATATTAAAGCATACCTTTTTTTTAACCAAATGGAGTAGTTCAAGTGGCAAATGAGCTCTCTTTGTAGAAAAGAATTCCAAGAGAACTTGGGTTCGATTCTCATAGGTGATGATTTTTCTTGTGCCTCTCGGAGCGAACGTGGGTGGACCTGAATCCCGTGAATTTATCAAAAAAAAAAAAAAAGAAAAAAAAAGAGGCATACCCTCTTTTCAGGTAAGCAAATGCGGCTGATCACTGATCAGCATTTTATTTTACTTGTTTTTCAAATAATTCCGAAACCATTTTGAAGAATTCAAATTTGATTTACGTGCCGTAATCTTGTCGATTTTCATTTTCTATCAGCAACGTTTTATACCTACCACTTGGTTGTTGACGTGCCTATCTAAAGTTGACAATTTATATCATGTACCAAGGTTAACATAGTATTATGATTCTAGTCTCTGAATTAAAATAGAGAAATATAGAATTCATACTCGTAAGATATAGAATTCCATAATACAAAATATAAAAAATCACAATACAAGACACATGATATTATGGTACCTGAACGAGGTACAAAATTTATATTCGCAAGTACAAAACTTCATAACACAAGACACATGCACATGCTATGCATTTACCTATTTTCAAATCTAATTTAGATAATTTGTGTTCATAGGCAGGAATAGAGCTAAAAATTTCATCCAGTGGGAAGAAAGATTAAAACAACAAACGAGATATTGAGAAATTTGACCTCTTGTGTCTTGATCTCTATAACACATACATACTTAACTATCTAAACTGCTTTATCTTTGAATAATTTATATCTAAACATTTACTATATGTATATAAGGGGTGAGTTGGCATGATCGGATTTTAAGACGTGCAAGATAGGCAACATCACATAACTTCAATTTTTAGAGTGCCCAATATTTATTTTTGATCCTGCTAGCTACTTAAGAAATAAAAAAAATAAAAAATAAAAACTACAATTAATCACAAAACACACAGTTTTATCCCAAATCACTTCTCTCTCCTAACAATTATGACCTAATTAATTGAGTATGGCAAAATCATTTTGTTTACCCAACAGCACAGATGATGTCTCAAGCGAGCTCTGGATATGCAGAGATAACTTAGAGTAAAAAAATCATATATTTTACGTATTGGTTTTAAAGGTTGCGCTTATACTTTTAATATGACCTCATTTATTTATAAGAACGGGGCTTCAAAAATCTAAAAATCGACCTTATGAATTGGGGTGGGGAGGAGGCAGTTGCCCCCACTACCCCCATACTGGCTCCGC
Source organism: Ipomoea batatas (assembly GCA_002525835.2). Classification (NCBI taxonomy): domain Eukaryota; kingdom Viridiplantae; phylum Streptophyta; class Magnoliopsida; order Solanales; family Convolvulaceae; genus Ipomoea; species Ipomoea batatas. The sequence continues at coordinate 210,724 of CM008345.1, forward strand.
CCCTGTTCATAGGCACAAAATTTCACAACACAAAGACATAAAACTTCATAACATAAGACACAATTATTAATTTGTTCTAAGTACAGAGTTCATACTCTTGAGATACAGAATTTTACAACACAAGATAAAAAAAAATAAAAAATTACAACACAAAATACATACACATAAGTCAATATCCAGTGCAATGTGAATCCTACTCTATGATATAAGGATTGTCTAAAGTTGTCGTTATAAGATTTTTAAGCGTAATAAAAAAAAAAGAGTTAATACCCATTTTGGTCCCTCGACTATAGCGTAATACTTGATTTTGTCCCATAGAATTAAAAGTACCCAATTTAGTCCTCTAACTTGTAAAATATACTCAATTCGGTCCTCCGTTACAATTTTCATCCACTAACCGTTATATAGAGGGGCAAAACCGTCATTTTGAATAGTCAAGGGACCAAAATGGGTACTTAATTAATAATTGAGGGACCAAAATGGGTACTTATTATTATTATTATTATTATTATTATTATTATTATTATTAGAGTGAATGCCTTTTTTGGTCCTACTTTTATTGGCCATATTCCAATTTTAGTCCGCTTTTGTTATTTTTGCCACATTGCATCCGCAGTTATTAAACGTGTTCCAATTTTGGTCCATCGTTAACTTTCCTGTCTAATGACCGTTTGAGGGAGGGGTACTTTCGTCTTTTTACTAACCTCAACCTCAACCTCAACCTCAACCTCAAGAGACCAACATCAGTAACAAGAAGCTTCAGGTTGCTCCTAAGAGGAGTTCTAACGAGGATAGACACAAAAAGGTCGATGGACGAGGTCGGAGAATTCGCATGCCTGCTCTCTGTGCCGCCAGGATCTTTCAGCTTACTCTGGAATTGGGTCACAAGACCGACGGAGAGACGGTGCAGTGGCTGTTGCAGCAGGCGGAGCCAGCGATTATCGCCGCCACCGGCACCGGGACTATTCCCGCCTCCGCTCTCGCCGCCGCCGCCGAGGCCTCTGTTTCCGAACAGGGAACTTCCGTTTCCGCCAGTCTCCATGAATTCGCCGAGATTAGAAGCCACTGGGCGGCGCCAACAATCTAAGCAGACCCCAAATTTCCTCCGCCGCCGCCATTAGAAGCCACTGGGCGGTTATGGTTGGGACCTCCGGCCACCTCCTCTAGAGCATCCATTATCTCTGTCCCTCCACCGCGCACCACCACAACCAACAGATTAAAAGACACAAATAATAATAAATTTGAATGAGAGGTGAACAAAGAAGAAGGAGAGTGGGGCTCAGACACAGAGAGAGAGAGAGAGAGAAGCACATACACACACCTAAATTAATTGCAGAATTAAATAGTGAATGGGAGAGGTTTAGAAGTCAAAATTAAGAGAGACGGATAGATGTGAATGAGAGAGGTTTAGAAGTCAAAATTGAGGTTGAGGTTAGTAAAAAGACGAAAGTACCCCTCCCTCAAACGGCCATTAGACGGGAAAGTTAACGATGGACCAAAATTGGAAAACGTTTAATAATTGTGGATGCAATGTGGCAAAACTAACAAAAACGGACTAAAATTGGAATATGGCCAGTAAAAGTAGGACCAAAAAAGGCATTCACTCTTATTATTATTATATTTAATATTGGGACAATATCTCTTAGTTTAGTTTTGTATATCAACACTAGGGGTGTGTAATTTATTAATCGAATCATTTTAACCGAAGTTTTTAAAACTTTAACCGTTAATCGAGCCGAATTGAAATTGTTTTCGATTAATCGGTCGGTTAACAGATTACCCGAAATTTTTAAAGCTAAAGTTCTAAATCCTAAAAATAACACCTATTATAATAAATCTAATTAAAATAATACATATAATAATAAATCCATAAGAAAATATAGAAAAACAATATCATAAAAACATTACAAATTTATAGAGATTTTACATATTAGATTTTATATATATATATATATATATATATATATATATATATATATATGCCAATGACCTTGTCGTCTAGTGGCACCCGGTTGCACCCTCCATGTGAAGGGGTGAGTTCGAGTCTCAGTGGAGGCAATGTTGACTCTTTGTGCTCCAGTAGATTGAGAAAGTAGTCATGAACAGATACTACATTGTAATAGAGTTAGTAGTACTCAATTTTAACGGTTGCACCCAATTAACCGTTAAATCAAAATTTTAAAAAATCTTTAACCATTAACCATACCGAAAAAATTCAGTTAAAAATAGTTAACCGGCAATTTCGAACCCAATTAACCATTAATTGAAATTTTAAAAAACCTTTAAGCATTAGCCAAACCTTTAACCATTAGTTAAAAGTTTAGTTAATGGTTCAAGGTTTTTTAAAAATTCAATTAATGATTAATTGGGTTCAAATGTGTCGGTTAACCGTTTTTAACTGAACTTTTTCAGTTCGGTTAATAGTTAAAGGTTTTTTAAAATTTCGAGTAACTGTTAATTGGGTTTGAAATTGTCGGTCAACCGAACGATTAACCGAAATTTCAAACATATATATAACTAAATAAATAAATATATAATCTAATATGTAAAATCTCTATAAATTTGTAATGTTTTTATGATATTATTTTTGTATATTTTCTTCTGGATTTATTACTATATATATTATTTTAATCGAATTTATTATTATAGGTACTATTTTTAGGATTTAGAACTTTAGCTTTAAAAAGTTCGGCTAATCTATTGACCGACCGATTAATCCAAAAAAAATTCAATTCGGTTCGGTTAACGGTTAAAATTTTAAAAACTTTGGTTAAAACTGTTCGGTTAATAGATTACACACCCCTAGCGTTGATATATAAAACTAAACTAAGAGACATTGTCCCAATAATAATAATAATAATAATAATAATAATAATAATAATAATAATAATAATAATAATAATAATAATAATAAGTACCTATTTTGGTCTCTCGACTATTAAGTACCCATTTTGGTCCTTCAACTATTGAAACTGACGATTTTGCCCCTCTATATAACGGCTGGTGGATGGAAATTGTAACGGAGGACCAAATTGAGCATTACAAGTTAGAGGACTAAATTGGGTACTTTTAATTCTATGTGACAAAATCAAGTATTACGCTATAGTCGAGGGACCAAAATGGGTATTTACTCTAAAAAAAAACAAACACATAATATGAGTTGCCATTTATATTGAGAGTAAATCTCAACAAGAATAGTTTAGAAGTTTTTTTAGTACTACTAACTCTATTACAATGTAGTCAAGGTACAAATAGTCAACAGTTGCCTCCACTAAGGCTCGAACCTACTCCCATCATCCATGTGGGAGTGTTCATCGAGACACCGGGTGTCACTAGACCACAAGGTCTTTAGCGGGTAAAACGATTAAATCTTTGACATCTACTATACTAATAAGAGCCAAAGAGAGTTAGGCCTAAAATGGGTAGAAAAAACGGCGGTCAAATTATTTAATCAAATGGATGGCTCAGATCAATTATTTAATCAAATAGATGGTTAAGATAATTCAGATTAATATTATTAATAGAGATTACCTAATTTAACCTTACTTTTATGATTATCCGTTAAGTTTTCCGTTAAATATTTTCTTCTCCGTTAATATTCTGTTAACTTTTAACTTAACCATTAATTTCTATAAGAAATGTCTTATGTTCGAACCTCATCTCAATCAAATTTGACATAATTAAGTTTCTCACTCTATTTTACTCTTATATTGAATTAAATAAATTAGTAGCTACAACAAAAAATGATACATATGTATTTCTTTAATTTAGAATTATGTGTGTACAATACCTTTATTTGAAAAAATTATTCATTATCAAAAAATTAAATTAAATAAGAGAAATAATTTCATTAGTTATATTGTCTTTATTTTCTCTCATGCAAAGATTCTTTACATTCAAATTTATCAATTGATATTCATTACATTGTTCATTATCTTATTTTTACAATATCTTGTAATTAAATATCAAAGTTATAGTACAAAATAATGTTATATATTTATTTACCAAGTATTTTATTAATACTATGAAAAGAAATTTTAAAATAATTTGAACCTAATTATATTAACTACTTGGAGATTGGTTGACAAAGAGAGTACTCAAATAATAACCCAACAAATTGAAGCGGAATCACTCTATTTTACTCTTATTGAATTAAATAAATTAGTAGTTACACAAAAAAATGATGCATATGTATTTCTTTAATACCATGAAAAAAAATAAAAAAGAATAGTTTGAAACCAATCATATTAACTACTTGGGGGATTTGTTGACAATGAAAGAACTCAAATAACACATAACCCAGCAAATTGAAGCGAGAAACTACCTTTTAATATCTTTGGAATACATAATATTTTAAAATTTCAAATTTTTATTAATTTATTTAATCTTTTTTCTTAAACTAGGGATTTCTTTATCAACAATAACTCATTCAACAATAATGGTTGAATCAAATGAACCCCAAGCAGAACACCTAATTAAGGGAAAGTCCATAGCTCCTATATCATAATCTCATTGCATGACGTTGTCATCTATGCTACCAACAATATCCGAATTGCAAAAAACACACTACCAACAAAAAGGAAGAGAACAAATAGTAAAGATGACGACAATGACAATGTTACTCAAAAGAGAATTAAGAACACTTAGAAAAATTCAAATTAAAAGTAGTGTTTATTTAGAATATTTAGACTATCGATTTTACAAGGTTGCAAACATTTATTTTAGTAATAATTATAAAGAATTTTCTATATTATCTTGGATTCATATACTTTGAGTTAGATATTTAAATAAAAAAATTCGACATTCAATTACCCATGTATAAACATCTTCTATATAATCTTGCATTGATATACTTTCAAATATTTATTTAAATATAAACATTGGGCATTAACTCATTCGCCCAATGCGCGTATAAAACTAGTTTTAATATAAAATTAAAGGTAGTTACCACTTAACCACAAGGTGTCAAAAAGTTTGGAATAAAACTGTTAAATCTTTGATATTCTAATATAAAATTAATGGTTCGTTACCACTTAACCATTAATGTGTCAAGCAATAAAAGAGTGTGGAGACCTAATTAGATATAATATGCAAGTAAAAACTTGTGTGAAACGGTCTCACGGATCTTTATCCATGAGACGGGTCGAGTCAAGATTAAATGTAATACTTATACTAACAAATACAATATTAAATCATGAATAAAGTATTACATTTCATCTTGACGTGGCCGATCTCACGGATAAAGAGTCGTGAGACGGTCTTACTCAACTGTGACCCAATATGCAATAGTGATTAAGCACAACAATAATTTAATAAAGGCAAAAACTTGTGTGAGACTTTCTCCGGAGTCTTAATTCGTTAGACGGGTCGGATATTTGATTAATGAGATCACAGATTAGACCTATTAATTAAAAATTTGACCTGTTAATAAAAAATTTGACATGTCTCACGGATTGAGATCCGTGAGACGGTCTCACACAAGTGTTATACCCTAAATAAAAACAATGATAATGATTTACGTGTTAATTAAGAAATGGGAGGCAAAGAAAGCAAAGAGAATTTAATAAAATTAATAATTTAGTATTATAATAAGTAAAACATAATTTATATTTTAGTATGCCAAATGCAGAATCATACATTAAAATTGAAGGAAAAAAAACTCAAAATAAAATAAATTTTAATTGTTTAAAAAGCTTTTATGGGATTAATTTAGATTGTAATGCGTACTTGGCATTGTAAATCTTTTATATTTGGTTATTTATTTATTTTGCAATTGAAACCACAGGGCTTGTGTTCCAAAAAGTTGCTGAAAGTCAGACCGGTGCTTATGAAAGCGGGAATCTGTTAAAAGACACGATACAGTTGGACGGCGAGGCTTAATCAACGTGGGCGTTACAAATTTGAGCGAACTTCACGTGTTATATGTCGCCCCTTTCGGTCACCGACGTGTTGCTTCGGTCCACGGTTCGCGGCCAATCTCATCTCTACTGCCGTCACGTATTTCGTATAAATCCCCGCCGACTTTCCCTTATTTGACGCGCCTGTCCCCAGGACAGTTGTTATGTCATGGACCAGGGTCCACTTTGTAAGGTGGATCCGGGTCTATGTTCACAATTTCATGTTCATAATTTCATAATTCTATGTTCACATTTTTATAATTTCATGTTCACAGTTTTATAACTTTATGTTCACAATTTCATAATTCCATGTTCACAAATTCATAACTCCATGTTTACAATTTTATAATTCTGTGAACATAGAGTTCTAAAATTGTGAACATAGAGTTATAAAATTATGAACGTATAGCACAATTTGCTGTGATTTTTTGTTGATACATTAGCGCAAGCCTAGATTTTGGGCCATGTAAGCTGCTCAGCAGCACAGGGCTTCAAGTTTTAGAGGACCAATATTTAATTTTTACTTATCTAGTTAAGAAATTAAAAAAAATAATAAGTTTGTAATTAATTTTGAAAACCTCCACTATCCACGGGAGAAATGGTAAAAATGTGTGTTTATAATATTTCATATTGGAGATTGGAGATTAAGGGTTCAAATCTTGCAGCCAAGGACTTTGTAGTCCAGTGGCATCAAACATTTCCCTTTATACGTGAACAGATACTGCATTGTAATAGAGTTAGTAGTATTCAAAAAAAAAAAGGGTTCAAATCTTGCCCTTTGTACACACCTTCCTTTTAAAAAAAACCTTTTGCCTTTCTTTTTTTTAATCCTTTTGCCTTTCTCTATGTGCACATCAACATTTTACCACATTATATTATTATTATTGTTATTGTTGTTGTTGTTGTTGTTAAAAAAATACGGTATTGATTTTAAAGATTGTACTTTTGGTAGGACCTCATTTATTTATAAGAACGGGACCACCAAAATCTAAAAATCGGCCCTGCATTAGCGTGATGTTT
>CM008345.1:276446-289126 GCA_002525835.2 Ipomoea batatas
TAGCCTAGTTGCCATGAGGATGGGACTATGGACTAGATGATAGGCTAATGACCACGAGAGTGGCGTTGGCATAGTTGTCTTGCCTCATTTTCATTATCTAAGTGTTGCTAGCCTAGTATCTTAGGAAATCAAGGACACCTATATGAGTTGCAAGGTCCAAATCCTCCTTTCCCATTGCTTGTTTCCTTTGTTTGTCCCTTATTTTTCCTTATGTTTCATGCACCTTCCTTACCTATGTTTGGGTTAGCTTTCAAACACTAAACACTCTTGTGCTTAATCCCCTTACCGCTTGAATTCCCTCCTTGCCATCCTTTGAGAACGATACTCGGAAATCCTTCCGTTTTACCACCTATTACTTTCCATCCACCGCTAAAACTACAACTCTTCAACACATAATTTAATACATACTATGTTTTTTATTTTATATTTGTAATTGTATAAAGCAGAGTTTAAATTAAATTATTACACATAATTTTTTATTTTATAAGACAATTCGTGTTTATGGAGAAATGTCATTTCCTAGTGAATATTTAAATGCGTCAAGGATAACCACCTCCTAAGTGCACAAACAATTCAATAAAATTGGGGAGAAACACCTATTTCAAGATGTCACCCACAATGTCAGTTAGAGACTTGGAGTAGTCCTAGATCTCTCAAATAGACTTGCAGTGATGCCATACCACCGAAAAGTGAATTGAATTGAAGTAATTCCACCGGTAGATATACTATTCAGCTAATATATTATACTTTTAAGAAAAATAATTTTCCATGAATATAATAGTTTTTATCAAAACTAATTTTTTTAGTAATATGAAATACTTTTAATCGAAAAATTATCAATTTTGAGTGAAAAACTAATACTTTTATATGAATTCTAAGAGAGCAATATGTTACGTTGTAAGAATACTACAATCATATGTAATAAACTAACAATTTTAAAATAATAGTAATTATTTTCTCACCAACAAATAATACTTTTAAAATAATATCTATCACTTTTAATTAAAAAAAATTATACTAATTAATATCTATCGGTTTCAAATGTATGTCAATTACTGATATGAAATTTTGCTGCAAATTACGAAGATGTGAATTCAAAATTCCTCATTGGTATTTCCGAAAGTTTTGCTACTAATTGTGGACTAATATGTGGTCGATTATGCTCATGCGATGCTGTCATTCCTCACCATTAATAAGCATGACTAAGATTTAATTGCGTCATTCAATTAAACAAATTTATGTGAGAAGGAAGAGAAATTACTTGTTAGTAATATGATAAAATCATGTTAAATATTTTTATTAAACAGTTGAATGATAATGATTTAAATGGATGGCTAATTGTGACAAACAAATAAAAGTCAATGACGTAATTAGATAAAATTAAAAGAATATGACTAAATTTGATAATATTAATTACAATAGTTGAGAATTAAAAGGGGAAACTACATGATATGACTTATGAGTTATGAGGCTATGTTTTTAGTTCACGCAGCATCCATCAAATCTTTATTTATTTATTCAAACTATTTAAGCCTACTTTGTTGATCCATATCTGTTTTTGGAATCTGTCTCATGCAAGTGTTTACGCTAAGTATCTTTTTTGTTGAATATTAATTTGTATTTTGATAAAAGTTTTAATAAATAGTATTTTCTTTATTTTACATTTACAATTATATATAAAAAAAAAGTTTTCTGCTCAATGCCCACTTTCTCAATGAGTATTTTTCTACTCCCTGACTCAGTTTGTCTGTCTGTACAGAGAACCATGAATAAGTATTGGTGGGGTTCTGGCGCAGAAAGGGGTTACACTGGAAGGCCCAGGATCGTTTATGTGTGCCTAAAAAGTTTGGTGGTTTGGGGTCCAAGGAGCTCCGTGCTTTCAACTTGGCAATGTTGGGAAAATAGTCCTGGCGGTTCTTGACAATGCCCCACACCCTCGTGGCTCGGGTTTACCAGGCAAGGTACTATCCTAAATCTTCTTTTACTGATGCCTCGTTGGGGAATAACTCGAGTTTCTGCTGGAGAAGTATTATGGATGCACACGGGTTAATATGCGGGGGTGTAAGGCGTAGAATTGGTAATGGAAAATCCACTTTAGTTTGGGTCCATCCCTGGCTATCTGACAGCGTGGACCCAATGATTCACACACCCCGATGCCTCCACAATTGAATGGTGCTCTTGTCTCGGTTTGATTAGTGAGGAATCTGGTTCTTGGGATCACGCCATTTTAACTGACATATTCTTGTCTGATGATGTGGATCGTATTAAGAAAATTCCTATCTCCCCCAACTATGACGATTCATGGTACTGGTATGGTGACCCAAGGGGATGCTATTCGGTCAAGAATGGTTATAGGGCCATAGCTGGGGATTATACTAATCCCCCAAATAATTTTGATCAATGGATCCCCATGTGGAAGTTGAAAGTCCCCCCTAAGTGGAAAGTGTTTCTTTGGAGAGCCCTGAATGATATCCTCCCGGTTACCACAAATTTGATTTTAAAGAGGGTGGAGGTGGAGCCTGCATGTCCAATGTGTGCTATTGTTCATGAAGATATATACTATGCATGCTTTAGTGTTGTTTGACTTTTCCCAATTAATTTGGCATGAGTCACACTTACCTATCACTAATTTTGGGGCCAACAATTTTAATGTGTGGTACACAAGTGTTTTGTCCTCCCTAACAAACGATGATCTATGTCTGGCAGTGGCGATCTTGTATCACGTTTGGCGTGCCCGCAACAATGCAGTATGGGATGGATTTCTCCCAACACCGCGAAGAGTCGTGGCAGCAGCAGCGGCTACCTTCACGCCAGGCAAGCAGCGAACGTTGGCCGAACCCCTCCTCTCCAGCCTACGATGGTGGGCGATGCGGCACCCCAGCAACATACTGCCCAGGCAGTGTACCCGGATCGGCAGAAGTGCTACTTTGACGCAGGGTACAATCCGACTACTCTCAAAGCTACGTTTGGTGCGGTGTAACCGATTGCGCCAAGCTTTGCAGTGGTTTGATCTCGGTCCACTCCCCCTTTTATTCATACGTAGGCTTGTTTATGGACGAATGCAGGAAGATTATTTCATCTTTTGTTTCTTGTCGTATTAGTTTCGTACCAAGGTCACAAAATGTGATTGCTCATTCTTTAGCTTCTGCGACCGTTTCACAGGCTAGCACGCTGTACTGGGACTCTGTCCCACCTGACTCTATTGTTTCTCTTCTATAATATTGGAAACCTCTCGGGGTTGTTTTCAAAAAAATATTAAAAAAAGTTTTCAAATTAAATTATTACACATGATCTTACTTTTTTTCAAAGGTGATTGTGCCAAAGTCAAATTAATTACAAGAAACGAATGTTCATAAGAATTTCATTGCTAATGTATCAATGTTGTTAGATGGTAACCTGTGATAGAACCATGTGAGGTGGAATTGGAATCCTAGTGAGACCGGTAACATAAGATGACTAGTCTACTCTGCGTAGTCTGCTTTAGAAGATTCCTTGATCATGACATTTTAAATTAAAAATAGTTAATATTGATTATAATTTTTTTAATTTTTTTAATTTTTTATTTATTTTTTACTGCATGACTAACTTTTATAATAATTTTACATTTTGTCAAACTAGTGGAAGTGGAGGTTGGGTATAGTTAGGGCTGTTAACGAACCGAACATAAACGAACAGAGGTTGTTCGTGTTCGTTTGTTAAGATTTTTTTAGTGTTCGTGTTCGGGATCGTTTGTTAAGATTTTTGAAAATCCTGTTCGGGATCGTTTGTTAATCGTTTATTAGCGTTCGTTAACGTTCGCGAACACGTTCGCGAACACGTTCGTTAACGTTAACGAACACGTTCGCGAACACGTTCGTTAACGTTAACGAACACGTTCGCGAACACGTTCGTTAACATTTGAGAATGTGTTCATTATCATTAACGAACACGAACATGTTCGCGAACAAGAACAAGTTCACGAACACAAACATGTTCATGAACAAACCTATTTGTTAACAATAAACAACTAATTGAAATAAACAACATAACTATAATAAAACTAATAAAAACAAGATTAAAAAATACACAAACTACTTGTGAATCTTACAAGCCAAAAACATAAAAAGTAAATTAAACATAAAATGTAGATTCCGCAATAAATGCAAATCCACGATGTCGATTTGAGTTTTGTGGATCCTGCAGGTAAAAAGATTTAAAGTTAGAAGATTGAAAATTGTTTGCATCAGAGATAATCAAGGAAGAAAACACATAATACTGATACATATATGTTAGAACATTTATCTTGAAGATAGGCCGTAGTTGATAAAAAAAAAATAGCACTAAAAGTTTTTGGTATCATGTCCTAACCAACGAAGATACCTAGTAAGTTTAGCTGTGGTAAAAGTTTTGTCATGAGCTCTTAATTGCTTTTATGAAAATTATACTGCAATTCAATGGAAATGCTACAGCTAGATGTCTTTCTATCAAACAACTCCTACACTTGGGGCATTTATTGAAACACCCATACAAATGCAAAGCATAAAGTGAACCTTTTCCAAATGGATATGAAGACAACTTTCAGGTCATACTTGGCTTTGCTGCCTTTACCAATCTCAACCAACTGCCACAGAAAATAAATTAGTTAAGCTCATATATTTACAACACCATAATGATCTTCTACATCTGATTAGCAAAATAACAGATGAGTGGCGAAACAGCAGCGACCAGAGATGGAGAAATGAAGATGGAAAATAAAAACAAATCTACTATAAACAACAGCAGTAGAGAAGAGACAAAAATAAAGTAAAGCATTCTAGCTTACTTGCGGATCATCTTTTAAATATCAAAACACTTCAGCATAAATCAAAGCATATTCACACAAATAAATATATAGATACAGATACGAACCTAGGGGTGACGAAAAGAATAGAGAAATCTCTTAACTTTTTTCTTCTTCGATGGAGGGGCGGTCGTGGGTGTTTGGCAGATGAGGGCGACGGTGGCAGATCTGAAGAGAGGCAGCGACTTTCTTCTTCGATATGGCAGCGTGAGATCTCAAAGAAAAATGGCGTGGAGGGTGGAGAGGGTTAGAGAGCCGAATGGAATTGGAATGTTGGAGAAATGAATAATTGGTTTTCATTTCTTCACATGCTGCCAACTATTCCTCCACTTTAGTCAAAAGATGCTATTCCACTATCTTTTGTTTTGTTTTGTTTATTATTTCAAAGCATTGTGTTGCCCACTTGCCTGCTATGTTCCCTCACTCTATTCACAATCCTGATGAAACCATTATATATATATATATATATATATATATATGTTTGTGAGCTTGTTCGCGAACATCCTTAACGAACACTAAACGAGCTTGTTCGCGAACATCCTTAACAAACACTAAACGAGCTTGTTTGCGAACACTTTAAATGAACACAAACGATCTTGTTCACGATCTCTTAGCAAACGAGCTCCACATTGTTCAAGCTCTGTTCGTTTATTTACCGAGCTCAAAATTTTGTTTGTTAATGTTCGTTTACCTTAATAAACGAACATAAACGAACGCTTACCGAACACGAACACGAGTAGTTTGTCGAAAGCTCTGTTCGCTAACACCCCTAGGTATAGTGGATGAAAATTCTAAATGTACAAAAGGATAAGTTTTGGAGTCAGATTTCCCTCTATCTTATTAGCGGATGGGAAATAACATCCATGGGAGCTGCCAAACATACAAATAAATTTATTTTTATTTATTTGTTAAAATCTCTTCATATTAATTAATTTATTTATTAATTTATTATTTCTTAATAATTACTCCATATTAAATATAATTTTTATATAATTAATAAATTGTATCTTTCGAAAGACTCCATTATTATTCCCTTCAGCAATTTCTACGCAAACCTGTAATGTATCTTTCAGAAGATTCCATGATCAAGACTTTGTAAAAATATAGCAAGTCTGGTCTTTGATTTGTTTAGGATTTAGAGTTAAGGTTTAGTGAAACTAGGTATTGTCCTAAGAGGCTCACTCTAGGAATCATCAAATTTTTAAATTTGTGATTACCAAGTCAACAACTGACTAACTTGGTTATAGTTGGCCTTAAAGTCGTTCTTCTTTCATTACGTACCTGCAGTCACTTTCTTCTTTTAATTTGATCAGTGTATCTTGTAATCTTGTATAGACTCCAAGCAGTATGATAGCTCTAAGGTACGTACAGTAGATGGATTTTCGTGAAAACTTCTTTGCAAATAATGTATCAATATTGTCAGATGGTAACCTATGATTGAAACATTGGATGTGGAATCCTATTGAGAACAGTAACTTGAGATGACTAGTCTAATTTGTATGGGTTGACTCGGAAGAGTCCATGACCATGACATTTTAAAGATAGCTAGTCTGGCTTCGATTTATGAGAATAGTTTACAACTCCTATTAAAAAGTGTGTTTTTTGTGGCCGACTCAAATTGATGAGAAGGTTAATAGGTAACTCTATCAAAGAGTTGAACTTGAAACGTATGGTTATCAACTCAACTGTCCGACTAACTCAGCTAGAATTGGTCCCATAGCTAGTCTAGCTAGTCTATATGGTGGTGGTGAAATTATTATTATTATTATTATTATTATTATTATTATTATTATTATTACTACTACTACTACAAGGATGAGTGAGATAAGAAAGAAAGAAAAACATTATTATTGTTGTTACGAAAATAGAAATAAAAAGTGGCAAGATAGATGGACAACAAGAGGAATATAAATGTTAGAGATGACAAGGGTATAAAATAATCATTTCACAATTAAAGCCAATCAGCTAACAAAAAAACACAACTCTTCTTAGTTTTTTAAATTTTAAATTATTTCCCGAATAAACTAATGCAATAAGCTATTTTACCAAATATTTAAATTAGTTTATTGACCAGTTGAATCAACCAAATTTTGGATTATCAAATCATTTATCAAACACTAACTTAAATTTTATTTTTAGTGGTGTTATTTTGATTGATTGTTAAGGAATGTCATTAGGCACAAACTACTTGGAAAAGAATGACACTACAGTATCTTATTAAACACTAATAACATAGTAGCATTATTGTATGGATCGGACTCTTTTGTGTATTCAACTATTAATTCAATAGACTTGATCTTTTTTATGATAACATTTATCTAATTAAGTTATGATGAAGTTAGTGACTTTAATTTATGAGTTGTCAAAATATTAAGAGTTTTTGTTATTTTTTAAATGTCATAAATGTAACATGCAACTACATGTTATAGGTGGAGATTTTAATATAAAAATGTTAGGATAAAGCTAAGCACTTGTTGTCAGTATGCAAAAAGTTATAACTAGTGACAGGGTAATTGGGTACCCGACCCGGAACCGTTGTCATGACCAAGCCAGTTGCCGTTCAAACTACCCAAGACACCTCAGCATCAATGCGCAACGGTCCAACTCCTCAGCATTGATGGCCAACGTTCAGCTCCTCAGCCTTGATGACAGGCGTTCAGCTCCTCAGCATTCAACACCTCAGGTATTGATGTCCAACGGTCAACTCCTCATCAATGCTCCGTTACTGAGCTGAAAGGAATAAAAAGACTCACAACCACATAGTGAGGGGGGACACTTCTTACGAAACAAATACATACTAAACTCACTTGTACACTAAGCACTGCACTCAAACACTGTACCATCTTACTTCAATAATACTCAGATTACATACCCGGTAACACATTGTTACCGTCAACTAGCTGGTAACGAATGTATGTGCAACTTATTTCTTTATATTTGAGTAGCAGTCAACATTACATTTTAATGGCAAGATGTTTTGTTGGACTCGACTCATCGACCCTTCAAGCCTCTGCCCGAAAAAGTAAATATCATTTTTGTTTAGGAAATATAACATTATTTAATATTATATTGTTCCAAAGATATTTCTAGCCACAAATTTTACCCTTCTTTTATTTTTTGGATTTTTCTAGTTGAGATTTCAATTTGATATATTATTAACTCAAAGCTAATAGTGAATTAATAAGAAAATAATGGAGCTTAAAAAGTTTTTGATAGAGCTTCTGTCAATATTGGAATTTGGAAAAGTATATGAATTTGCATTACTATAAATATATTTAAATTTTTTAAAAAGTTTGAAATATGTAGCTAAAATTAAATGCGCTCTCTCACGTGCATGAGATGTGCAAATTAAGCTTGAAAATGAATTCTACAAGCTTGATTTCTTGCACTTGGGGGAAAAGTCAGAAAACTGATAGCACGGAGAAGCTAAATATTTTTAATTGGTGTTAATTTCATATTAAGTCTGAAAATTCGGATAAGATAATGTTTTTAATTGTTTTAACTGGTGTTAATTTAAGATTAAATTGGATTATAAATTTGAATTTTAAATTCAAATTAAATGGCAAGAATGCTATTTACTTCCATGAGTTTGAAAAATCTTATTTTTCTCTTCAATACAATGTCCATTCTTTACAAAATTTTACCAATACCCTCTTAGTGTTCACGCATAAATAATTATCAAGGTCATTTATAGTAATACAAGAGAAACTGATTAGAAGCCTTCTCCTCTGGCTTGGCGACTGGAGAGGAAGCCTTCTAATTTCGATCTATTTAACACCAATCCTCAAACTGCTAATTTAAAGTTGAATAAGTTTGTTAAAAATTAAGTGATACACCAGTTATCAAACACCTCACTATAAAAACAAATATCAAATCAACTATAATTATAAATGACATGGTTTAAGACAAACACCGACCAACGAATCTGTTGAGATCAGATTGAGAATCCAATATATGACAAACAAATTATTACAAAATACATAACCAAATCCCTCGATCTGATCCATAGTCAAATAAAGCTAGGCATTACTAACTTGTTTATGTCCAAGAAAGAAATAATTGGATGAGGAAGATGGGATGTATTACCTCCAATAATCCTTCCCTTTACAATCATGTTTATTGTTTAACCATTAGTATGCTTGCTATTTGCATGCTAAACTATAAGTATTTAATGTCAGCATGATCTACGCTCTACAAGTTGATGATACCATTTCCATTGAATGTATGGGACTATGTTGCCATAGGAGTCTGTTTATCTGGCATTATAATCGCATTTTATGCCGATACACAACTTCACACTTTCGATAGCAGAAATAAAAAGTTGAAAGAGCTTAGCCAACCTATGGTGTCAAATCTGGATACAGGTCTTTGGCGGTACTCACGCCATCCAAATTACTTTGGCGAGCAGTTATGGTGATGGGGACGGGCCATATTCGCCTAGCGTTTGGGTCACGCTTGGAGTTTTGTTGGTCCGCTCATAAACAGCTTGTGCTTGGCGTATGTCACCGTGCTTGTAGAGAAGAGAATGCTTAAACAAGCTTACAGAGTTGAAGCTTATAAACTCTACCAGAACACAACTTCGGCTTGGATACCATGGTTGCTGGAAAAGATAAGAACACTTAATTGACTCCATATTTCCTTTAATTTTGTGCTTACTTGATCATATCTATGATAAAAAAGAATGTTCACTTCAAATCAACATTAATTTTATTGTATGTGCTTTGCAACTATGTACCTGGAATTTGTCATTTGCTTCAACAACCTTTATAAATCTCTCTCAACCTCTGGTTCCCATTATAAACAATTGAGAAAC
Organism: Ipomoea batatas; assembly: GCA_002525835.2. Classification (NCBI taxonomy): domain Eukaryota; kingdom Viridiplantae; phylum Streptophyta; class Magnoliopsida; order Solanales; family Convolvulaceae; genus Ipomoea; species Ipomoea batatas. The sequence continues at coordinate 286,079 of CM008345.1, forward strand.
CTGTTGCTGATATGACATTATTACTCTTAGGGAAGATTCACAATTACAATGACTAGTTTGTTGGGTTTGACAAATTCAAGTGATTACAAAATTGAGGCCTCCAATTACTAGTTTAATATCATGCATGCCATGCACATTAACAAGTTCAATCAACACTAGATATTAAGAGAATAACACCCATATATATTTAGTGCCACAATAAAATGAGTATGATTGACAAGAAGCATACAAGAAGTGAGGGGGAGGGGAGTGGCAATTATAATGCATGGACTATGATCTATCTTGTAAGGTGTCCCACTGACATAGAGTACATTTTTATTATACTAAATGTACATCTTTAATACATTAACGTTTTAATTTTTTGAAGTTACATTATTTGAATACTGAAGAAACATTATTAATAGTAATTCATGTAAATTATTTTTTCAAGTCATATGAATATTCTAATCATTACGAAAAAATTAAAGAATTTGAAAAAATATATATGTAACAATATAAACATAATATGATATTAAGCACACATCTCAATAGGAATTTTTAAAAAGTTTTAAGTATGACAAAAACAAACATGACATTGAATAATCGATAATAAAAAAGATGAACATCAATTGCAAATTATATCAAAATTAACAAACGACAATACATAGCAGCTTCTCTTTTGCCTTTCAGGTTAGAGCTAGGAAGAAGCTCCCTTCCAACATGTCAAGAGTAATCCACATTAAAGACAATGACAAATACCTTCAACACACAATTCCTCACTGACGAAAGCATTGACCTGGAAAATGTGAATAGTCATGTCATTCTTTTTACACTAGCTTCGAAAAAATAGGCATTCATGGTAAAATAATAATAATATTGAAAATAAAATAAATTCATATATATGTGTGTGGGGCAAATATATATTGAATAAAAAAGCTATTTGTTTAAAGCATATTGAAAACTAACCTTTAATAAAAATAATAGAGTATTTTGTTGTAAGCCATCTCTAAAAATTTGAAGTAAGCATAGCTCCAAGATCTTGCAAACAGTAGAATGCTTAATACTCCAATGAATCCAACAAAGAAACCAGGTCCCATACCAGCATAGAACCACATGAAAAACTCATGGTCATCATCACTACTGATTTTTGTAGATTGATTAACAAAAGAGGGTACATCACTAGAGCAATCTTTTGAAAGAGGGGCACCACAAAGTCCTTCGTTGCCCATGTAAATGGATGGATCATTGAGGGTTTGAAGTTGACTTCCTGTTGGTATTCTCCCATATAAATTGTTGAATGATAAGTTCAAGTGGCTCAAAAAATTCAAGGATGACAAGCTTGGTGGAATGGGACCTGAGAGTTCATTTCTAGATAAATCAAGTGATTCAATTTTGCTCAAATTGCCAATAGTCTCAGGGATTGTTCCACATAAATTATTTCTAGAAACATTCAAGTTCTCCAATGCATGCAAACTCATTACCTCAATTGGGATCTTTCCAACCATGTAATTCCCTGAAAGATCTATAGATCTTAGGAATTGAAGGTTTTTAGTGTACTGCAATGTAAATCCTTTTATGACTTCATCAATTTCATCTTCATACCCTCTACCAAAATATGTGGTGTACCCAATATATGTCTGGTTGCCATCAAAAGCCATTGCAGTAAAGTTTCCAAAACACTGTGGGATGTATCCTGATATGTTGTTATTTGCCAAATTTAACAATTGAAGATCATGCAGTTGACATAATTGCCATGGAATATCCCCATAGAACTTATTTCTATACAAGACAAGATATTTCAAACTCAATAATTTTCCCCCAATCCATGAAGGGATAACGTCCATAAGTTTATTTTCACTCAAATCCAAGATTATCAGACTTGTTAAATTCTGCATGGTTCCCGGGAGTTTCCCTTCAAGTTCATTATTCTGCAAGTGCATAGAGGATAGCCGTTGTAGAGATCCCAATGAATTTGGAATGTGGCCATTTAGATTGTTATTCCCCAAGTCAAGAGCTTCCAAGTATTGTAGTTTTCCTAAGCATGGAGGTATTTCTCCATATAACTTATTTGTAGATAGAGTAAGAATCTCTAAATATTTACAACTACATAGCCACTTGGGGATGCCACCACTCAAATAATTGGTTGAAAGAGAAAGATATTTCATAAACATGTAACCTTCATCAACAAGTAGTGGTTTCAAGGGTAACTCTCCACTTATCTGATTTTTAGAGAGATCTAATGCAATGAAATTCCATAAAAATTTCTCAAACCAATCAGGGATAGCACTTGAGATGCTGGCATTAGACATAAACAGGATTTCAACATTTGTTTGAGTACGAAGCCAATGAGGAAAGTGAGGACCAATTTTGATCGATTCCATTGCAATGCGAAAGATTTGAAAAGGAGGAACCCAGCTGGAGCTTACTTTCCAAACAAACAAATTACTAGATATGTACAAATGTCGAAGCTTACTGAGTTTTGAAAAGTGGAATTCAGAGAGGAAACCTACCAATGAATTATTATATATATACAACTCTTGAAGATTTGAAAGTTGACCAAGACTAGAGGGAACACTACCACTAAACTTATTGTTACTGATATCTAGTAAAAGCAACATTGACAAATTTCCAAGTGACTCAATTATTGGACCGGAGAAGGAGTTTGATGACACAGAAAGGACTTCCAGATTCTTATACTTATACAACTGGTTTGGAAGTTGACCACTGAAATTGTTAGAATATAACCACAATTCTTTCAAACTATCTAATAGGCAATTAGAAAGAACTGCAATGGAGTCCGTCAATTTATTCTTGGAGATATCAAGCACTTGCAATCTACAAAGACTACCAATGGTATTTGGAATTGAACCTGTAAAGCTATTATCACTTAAACTAAGAGAGGTTAAAGAAGTCAGGTTTCCAAGAGAATTGGGAATTGAACCTGCAAACCTATTATAACTTAAATCAAGAGAGGTTAAAGAAGTCAAGTTTCCAAGAGAATTGGGAATTGAACCTGCAAACCTATTATAACTTAAATCAAGAGAGGTTAAAGAAGTCAAGTTTCCAAGA
>CM008345.1:318735-335522 GCA_002525835.2 Ipomoea batatas
GGACCTTTAGAGAGGCTAAGGGCTCAAAGATTTCTAGCATGGTAGAATTAACAGAGTTGTCATGTAGATTCAAATGCTCAAGTCTTGTGAGATTAGACAACCATGGAAGGATTGCAGAATCTAAAGTATTGTCACTGAGATCAAGGGAGATGAGAGAGGTGGAGTTAACATGTGAAAGAGGACTAGTTGTATATAGGTTACAACCAACCAAGTTTAAAGAAGATAAAGACACAAGCTTGTTGATTGTGTGTAACCAATCTTCACTATGCAGAATTGAAACCGAAGAGATGTCAAGACTTTTTAGGGAAGAAAGACTAGCCAACCAATCCAAGTTATCTGTAGCCAAAATTGAAGCACTAACCAAAGTATTTCCAAGGTGGAGACACTCTAAGCTTGAAAGATTTCCAAGATGAGTGGGAATATTTCCCACAAAACCGGAGCTTGAGAGGTTAAGATACCTCAAGTTTTTCAAAGATCCAAAAAATTCAGGAATTCGGATCTTAGAAAAATTGTTGAAGCTTAGATCAAGGTAATTCAAATGTGTTAAGTTGATAAGAGAATGATTTATCTCACCTCCCAAGCAATTGTTGGTATAGTTTGATGGCAAAGTACCGTAAATATCATCAGGAGGTGTAGTTGGATTATGCAAATCAAGCTTTAAGACATGGCCAGTTGTTGAACTACAAGAAATTCCCTCCCATTCACAACAATCAAGACCGCTCCATGAAGAGAGACGGTTTGATGTATCAATTAAGCTTTTCTTGAATTGGAGAAGAGCAATTCGTTCTCCTTCAACGCACCTAGCAGCATCATTTGAGTAACAATACTCAAATTTGTAAATGAGCACAAGAAAAATAAGCACTAGCATAATATTATGCTTGCAATTGGTATATTTCATGGTGTCTCAAAGATTTTTTTTTTTTTAGTTGGTTTGAGTTTTGTGTATGGAAGCAGCATATGTGAGAGATATATATAGCAGCATATGTTTGACGGTTCTTTTGGTATGCTTTCTTCCCCCTCCCATGTTAAATCCGGCATTATTAACATTGTTTTTAATCACACAAAAGAAAGAATTTTCTCCTTCCATGTGAAATTTCAAAACTACAATTAATTAGTGTAGTAGTTTTGATATTTAAATTAATCTTTGTGGATGATTTCAAATCTATGTATGTGTATGGAGAATGTAAGTTTTAAGTGAATATTTTTTTTATTTTCATAAATTATCTTTTAACAAATATTATGTTCCATCTTTATTTTATATTTGCAATAATGGTATAAATTGAATTATTACACATGATTTTTAGTTTTTAAAAAGTGACTGTGCCATACAAAAGATTAATTTTCTTTAAAACTTCATTGCTAATCTATCAATGTTGTTGTCAGATGCTAACCTATAATTGAATGATTTGCATAATTTCTTGCCCAACTTGACGGTACTCATAATTCCCCTTCCCAGGCCACAATTTCTTATCAAAAACTTATTGTTACTTTTTCTTGGCAAGTTGATAATTATATTGTCTTTTTCAGAAGACTTCATGATCATGATAGCCAATCTTGTCTATGATTTGCTAACCTCTTTAATTTTTGAGTAACTTTTAAAACACGAGTTACATTGAATTGAGTTAATTCTAAAAATGTAAAATTAAACATTCTTTTGAGAGAATTGAATAGTTATTTAATACGGATTAAATCATAATCCAATAAAAATATGCTACTTCTATAGTTCTATACTCTTGAACTGTAACTTGATCTGAATTAATACTAGCTAGTCGCTTTTTGTTTTTGTTTTTGTTTTTTTTTTTCCAAAAAAATATATTTTTTCATGCGACTTTGATTTGTAACCAATGAAATATGATTAATTATGACAACTTTTATTCAAATCAATGAACATGAAAATAATTGCGGTGCATATTACAATGCAGGGCAACAAAATTTAAGAGTGTAACATTACTTAATATTGTTGAAAAAATAATATAAATGGTACTTTAAGTGGCTATTTTGTGGTATAAATATATGTGAATTCTACTTTCTATTTGGGTCGGGTCAAATTGTATTCGAATTCTTCGTAAAGAAACAAAGAAATCGATATATTATATGTTTAAAATGAATAATGAGTTTTTTCAATAAAAACAATGGATAATGAGTGATTGTGAAATTCAGTCTCAAATAAACCTATTTGAGTTTGGAAAATGAAGGTGGAAAATGCTTGAATAAGCCTTTGTACGTCCTAGATTGGAAAAAGAAGTGGGTTTGCACCACTAGATATACAATATCCTTTTAAATAGAATTTTTGAATTGTATAGCTTAAAGGTTCTCTCGTGTACCAGGGTGCAAATCAAATCCCAGACTTGAGTGATCCCTAAATTAATATTTTCGTAATAAATTATTCTATTACAAAGTAACAAATTAAGCGGTATAACTCCTGGGAGCATTTGAAATGTATATTTTTGTTAATGAATTTACTTGCACTTTTTACTTGTACACTTACACCAGTTATTTGCACTTCTAACACATATTACTTCCACTAAAGTTTGAGTTATTTATGAAAATGTCAATGAGTCTTTTTTTAAAATTATATTTGATCTATTAAATCTAGACACATGAACAGTTGCGATAGGTTCTCAAATCTTTCCTAGACATTCGTTTTCACATGATATATAGGGGCACGCTCAAGTGAGAAGTGAGAACAGTTGCCTATGAGAGAACCAAAATCACTCACAGCCGTTCACGTGTCCAAATTCAACGAATTAGATGTAATTTTTTTTAAAAAATGATGCAATGAAATTTTCGTAAATAACCGAACTTTAATTTGGTGCAACTAAAATGTGTTACAAGTGCAAGTAACTGGTGCAAGTTTGAAAGTAAAAAGTGCAAGTAAAATCACTTAAAAGTGAAATTATTTTCACTAAATAGTCCAAGTAATTTACCTTGTTAACATTGATGCATCTAATAATAATGTATTTCACATTGATGCATCTAATGATAACGTATTTCACATTGATGCACTTAGTCCATCTTGCACAATCCAAACAGATACGGTACGACACACAACGTGATTCTGGAATGCACACCCCTCCCCAACAGTATAGCATTTAGGCAATCCAAAATAATTCCCAATGTATAACTACATTAAACGCCAACAGTGTTAGGGGAACCTTGCAATTGATGAAGTCATTGTAAGTGAAAAGGGAGAGCGTGCAAGAGAGAGACGGATTGTGGTACGTAGAACGTAACCGGTAAAAGAACCTAAAAAAACACTTCTAATTTTTCTAAAATAAAATTCCTAAAATCATGCAAATATCCCATAGAAAAAAAGTCAAAATAAATGGCACCCAAAATTACAATCTCACCCCCCATAAAAAAGAATGCACAAAACTAGGAAAAATTCCCACCATCAACTTAAAATAGATTGCCAATGGCCTTGTGGTCTAGTGGCATCCGGTAGTGGCATTTGGTTGCTCCCCATGTTGGAGGGGCAGGTTCGAGCCTCTGAGAAAGTAGTTTATGAACAGATACTACATTGTAACCGAGTCAGTAGTACTAAAAAAAAACTTAAAATAGATTAATAGCATGTTTGGTTCATGAAATAAGTCAGGAATGAAATTGTTTGGTTCATGGAATAGGTCAGGAATGAAATTCCTAAAGTCTATTCGTTCAGTGAACCAAATAATATAATATAATTCATGTTCTATTTCTTACCTATTCCATTCCTCGTGAAATACTATTCTTATTCCCTCAAAATTCATTCTGTGAACCAATTAAACGTGCTGTAAAAAGACAAGATGAGTCATGGCCAGTTAACAAACACTAATAAACGCTTAGCAAGCGAACACAAACATGATTTTCAAATATCTTAATAAACAAACACGAACACTTCAAAAATCTTAACAAACAAACATGAACAACATCCGTCGTTTATGTTCGGTTTATTAACAGCCCTATATATAAATTTGCCTATAATAATATATCTTGTACTGCAAATACATTAAAATTATCATTAATATGTATAAGATATCTTTTCCATTTATCATTTATTAGTCCATGCGACTTAACATCTAGTTTTACTAAACACCCCTCCTAATTGGCAAAAACTTGTGTGAGACTGTCTCACAATTTTTGTTCATGATACGAGTCAGGTCAATATGAAAATGTAATATTTATACTGGAAAATGTAATACTAATCACGAATAAAATGTTTATTACATATATGGGAAAGTGTTATACTTTTACATTTTAATTTAAAAGTATTACATTTTTTCTACAAAAGTATTACATTTTTCCCAAGTGACAAACACTTACCAAGATTACTTAATTATAAAAAATGTATAAATATTTTTACATAAAAAATGTAAAAGTATTACATTTTATCTCAAAAGTATTACATTTTTCCTTATAAATAACAAACATTTTACTCTTAATTAGTATTACACTTTTCAGTATAAGTATTACATCTCGACCCAATCAATCTCATGAATAAGAATTCGTGAGACGATCTCACGCAATTGTGACACTTTTTTATTCAATTTACTAAGTTATGAACTTTCTGTTGGAAAAATAGCATATATAAATGACATTTTAAAGTGGCCATTTTATGGTATAAATATATGTGGGGTTCACTTCCGATTTTGGGTCGAATCAAAGTTGATTCGGGTTCTTCGTAGGCAGACGAAGAGATCAATTTATTATACGTTCAAAATGGATAATGGTTGAATGAGAAATTGGTTCTCAAAGTTGACCAATTTGAGTGTGGAAAAGCTTTAAGTAAGTTTTGTCCCACATTGGTTGAGAAAGTGACTTTGCACCACTATTTATACAAGGATTCTTTCATGGGTTATTAACTTGTATAGCATATATGTTCTCTCTCGCGCATAGAAAGAATGCAAATCAAATCACAAGCCAGAAAATCTAGATTTCTATTCACCTGTGTTCATCTGCTTACAACCTACACTTTCAACTACTTTTTAATAGTCACTTGCGACAACCTAAGAATATATATACTACGTACTATCTTTCCAAATCTCTCAAGACTCGAGCATATTCCTGGCAGCTTGGCTTCTGATCTGCCTCGGTGTTAGCACAACAGTGAATTTGATTTACACGTCATTATTAACTGTATTGAAGTTTTAGGGGTTAATAATTTTTATTGTGTAGTATTTATTAGTCTATTAATTATATTTCAAACTACATTCGTTTCGTTAGTTTTATCAAATTTAATAATAATAAGGTGAATCTATTTTTTAAATTAGTTATCATGGAAGACTTGTCTCTAAGTCTTTTTATACTCCACTGTAGAGTCTATCAAAGGGCAAAGGGCAAAGTGAAATGGTCCAAAACATTATTATCCTGTCATCTCAACTTGGTTGAGAATTAAAGTTTTTGTCTTTAATTTGATACATCTTGATGCTTCCCTACAATAATGACATCCTTACAAATTTGTCGGCGAAGACTTTATAGGTCTTCTTACCCCTAGACCGCAAATTATATGGTGAACCATGGTCCACAATGCATTGTGGACCATGATCATAGCTGATACTGCAGTTGTGTTGAACGGATACTGCAGTTGTGTTGAAAAGATACTGCAGTTGTGTTGAAATGAAACTGCAGTTGCACGGAACAGAGGTCATTCATTCGTTCAACACAACTACAGTATCCGTTCAACACAACTGCAGTATCCGTTCAACACAACTACAGTTCCAGATGGATGACACGTCATCTGTTCCGCGCAACTGCAGTTCCCTTTCAACACAACTGTAGTATCCTTTCAACACAACTGCAGTATCAGTTCAACACAACTGCAGTATCAACTATGATCCATGGTCCACAATACATTGTGGACCATAGTCCACAGTATAACGACTGCCCCTAGACACTGTAAATTAGTTATATCCAAAATTTGAGTCATTTTAATTGATTAGTATTAGATGGATGTCTATTGCGATAGGAAATTACATATGCCCGCCGCATATGTAATACGTGTAATACTTTTTAACATAAATATAATATTATATATATACATATTACATTATTGTTAAAAAGTATGATAGGTCTCAAGCGAAGCAATTTTACACCAGATCAATTGTTAATTAAAATGAATCATACAATACTTTATTTCCAAATCGCACAACATCATATTCCTAGCACTTGGCTTTAATTTCGCCTCGGTGTTGGCACAACAGTGAATTTGATTTAATTACATGTAAATTATTAATTGTATTGAAGTATCTTGTGGTTTGATAACATTATTGTGGGTCAAAGTACCTATGAAGTTACTGTACAATTGACCTTGTTCAACTTAGTCTTTGTATTTTTATTATGTTCAATTTAGTCCCTTTACTTTAAGGACAATAGTTAACGATGTTAATATTACAGTTAGCTTACGTGGCACTGACATTATTGCTGTCACATTATGATATTTATATTCCAACTCATATTATTTTATAAATATTTAAAATTAATAATTTTTACCATTAATATATTACATTAATTTGTCCAAAATAAATAATTACAAGCATGCTAGCTAACATCAAGTGTTCAAATCTCATTAAGAATATGGTTTTAATTATTTATTTTGGACATACTATTTTAATATAGTGGTGGTATAAACTAATAATTTTGAATATTTATAAAGTAATATATTAGTAGGAATATAAATATCATTATGTAACAATGATGATATCAGTGTCATCTAACTTAAGTTAACGGTAATATTAACACCGTTAACTATTGTTTTTAATTGCATCAATTTTTAAAATATATGGACTAAATTAAACAAAACATTATATAGTACAGAGACCTCGTAGGTACTTTAACCTATTATTATGTTACTTTTTAAATGGAATGTCATAAATTTGGCATATGAATAATTAATTTGCACAAGTCTAATCTTGTCATTAATTGTCATGGAAGACTTGTTCCTAAGTCTTATCTTGTCATCTCAACTTAGTTGAGAAATTAATAATTGTCATGGAAAACTTATCACTAAGTCTTATCTTGTCATCTCAACTTGGTTAAGAAATTAATTGAAATAATTAATTGCACTTGTCATCTCAAATTGGTTGTAAAATTAATATCTTGTCATCTCAACTTGGTTGAGAATTAAAGTTTTTGTTTTTGATACATCTTAAGTAGGAATGACAATGTATCGGGTTGGGTCGGGTGTAGGGATATATCCTAGTCCTTACACCTGCATTCTCAACCCACTCCTCACACTTGCACCCGTGCGAGTAATGAAATTTCTACCCCATTCTCCCTCACAGGAATTTTGCGAGTGCGAGTAATACCCAACCCACAACTCTAAGTTTATTAATATTACATTTAAATTTAATAAAAAAAATACTAAAACTGTAATTATCACATAGATTCTTTTTATAAGCTTGAACATAACTCTAAAATTAAATAAGAGTCAATGATGTTAGTCCTTAACTGGAACTAAAATTGTGTTGGTAATATAAATTGTATTGAGTGTTTGTTCATTATGTTAAGTGTTGCTCCTTTTCTATTTTCATAAACCAAAAACTAATACAATTAGATAAAAATATAATTGAATTCCTGAGACACTAATCTATAAAGAAGTTTAACTCATGCATTTTAAATTATAAAAGATATATAAAGATATATAATAAATGAATACTAATAAAACATGTGTGTGTACACTGTTTTTTTTTACACAAATATAATAATAATTTATTATGAATCTTTCTCTCTATATGTGTGTGTAAAGTATTACTATACATTATTCTTACAAAGTATTATAAGTCTCATGTGAAACAATCTTACACAAGACGAGTTGTTAATTAAAATGAATAATACAATACTTTTAAAGTTGAAACTAATGTTTTGCTTGTTAATCTTTACTATCGATCTATAAAATAAAAGTAGTATTACATTTGTATTAAAAAGTATTAGAATGAATAATACAATATTTTAAAGTTTAAACTAAATGTTTTGCTTCTTGAGCTTAATTATTTTTTTATTTAATTTTCGAAGTAAATATCTAATATCATTATATTGAATTGTATGTAAGTGTCCTACTATATGTGCATGACCAAATTGCCTGTGATACTAGACATTCGCCATACATATATTCCTCAGTCTAAAAGCTATTGTCCACTATAACTTAAGAAATAATATACAACTCTATAAATGCATATGTAGTGATGACTTATATATTCCGCAAATTTTAGTACACATAATTTTTGTATTTTATCAATATGGTGAAACATATATACTTCTTATATATACTCTCTATTTATGCATATGTTACTTTTAAATTCTACAAATTTTTATCGCCATTATTCATATAATGAAAAATTACTACATGAACTCTCAAAAGTTAGTACTTATATATAGGTTGTAACCAAATTCCCTAAGGTGGACTACTTTTTCTTGAAATATTAGACGCCACCGAAGACTTGTTTCCAAATCTTTTTCTACTCCACTATGGTGTATCACGCCACCGAAGACTTGTCTCCAAATCTTTTTCTACTCCACTATGGTGTATCAAGTATCATCTAAGGGTGTGTTTGGTTAGAGGGTGTGTTTGGTTGGTGGGTTTAGGCATAAGGTATGGGTACCAAAGTGATTGTAATTGTTTGGTTGATAGATTTTGTGAATGCTACTATGGGTTTGGAATATCCCATTAATGACAAAACCCATATCTTTATTATTAAATAAGGGTTTCATTTCCCTTCCTCATTTCTTCCTCAACTATTAATAATCATTCCCATTCCATCCAACTACCAAACATGTTAAATACTTTCACCAAAATCCATTACTATTACCAAGTATTTGATACCCATTCCGATTCCGATTCCCATGTGCGAACCAAACGCACCCTAAAATTGTTCACAATCAAAGACCTATCAGTCTTCTTACACCCCATTAAAAAAATTTACTACTTGTAACCAAATTCTCTAAGGTGAACTACTTTTTCTTGAAATTTTAGATGCCATCGAAGGCTTGTCTCTAAATCTTTTTCTTCCCCACTATATATGGTGTATCAAGTGTCATCTAAAATTATTCACAATCAAAGACCGGTCTATAAGTCTTCTTAATTATACCTCATTATGTGTGCCAAAGGTCCAAAAGACCAAAACATTACTATATTGTATATGTACTAGTATGAGAATCAACTTTTTAGTGTTTGAAGTGAAGTTCACGTCATAAGTCGTCCCCCACAGTAATGCTATACTTACAAACAGTTTTTAGACGTCCCAATTATTGCAATCAAAGGCTGTGAGTTTTCTTACCCCCTTGATGGTGCAATTTAGTTATATCTAGAATTTAATCGTATTGTGCTACATAAGCAAAGAATAAAAAGTGAAGTAAAAAAAGTAAGAGTAAATGTTTTTTTTTTGGTAAATTTACAGGGCCTTTCTCTCCGTCCGGGGTCCACCCACGTTCGCACCGAGAGGGCACATGAGCTGGCCTAGGGGGAATCATCACTTGTGGGAATTGAACCCGGGTTCTCCCAAAATTCCTCCCCACAAAGAGAGCTCACTTGCCACTTGAGCTACCCCGTTGGGTTAAGAGTAAATGTATTATTATTTTTAATTAAAACTGACTAGATTTCTCATTTTAAAAAAATGAATGACATGTTAAAAAATTATAAGCAATAATAGTATTCCTTTACTGTGATATATATATATATTTTAAGGTAAACGTAACTATTTCATTAAATCATAACATAAAACGTTTACATCAACGATCAATGAAATGGAAAACCATTCCTTACAATCAGACATAGAAACAACTTTTCTACCTATGCTATAGAAAATTTGAATCGCAGACTGTTTCATAACTAGGAAGCTATGTTCCTTCAGGGTGCTTAAAAATTCATCAAAGATCTGGGCCTTCATCTTCATTCTTTTTTGCTCGTTGCCCAGGATAAGATCAACACTTGCCGAAGCCAAACTAAACGGATTTATGGTTATGAAAATGAAAAACTCGTGAAAGTAACGAGAGAAAAAGGCTCGTAAAAGTAACGAGGGGAAAACACAATAATTATTATGAAGACAAAAAACATAAAAAGGAGCAAAATAAAAGTGGGTAAAGACAAAGGACGGCAGCGGCACGACAATAGGAGGAGGAGGACAGTAGCGGCGGCGGCGGCACGGAAGCGAGGATAAAAAGAGCAGTGGCGTCGGCAGGGCGGTGGAGGGAGAAAGAGGAAGAGCTGCGACGGTGGTCGGGCAGAAGAAGAGAAGAGTAATCGTAGAAGGTGACCGAAACCGCCGACTCAAAGCTCCATTAGTGCTCCGGCCGGAGGCCGGCGGTGGAAGCAGATGGGAGAGTAGAGGCGAAAGGGTTAGTTTTAGGACTTTACTGTGATATTTACTCCTACTCTCTCTAGTTACCATTATTGGAGTGGAGAAGTCTAATTCCACTTAAAATTGTCTTTGTAGTATTTATTTAATATTAGTTTGAAGTTATATTCTTTAATTTGTTACGTTAAGTTTAATTTGGGAGGTAAATCACAAGAACTCCAAAACTGGCATCACTTTTTTTTTTCCTCTTATTTTTTAACTATTCATCATCCTAGATGAGCGAATTAAATTAATCAATACTTCTCACGAGAAACTTAGTTCTCATTTATTCCTAATTATTATATCATATCCAATATAAAAGTTATGAGTGTCAATCGAAACCTTAAAATTTTCATGCAGTTTCATGACACGAATATATACTAGTGCATTATATATTTATTGTTAATTCAATGGGTAGCTCAAGTGGCAAATGTGTTTTTTTTTTTTGTGGGGAAGAATTTTGAGAGAACCCGGGTTTGATTTCCACAAGTGACGATTTCCCGACTAACGAAGTCAATTCTGTAAGCCAACTATCAACTTAATTTTTTTTTTAATGACGATAAATTCTGCTCCTGTATAATAGCTCACAAACTACATTGGTGAGGTAAACCGCAGTATGAAGATCCCATGCGACAAGTTCGGCGGAGAAGATATTGACAAGAATCAAGCACAACAAGCAAAAGGCAACACATGAGCTTTAGATTTTGACAATCACCGTACCATTTCTTTTAATGACAATATATGTGTACATCTTACAGGTAATCATCATTCACACTAAACACAATTTTTGGACTCCTTTTAGATTTCAATATCCAATTGAAGCAAAACAACATTGGGAATGTACAGTCACATATAATAATTCAGTCCAGATTAACTCTGTTAGGGTTGTCTTCCAACTGTTGCTTATAGGAGTCAGCAGGAAAGTATTTTATGCCAACCATATCACCAACTCTACTGATAACCTGTCACAATAACAAAATTTACTCATGAATATGAAAAGAAGAATGCATGTTGTTCCAGGTTTATTACCCAGACTCTTGGTTATTCTAATTTTAGTCCCTGAATTCCAATTTGGAGAAATATACTCCAACTACTGATCATCATGCCAAAGGCCTTGTGGTCAAGCGGCATAGCTGTGGCCCTCCCACCTGAGAGGTCACAGGTTCGATTTCCAGTGAAGGCGTTGGCTCGTTGTGCTTCAGTAGGTTGAAAGAGTCAATAGCAAAACTACTGATTATCATATTAATGGAATCAATTGTCAATAATTTAGTAACCATTTTTGCTCAATTTCATTGCTTGGTCATGGGAGGGGCCATTTATGTACAATTACGGAGTATATATTTATTTCAATAGTTGGGGGGACCCATCTTCTCAAATTTTGAACTTGAGAAGTAAATTCTAGTGGCCAAAAGTGAAATTGATTATAGAAGTAATAAAGAGGCGTAATTGTAACCTCCAATGCTTTGAGAAGGTCTTCCCTTGTGTGAGCAGCAGAAATGCATATTCGTGCTCTGGCCAATAGTAGAGGAGTTGCTGGAAAAGCAACTGTAACCACAGCCACCTATATGTAAACTAAAGGTTAGTGGTTTGCCATCAAAGCAGAGCGAACTGGAAACTAAAAAGTAAAAACTAAAAGCTTCATATTACTATTAATAGGAGAGAATAAAGCTTACATTCTGTTTGAGACTCTCCCGTGAAAAGGCAGGTATTTTTGCTGGATTGTAGAGCATTATGGGCATTACAGGTGAATCATTATCTCCCAGGACCTCAAATCCCATTTTCTGCAGTTCAGTTCGGAAAAAGTTGCTGTTCTCTCGTATACGGGCTAGTTTTTGAGCCCCTATATTAACAATGTTGCTTTAGTTATGAGAAGCCAAAATTCTAAGTATTTGATAATTATTTATATTTATATTTTAGTCTTATCTTCGTCCGTGTTGCACGGAATACTACTATTTGATTATGAGATGAACGGAATGAATAATTATTACATTTAATACAAAATCAAATGACATGAGACACGTGTTAGTTGATTATGCTAAATACTCTTTTAGTACATCTTATAGGAAAATTTCATTTTTTTGGATTGAAAAAGTTACTTGAATTATGTTTTACCCAATATTTTATTAACTGATTTAAAATGTGATAAATCTTTATATATATATATATATATATATATAAACAAAATCCTCCAAAACGAAATCTTCCTTCCCGCCCAAAATATTGTACATTAAAACAATTAAAATAAAGAATAATATTAAAACAATACAATTCCTATACTACAATTCCAATACAATTCGTATAAACAATAGAATAATATTAAAACAATACAATTCCTATACTACAATTCCAATACAATTCGTATAAAATAAATATGCTATTAAAACACGAAATCCAATACTACAAAATGAAGTCTACTATTCTACAATTCCTATACTACAATTCCAATACAATTCGTATACTACAATTCCTCTACAATTCCTATACTACAATTCCTCCGTCTATTCGTATTATAAATACATTCATCAATTAGAAATTTTATAACCTGCTCACACAAATCGAAATAGTAAAATGATATTATCACGCAAATCTTTCAACAATATTGTTCTTTCACTAATGGGATCTGTTTTTGTCTATGCTTCCGACCTATCTCCCAAGACGAGAAGGAGTTGTATTAGACTCCGGCTAATGCGTTGTTATTTGTCAAGGGAATATCCACATTCCACAATCAACTAACAGACACTGGAGTGCTTACTCCATGACTCCCAGGTAAATGCTATTAAGTTTAAAAATGTATATAAATTAGAGAAAGCAGATTGTGTCTATATTGTGGCCGAATTTTGTTTTATGAATTAGAGGAAAAAAGGTTTTGCTAATTGGTAAATTCTTCTTTAAATCTTATTCTATACTAGATGTGTTTTTATTTCTTTTTGTTATACTAAATTTCTAATAGTATACATTCATGAATGCCAATTTTAAATCTTTTGTCAAGAAACATTTTATCAGACCAAAATAATATTAAATATACATGCATCCTTATTAATACTTTAAATATTTAGTTGCTACAGAATATATAAATTTTAGTTTGGCAATATAGGATACAAAAGGTCCTTTATTTCAAATCTTTTGTTTGGTTTTTTTTGCAGATTTGATTGGCCGTGTTGTTTCCATTACTGAGCAAAAAGTTGTCCAAGTTAATTCAAATCCTCAAAGGTTGATTGATTTTGTCATTGAAGACTCTCGGTATGTGTTTGTTTGGATGTCTTTTTGATTTGTTTAAGTATAAATTTAGGCATCATCATGCTCATTGTTGTTTTCACTACTCAGGGGTAGTCGGCTCACTGTTACCCTATGGGAGGAGCACGTGGATTTTGTCTTACCTTACTATAATGTTGATTTGGCCGAACCACTGATTGTTATACTACAGCTGTGTAGAGCATGCGTGAATAAGGGTAAGTAATTACCCAATAGCAGTCATAAATCTATACTATATATTAAAACAAAATCCTCACTTTTCCTCACTTTAAGCTTCCCGCCCAAAACAGTCCTACAATATTTAGGATGCGATTATTTCCTATTTTCCTATTAGTTGTACAATTCTACATTACAATTCCTATCGTACTACAATTCTACATTATAATTCCTATCGTACTACAATTCTACTTTACAATTCCTATCATACTACAATTCTATCGTAATAAGATACAACCTTATATAAATCCCTAATTCTATACTACGAACTTTAAAAGAGAAACGCAGTACAACTATTCCAGAACTCCCCACTATCGAATCTTCAAATTCTGTTGCTGCGCCACTTTTCTTTCAATTCTACAAATCAAAAACAATTTTTTTTTCTTTCACTAATGGAGCCTGTTTTTGTCTCTGCTTCCACCTATCCCCCAATACGAAGAAAAAGTTGTATAAGGCTTTGATTGATTCGTTGTTATTTGTCCTGGGAATATCAACCTTCCGCAGTCAACCAACAGACACTGGAGTGCCTACTCCATGACTCCCAGGTAATGTTTTCAAACAACTTGATTTTGTAATACCATTCTTGCAAAAGAAAAAACAGCATAGAGTAATGATAACTATACTTATTAACAATTTTAGTATTAGGTATTACAAATTAATATATAATTTACATAATAAATAAATATAGAAAGACTGATTATATTATAAACTCAATAATTTTGTAAAAGAATGTAGTGTAATTACTATATTTGATTGTATAGTTAGTGCAATGCAAAGGACATGTGATATACCAAACATATGTTGGTACGAGATCATTCGAAAACATCTATACTATATATAAAAGTAATATCCTCCTATTTCATTTTTCGCTCAAATTTTTGTAGTCAATTAATTAAATATTTTATTGGTCAAATAATTAATAAAGCTTATTTGGTAAGAAAATGTAAAATAAAAATTAACTAATATCTATTAATTGGTAATAGTGTTTCTATATTCACGTATCAATACTATTAATAAAAGTAAAATCCTCCCCTTCAACTTTCTCGCACAAAATAATATTATTAATTAATTGGTAAAAAAATTAATAACGTTTAATTGGTAACAAAATTTTATTTACCAAATTCTCATAATAATTAAACCATTATAATTGTGAGAATAATGAAAACAAAATCTGTGTAATTTTATAAGAAAAAAAATAATTTATTAATTATTATTTACACCAATAATAATAATTCAACTAAGGCTAAAGTGTCATCTAGCACCACGAACTATATCTCATTATTCATGCCGCACCCTGAACTTTTATATCGTATATATCGAGCCACAAACCAAAAAATAAAATTCACCTAGAACTTTTAGCAGGTTTCCCTGTCTTCCTGCTGACATGGCGCAGGTTTTCCACTGATGTGGCATTTCTTTTAACATTATGTTGTCCATGTAAGCATTTACATATTAAAATTTTTTTAAAAAATATTATATTAAAATAACTAGAATTTTCTTCTCTTTATTTTCATAATGTATACTTTTTTCAATTTTGCAATTCCAATGTTTCAATTTTTTTTTTTTGTAAAATTTATATTTTTTTTGGCTAATTTTTTGTTTAGTATTTTTTCAATTTTTCAAATTATAGAAATGCTTTATTTTCATAATGTATTCTTTTTTATTTTATTTTAATTTTTAATATGTAAAAAAAAAATGCCACATCAGTGGGAAACCTACGCCATGTCAGCAGGAAGAAAGGGAAACCTGCTAAAAGTTCTAGGTGAATTTTATTTTTTGGTTTGTGGCTCGATATATACGATATGAAAGTTCAGGGTGCGGCATGAATAATGGGATATAGTTCGTGGTGCTAGATGACACTTTAGTCTTCAACTAATTATCTATACTTCTATATCTATACTACTATCAATAAAAATAAAAGCATCATTTGTGAAATCTCCGCCCAAACAATAGTAATAGTAAAGATAAAATGGGAAAGAAAGCTGATTTTACTAATTGATTAAAAATATAAAAATAAAAAGATCCTAATAGAAAGGGAAACATAAATTAGGCAAATTGGAAAAGAGAAAGGATATTACTAATTGACTGAAAATTATTTAAAAACATGAAAAAATTAATTACACTTTTCTTTTGAAAACTTTAAATTATTTAAACTTTAAAAAAATTAACTAAACATGGATTGTTAGATTTTTTATAATAATTAAAATTAATTCATTCAAATATGGGGGAAGAAAAAAACTAAATGCAATATGGTGAAAATGAATATACTTAAGGTATAAAAGTATAATTGTACATATATTAGTGTAGTATTTGTTCATAATTACTTTCTCAATCTACTGAAGCAAAAAAAGTCAACCGTACGTCAACATTGCCTCCACTGAGACTTGAACCCACCCCCTTCCCCTTCAATATGGGAGTGCAACCGGGTGTCATTAGACCACAAGGTCTTGGCATTATGGTAATTAAGCTAATTAGCTCAATATTGATCATTGAATTTATTTTTATAATAAATATAATAAAATTATTTCTCATTTTCTCATATTTATTTTAGTAATAATATAAGTACATAAGTTATATTACATATCGATCTTTTTAAGATAATTGTTGACAAACAAGTCATATATTATTCAATTAATTGAGTAATACTTTTACACTAATCTTATAATCAAATAAATGTATACGTTCAATATTAGTTTTTTTTTTTTTATAATTTCATCTTTATTTTTATTATCTAAATATATAATAAAAAATTTATCCGTGCATCGCATTGGGTAATTGGACAATTATTTGCTCAAATTCAAGCAAGAGAAACATAAAAAAAAAATATAATCGATCCAACCAATTTCATCAATTGTGCTATATAATATTCGATGTTATAATTTATATAATTGTATATCGATCAAAATATTCTTAAAATATTATAACAAATCCAATCCGTGCAACGCACGGGCGAAAATACTAGTTGATTATAGAAGTAATAAAGAGGCGTAATTGTAACCTCCAATGCTTTGAGAA
>CM008345.1:625449-638982 GCA_002525835.2 Ipomoea batatas
CTTGAAAATCACTAAGATATTAATAAACATGTTTGAGATAGGTGTTTATTACTAAACCTTGAATTTGATTAAGGTAGTGTTTAACCCTGTCATTCTGTCAAGTTAGTCAGATTGCTGATTTGGTAACCACAAGGTTACAAGTGCAACTCTTAGTGAGAACGGCCTATTGTTTTTCTTGATTTGAGCTGGCAAGTTTACCCAACCGGCTTATTGTTTTTCTTGGTTTGAGCCGAAAGGTTTACCCAGCCGGTCTACTGTTTTTCTTGGTTTTAGCCGGGCAGGGTTTACCCAGTATGGGCCCTGTTTGGTAAATGACTGTTAGCTGATTGGGTTAAAAGGTATAATTAATTGATAATATTAGCTGATGGTAGAAAAGTGTTTGCTAAATTAGCTGTTAGCTGATAGTTGTTGGGTATAATTTTTTTTCTCAAAAGGCTAATTGAAAAGGTTGCTTTGATTAGTCTTTTGAAATTTAGTATTTTGGAATTACAAAAAGCTTATTAACCAAACACTTATATCGATTTTTTAACCAAGTCAAATAACTAATAATGGTCAAATAGGCTAAAATTAGGGCTAATTATTTACCAAACATGGTCATGGTGTTTAATAAACCTTGAATTTGATTCAGGCGGCTTGGGATAGGAACAAAGCTTGTCCAAAGCTTGGAAAATTGGAGCAGAAGCAATGGAGCTGAGTATATTTACATGGCCACAGATTGCAGCAATCAAGCATCCATAAACTTGTTCACCGGAACGTTGAACTACGTTAAATTCCGAACCCCATCGGTCTTAGTACAGCCCGTTCACCGTCACAAGAAGCCGTTAGGTTCCGACGTGGCCGTCGTTAGGGTTCCGGCGAAGCTAGCCGAGTCCTATTACCGCCGCGTCTTCGACGGCTCATCGGAGTTCTTCCCCAAGGACATTAACCTAGTCCTCAACAACAAACTAAACCTGGGCACTTTCATGGCTGCCCCAAAGGAAAGCCTCTCAAATTGGGACCCCGACAGTGGAGTTTTCCCGCCCAATCATGCGGTTCTAAGTATATGGGACGCTAAGGAAGTGTACAAGGTTCAATTGAAGGGTTTGTCGGGGTTGAAACAGGCTTGCTTTTTGGGGACTAGGGTTTTGGACAGGTTGATCCCGTGGCTAAGGTTGCCTTCTGTCCCTAACGTATCCAAGAATTTCGGGTATTATTTCTTGTACGGGCTTCGCATGGAAGGCCAGAGTGGTTCGAAGATGATGGAATCGCTGTGCGCTTTCGCGCACAACGTGGCTAGAAATGACCGTCGAGGTTGTGAGTTGTTGATAGCAGAGGTTAGCCCGGATGACCCTGTCCGGAGGGGAATCCCGCACTGGAAGAATTTTTCTTGGCAAGATTTGTGGTGCATCAAAGAGTTGGATTTAGTTGGGGATAATAAGGCGGCTAACATCGTCCATGGTTCCTCGGAGGGTTCGATTATGTACCATGATTCTTCTGCTCTGATTTTTGTTGATCCCCGTGACATTTGACCGTCGTCGTCTTTATTTCATGTGCATGCAATTTGTATACTTATATAATAGTCAATTTATTATGCATGGGCAGCTTATTAGTTGGTTGTGTAGTTTGATAAGTGAAGGAGCTTCTTGTGCGCAATGTTAAAATTTATAATTCAGTAACAAGAAGTGTAATAGTTTTCTTGAAAAGGAGAAAAGATGAGAAATATCTCTCACCCAACTTTCAACTCCAACTGTAAATTAAATTATTCATAACACTTTGCAAATGTAAATTATGTAATGGAGCATATTGAAACAAGATTTTTCTTTTTGGAAAATTATAAGGCCAGGGACATTTTCTACTCTATGTAATATCATATTTCCTTATTTGATTCTAAAAAATATTACATTACTTCAAAACATTTTTATATACTTCAATTCCCAAAACTCTTGCTAATCGAAAAGGACTTGGAGACCCCGGCACCAAATTATAATGTGGACTATTAATAAATATTTATTTTTAATATACTAAATATTTAGAGCCTTCAAAAAATGAATCTTTAATATATTAAAAATATAACTTATGTCAATAGTTCGTCTTATAAGGTAAAGTATAGTACATGGTATAATTATTGAGGAGAACCCTATCTCTATGTTACAAATTTGTGGAGCTACTTATCAATGGGAAAAAAATTAAACTCATCTGTCCTCATCCGATCCAATGACACAGAATTCTTGACCACATTTAATTTAATTTTTTCTAAAAAATTGAAAATTGAAATATATTTAAATAAATGTATCTCAGCTCATCTAATTATTTGTAACATAAAAGTAGCTATTTAAAAATCTCTAAATCTCTGCCATGTTCTCCGAATTTCTTATCTCATCACTTACTAATAAAATTAGAATAGATAGATTAGTCGATCCCCTCTTACTTGTCTTTTGAAATCCAGAACTTTTGCATAGAAGAGTACTTGATCCATATCATCACTACTATACTAACAAGAGAGCAACAACGAGAAGAAATTAGTAATCATTCTTTGATTCTTCGTCTACGAAAAGAAATTAGTAATCATTGTTTGTTTTTTTTTAATATACATGAAAGAAGAGAAAACAAATAAAGGATAATCAAAATTAAATTATTTTAATGCTAATACGAATTGTACTACACGTTCCCTTATTATTCTATTATTGTGAATATAATATGTGCAGTCCAACTATCAGCTTAGGCTTTTAGTTGAGATGGAGCACATGCTTTAATTTGGTATCAGAGCCATGCAAAAGATCATGGGTTCGAATCTCCGCGTCACCCTCAAAAAGAGACTTCCACGTGTTGCGCTCGGAAATCCACCGCACACGTTGAGGGGGCGTGTAATGTGCAGTCCAACTATCAGTTTAGGCTTTTAGTTGAGATGGAACACATGCTTTAATTATTATTTCTATTGTTTTAAGGTGTTAATTGATTATTGTTTTAAAAAGTATCACTTTATTTCATATATTTGTTTTTCTATGATCAAATCATTAACGCGTGTCACCATCGATCGATCTCCGAAGCTTTCGGCTAAAGAGCTCATTAATAATTAGGTTTTATGAGTTTAAAAACATGCGATCGAGCGAGCATCAAAATTGATAATGATACTAAGAAATTAAACACGAGAACTACGTTGCACCGCCTGATGCGGGGGTTAGCTTTACAACATTTGCGTGCACTATACAGTATACTAGCCCAAAGGACCACATTCCCAATAACTTAGCTATGTGGTTTCCACAAAAGCTACCTTCACATCTTGTTTTTCTTAAAAAACAAAAACAAAACAAAGGCGGTAAATGATTATAACTATTAGTTGATAACATTAGCTTATTGTAAAAAAGTATTTGGTAAATTAACACACATACACACACATATGAGTTAGAATCATATGAGATCACTTGTTTAGGTAAGATCGTAAGATCAAATCTTGTGCGTCCATGTAATAATTTAATGTTCTAGATTGACTTAAGATTCTAAGTTGAAGTATGTGCGAACGGTGATTAAATGTGTGCGAAAGGTGATTAAGTGTGTGCGAACGGTGATTAAGTGTGTTCGAACGGTGATTAAATGTGTGCGAATTGAGTGGGTGTGTCAAACAATCTAGACTATTAATATTTTTAAGATTGATGTACAAGATTTAATCTCAAAATTTTTTAATGGTCTAGATTGATTAATATTCCAAGTTGAAGTGCGTGCGAATGATGATTAAATGTGTACGAACGGAGTGTGCAGTGTGTCAATAAATCTAGACCATTAAAAAAAATATTACATAGATGCACAAGATCTGATCTCACGATCTAATATATTCTTACTATATACAAACATTAAAAAAAACCATAACGAATAATGGAGAGTTTAATAAATCACTTATAAATTAATAAAGTATATGCCAAAAAATTCCAGTTTGCAACAAGAATATTCAAAATAGTACGTATGTAAAAAAAAAATGTTGTGTGAGACAAATTTCTTCAATAAAGAGTATTGTTATCCTTCGTAATGGTGGAAGAGATGAATTTCTTATATTTATAAGAGACTTTTAACTTAGCACAAAAAACGATAAATATGTAATAGAATATATTTGGTAGATCCCTAGTCACTCGGGAAAAAATCGTACATTTTCTATGTAGGATTTACTTTCTTATGTCAAATATTACACCAAACATGAGAATAATTTTTTTATCTTTTAAATTTTCTAAAAAGTTTAAACTTTCCTAGTTACCAAAATCCAATGGAAATATATTCAATACACTCCTTATACAATACTCTATACCAAATTATATACCTACCCCAAATTTATTCAAATGGGCCCAGATATGCATCTATTATCCAATGATAATAGTGGACTTCGGCCAAACTCAACTAAAAACCAATCATTATACCCTGCACCACGGTGCACATAGCAATGTGCACCACGTACATAAAACGACGTCGTTTTGGTGTTAGTGGATGCGGACGCGAATGACTCCAGAGAATTCATTATCTATAATACACATAATCATTATCTATAATACACAAAACGTTTGCCTAGAATACACAGAATGTTTGCCCAGAATACACAGAATATTGACACAAAATACACAATGTTAGTTGACGCGAATGACTCCAGGGAATTCATTATCTATAATACACATAATCATTATATTGAATACACAGAACGTTTGCTTAGAATACACAGAATGTTTTCCCATAATACACAGAATATTGACACAAAATACATAGAACTCATCCTCCTAACATTCGAATGCACAAACACACAAAACTCATCCTCCTAACATTCGAATGCACAAACACATCACAACCTGTGTTAATAACATGAATACACAGAATATTGACACAAAATACACAGAACTCATCATCCTAAACATTCGAATGCACAAACACATCACATGTGTTACTAACATGAATACACATAACGGTTGCCTAGAATACACAGAACGGTTGCTTAGAATACACAGAATGATTGCCTGGAATACACAGAATATTAACATAAATACAGAGACCGGGCGAAACGGGAAACGTGATTTCCAAAATCGGATGATTAATTTACAATGCTCAAAACGACGTCGTTTAGGTACGTGGTGCACATTGCTATGTGCACCGTGGTGCATGGTATAATTTGCCACTAAAAACAGTTTGTGATTTTTTCCATTTAAGTTTTCACATAAGTTATTGTGTCTCATTGTGTTATTTATATACGGAGTATTATCTATGTTCTCAATCTAGGTTGACCCATATCAATTTACACCATTAACATTATCCGTCAGGTTCAAACTCACAAATTTCATTAATTATACCATGGACCCGAGTCGACCTTTTAAGATTGACTCGGATTCATCTTACAAGGTTGATCAGAGTATATTAACGTACTTAATGTTCACAATTTGAATTGTGAACATTTAATCAAATTATGAATATTCAACATGTAAATTTTATAAACATTCATTATATAAATTATGAACATTCAGTATATAAATTGTGTATTTTAAACTCAGGTCCACGCACAAAATAATTTGCTCACAAATCCAAGGCAAATGCTATTTTTATAACGAGTTAATATTTTCTACTTTCTTAATTCTTAGACTGATTCGTTACATTTAAAGTACCAAACGGTGAGAGACTTGTGACATATGGGATATATCCCCTCAACTTATAAAAGAAAGCTCATTATCCAATTAAGTAATGCTAGCTAGCTTGAAGATCGAAAAATATGGTGAGTAGATTGATTGGTCAAACATATTTTTTTTATTTACTCGCAATTTATTTAGTATATAAGAGCAACCTAATAGAGGTTCTTAAGTGGTTTTTGAAACACACACACAAAAAAAAAAAAAACAAAACAAACAAACTGATTCACTAGTTCCCACCAAAAAAAAAAACTGATTCACTAGTTTTTCACTAATGTGAAAGCTGATTCTTGGTGCATTTTCCTCCTGCAAAAATCTATTTTTGAGATTTTTGCAGGTTTAAAGAAAAAAAAGGGTCGTGAGACGCGCAATTGCGTCTCACGGCGCAACCCAGTAGTTTGAGAGTGGCGGTCACTCTTAATCTTTGTTTGTTTTGTTTTGTTTTGTTTTTTTTTTATTATTATTTTTTATTTTCTTTTCTGTTTTGTTTTTTTCATGCGACAATGCTCTTTTTTTTTTTTTTTACATTTAATTTGTTTGTTTTTTATTGTTTTATTATATTTGTTATAAAATTTTCATAAAAGTCAAATATGTAATATATATTTTTTGAATGTTTTAATTATAATTAAAATTTAAAATGATTAAAATAAATAGAGCAACAACGAAAATTAATTTAAATGCTTGTAATTATCATTTTAATTAAATGTAGCTATGTTTATTTAAATTAATTTTCATTATAATTATAAATTTTATAATTCAAATAAATAAAAAAAAAATAATTAAAATATAGGATAGTTAAATGGTGAGTCCACAAAAAAATTGAGAAAAAAACTTAAAACTAATGGAATGTAAAGTTTTGGTGATTGAGTGAGATAGTGGATGAGGGAAGTGGGTGTTGAGGCCAACAAAAAATTGGGAAAAAAAAATGTTCTAAGGCTATCCTCAACCCAGCAAGTGGTTCACTTGCTAGGTGAGGTGACAAAAAAAATTATTTTTTATTACTTTGTTTGTCACATAAGATAGCAAGTTTGTTGTTGCTAATGGCAGCCTTTGTTGCAAAAGACTGCCATGTAGTACTTTTATTTTATTTTATTCTTTTATAGTTGAGTTAATATTTAAATTGATGTGATATTGGGGTCCATTTTAGAAAGTTAATTAGATTTGTAAAGATATAGTGTGAATAGTAAATGAATTGTAAATCGAATAATGTGGAAGTAAGATTCACTTTTAAAAGTGATAGAGTATTGTAGGGATAAAGATAACCTAAGGGTAGTGCAATCATTGGGAGTTGAACCATAAATCTGCAAGCACAACTAGGTTGTCTCATTATCCTAGCAACTTGCATACAAATAAATACTTATTATACTTAATCATGCCATGGGTGATGGGACCCCTACTATATAGATAATGAGCAGCTTTCTTTACAAGGCATCTAATATTCACACATCTAGCGTTTACTACCACATATCCACACATACAACGCGAAAAACTTTCTATGAGCAACCCTTAGTCAAGTTAGTTAGACAATTGGTTGTTAACGATAAAATTTCAACTTCGATTCCTCATAAAAACTGTCTATGAATCACATGGCGTTCTTTACCCAAAACTCACCTTTGATTAGGTGTTCCGGGCATTGTTAACATACAAGTTAACTTCCAAAAAAAAAAAAAATGNCTGTTAGCTTCAAATGTGTTGTTTCAATGGAGAAATATGGGATGAAGCCTCTGTTGTTTTATATTTCCAACCCAGATTTTTTTTTTCCTGTTGCTTCAATTGAGAAATGTGGGATGTGGTGTTTCATGTCTGTTGTTCAGTATTCAATTGAATGCAAGTAATTGCAGATTTCCAATTCCCTCAATTTAGACATATCAATTTTGGTGGTTATCATTTCATCTCTAAGGATTTCATGAATCAGTTGATTCTACTGTTTCATTACAGAAATTAACAATGCCATATTTTAACTTTCATTTTTGATAATATGCATGTAACTAACATTTATCCTCTCCCCTGTTAATGATTAAATGATGCCGTTAGATTTCTTTTCTTCTGAAGAAGAAATATTGAGTGCCAAGTGTGGCATTTATCTTTTATCCTTAATCGCATTCTTTTCTGTGTGTTATTTTTGGGTGGGGGAACTTGCTACTGTAAATTTTGGTTGAATACCCTAGATCTAATGACTCTGGTTTTGTGATTAAAGTGTCTCAATGCATATAAAATGAACCCATACAGATAAAAACTAAAGAGGATGTTTGATGCCGAGCTTTGTATTTACTCTTGTTAATTAGGAGATTTCTTGTTTGGCTGCTTCATGTTTTAACTTAGTCTGTATAGGTTTCCCGGTACTCCAAAAATAATGAAATTATATGGTGGCTAAAGCAGTTAGATGGACAGATATCATACTTGTGCCAAATTGCCAAAATATATTCTTTTGCAAGTGAAATTCCACATTCCCATAGCCTTCAAAAGCTTGGAAGGTTTTTCTCTAATTTTAACCTGTTATTGGGAATGAAAGTACACACCATTTTTAATATGATTGACTATTTTGATATTGGGCAATGAACTGTTACTTTGCATGTGTGGCTTGTGAAGTCAGTTGCAATATTTATTCATTAGGATGCTTCATAATCCTTATGTCTGTATAATTGAGTAATTTCACAAGCTTACTTTTAAGTGATTCAACTACAATTATTTTTTTCAACAGCAGCAAGCCCTGAAGATATCTTGTTTATGATATTTTCTTGATTAACATTGGTCTAAGCCCAGGAGATACCAGCAAGGCTACAGGTATCATCAACTGTTTTAATTGTAGGTTGTACTGCTCTAATTTCTACAAGTAAATTTTCCAAGCTGGTATCATTAATGTCTTGAAAAGAATATGTGATGTTATAGTGCAAATAATATTTAATAGGCAAGTGTTAGCATGCAAAAGATCCTTGGGCTTTAAATTTCTTACTTTAACTCTGTATTTCCCTTTCCAGAACACAAGCTTTCCACCTTTGATGGAGCATGATCTACGTATAGAGTACCCGGTGCCATCAGGTGTCTTGAAGGGAATTAAGTTTAATATTCTATCTGAGTCAGATGCTGTAAGTACTTGCTATATTTCATGATCTTATATTACTAGTAATTTTGGCGTGCTAAAGGCTAAAGCAGGTCCTAAATCTGTTCTATCTATTTCCTTATCAATTTCTATAATATGAATGATATTTCCAGCATGTTTCATGGTATTGACATGCCCCTTTAGTTTATATTACCAAAAATGCTAGCACTTGCATGACCATGAATATGTTTTTTCCTAAAAACCTAGTTTCTTAATTTATTCTTTTTTCAAGAACTGAATTTCTTAGTTTAAACACTCAAATTGACCCTCATGAAAAAAATAGGAAACTTAACATGAGATGGATGGAGTAATAGGATTAGTGAGACTTGGGAAAAAACATTCAGTTAACTGACTATCCCATGTATGAGAGTAGAGCTTTTCCCTGAAGCTTGACAATGCTGGCGACTTCTTAAAGGGTTTTATTGGCCTTAATGCTTCATAAGGTCTTAAAATGGCTTATACCAGTTTTCCTTTGGCTTTAAGGTGCATACCTACTTCATCTCTTTTTCCCCATTTGCTCCTCTATGTGAAGTTTGTAAACCTGGCATGGAGGATATGTTAGACTACTATCTTCACTGTTTGGTAGTATGTTGTTTCTGTATTTTATCTGTCTTTGAAGGATATTTATTAATTCCATGTGACTTGTATAGGCCAAAATTTCAGCTAAGGTAATAGAACTAGTGCCTGAAGTAACAGATCCTGCATTAGGACTGCCAAATCCAGTTTCTGAATGCCGTACATGTGGTGCAAAAGATGTAAAAGGATGTGAAGGTGTGAAAAGAAACTTAGTATTGATGTGCGAGCTGATGCATGTCTTTGCTCTCATACTTGAGTATCATGTATCTCAATTCTACTTTTGCAGGCCATTTTGGTTTAATAAAATTCCCCTACACAATTATCAATCCATACTTTATATCAGAAGCTGCACGGATTCTCAATAAAATTTGCCCAGGATGTAAATCAGCTCGATGTGATAAGGTCAAGGTCAGGGACTACTATACAAACTTTGTTATGAAAACTACAGTTGTATTGGGTGACATTGCAGATTTGCAGATAAGACTGTGGTTGATGGTCTAAGTTTAGTGTTGTACATGTCTATCCATGCTTTCTTATTTAAAGATTGCAACATTGTCACCTGTGTCCAGTTTAAAGAACCTAATTGAATTCTCCTTCTGTTTAGGTTTATTTGAGGCTTTTTACTTCCTGAGTCAAAAAACATTTTTCCTTGGCTGCAAATTTTTTGGCATTTATTGTAGCTTTCTTATTTCTAGTTCTGTGTCCAATAATTGGATTAATATGTTGAGTTTAGTCAAAATTCAGAGCACAGTGGTGGTTAATTATTTGTCAAAACTTTATTTGAACACACCCTCTGTTCACTCTAATTGGCAACATTTCCTTCAAGATAATGCCGGTTGGATTGGTCACTTTTCTAGAAGACAAGTTTCATGCTAATTATAGCAACCCTTTTTATGTACATATTGTGCATAGGAACCTTCCCAGAGTATACTTTTTGTACTTTCTAGTACCTAAAAGGTGTTAGTCAGTAGTTAACTTAATCTATTCAACTATTTTCTCATCTCATATTGTTCTTCTACTGATGACCTTTTCTGTTGCTTTTTTATCAGAGGGTTGATTCCACATCCATGCATCAGCAGCATGGTAATTGCAAGTATTGTGATGTAAGTTGGATAGTCTATTATTATATTCTTTTACCAATTAATCTTCATAGTT
This sequence comes from Ipomoea batatas, assembly GCA_002525835.2. Classification (NCBI taxonomy): domain Eukaryota; kingdom Viridiplantae; phylum Streptophyta; class Magnoliopsida; order Solanales; family Convolvulaceae; genus Ipomoea; species Ipomoea batatas. The sequence goes on from CM008345.1 coordinate 635,908, forward strand.
TCTGAACCTGCATTCTGTCCAACAAACAGGGAACTTTAAAAGATTATCCACAAATGAGATTTAGATTATCTCCCAAAGACATGTTTGGGAAGCCTGCAATTATAGCTGAAGCGAGTCAAAAAGTGTCGAGGAAGTTTCCAAATACAACTTCAGGAGGAAGTTTGGCTTCTGATTATTGGGATATAATTCCACAAGATGCAGGGCAAGATGAAAGTTCTCGACAATCAAAAAAAAGAGTTCTATCATATGCACAGGTAGCTTCTCCTTTTCATTTCATCAGTTTTTCTTATTCTCTTGCCAAGTTTATAGTCCTTGTAATTGTTCTTACAGCTTTTGATCAAATATTTTTGTGCAACACATATATGCTTAAATACAATTCAGGGTGTAACGGCAGATATATTGATATTTTAAAAACTTGCTAATTCTGCAAGTTTTGGATTTGATATCATGTTCTGTACTTCTGTTAGCAGGGATATGCCTTTTTTTTTTTTTTGCCTTCATTTAATTTTTTTTTTTGTAAGTAACAAAGCAAATGACACAGACCTGAGTGATCATGGTCAGAAACTTCAGTCTTATTTCATTTCCTAGCAATAATTGCATTTGCTGGCTTGTTACTAGGAGTGAATGAATGAAATATAGACGTAAAATTCNATATATATATATATATATATATATATGTTTGTCACAATGACCAAATAAAATGATGATATAAATAATTAAAACGAGATTTTTATTAATCACTCTTAAATAAAGAAGCAAACAATATAATGCAAAAAAAGAAAGAGAGAATGCTTGTTTATTTCTATTAAATATACTCGTTATTGCAAGTACAATGAAGCTAAGGTATACTTTATGCATCCAAGACAACATGCATACATACTCCGTAGTATTTATACTCGTGTTCTAATCAGTTAATGTGCTTCTTAAAGATCTTATTGACCCGTACTTTCTAGAATTTAACACAAACTTTATCACAAAACATTGTAAATAATGATTGTGATTTATTAGGACAAGGTGTATATACATGAGACTTCTCTTCACTTTGCACCTTGTCTCTTTCGCTCCACATGAAGAAATTAATAAAGCACACTACCCTATTGATAGATGGAAAATAAAGCTTTTTTTTTTTTTTTTTTGGTTACTTATATTTTGTGCAAGTTCGTTCCACCTAGTCGTCACGATCTGCTGATCGTATAGTATTTAATAATGTTATGGTACGTAGTCCTATCTAATAAAAAAATATTATAGTTTCTTCATCTAAAATTATAAGTTAATGGCCCTATTTGGTAAATGGATGTTGGCTGATTGGGTTGACTGTTTGGGTTAGAAGGTATGATTAGTTGATAACATTGGCTGATTGTAGAAAATTGTTTGATAAATTAGCTGTTAGCTGATAGTTGTTTGGTATAATTTCTTTTCTCAAAAAGCTAATTGAAAAATGCTGCTTTGAGTAGCCTTTTGAATTTTAGTATTTTGGAGTTACAAAAAATTTATTAATCAAACAATTAATAGTGGTTAAATAAGCCAAAATTAACTGATATGCTGATTAATTACCAAACAGGACCAATGTAAATTAATAACGTGGAACAACATAATTAAAATAAACACATTCACTTGCTTGCATATAATAAATCACCCTGTACTTTTTATTAGAAATATTATTTGAATCATTTTTTTAATACCAAATGCTTCAACAAAAAACGTGTCATAACAAAAGTGTCGTGTGTATATATATCAAGCTATAAACTTACACACTCTAATCTATAAATTTACTCACCTTAAGCTGTAAACTTACTCAACTTAAGCTTTGAACTTACGCAAAATTATCATATTGTCACCGTTTTTTTTTTTTTTTTTTTAATTCTTCATTCTAGACGGTTAATTTTGACTAAATTAATGCCTAAAATTTCACCATATATATATATATAGTTCATACGCATCTATCGAAGTTACAGACTTACACTTAGCATCTTCTATTTAAACCATGAAAGGCAACAAAGAAAGTCTACAAAGAAAATTGAAGAGTTTCAATTATTACTAAGGTGATATAAATTTTGGAATATTATATTATTATATTTGGTTTGTGTTATATATATTTTTCAATGAATCTCAAAATATAATTTCTTCTACCACTTAGGTATTATATTGTTGTCAAACACATTTTCTTACTTTAACCTTTAACCATATTTCATATATGTTCTTTCCCTATGTATGTAGATACACAGCGTCTCAACTTTGGGAAGAAAGAAAAGCTTTGTCTTCACTATTGTGCAATCTTAGCTTTCAGATCTCTTCTTCAATTTCACAGGTAATAATCTTCCATCGTTAGTATTTCTTCTTTTATATTGTTGTTCATACATCTCAATAGTCTATGATTTAACCATCACAATATTGTGTAGTGCCTTAGATTTTTTTCATCACCCAAATATTTCAAAATAATTTAACATGATTAAGAATAATATGAAACATTTTAAACCAAGCGCACCTTAAACATTAAAAGACGGGTTCAAACAAACCCCAAACAGTGATAATTTTTGTTCTATCCATTAGTTTTTAACTTTAATTTTCATAATTCACTTTCTCAAAAAAAAAAAAAAATCATAATTCATACTTTCATACGCAAAGAAATGTGTGTGGAAAACGATTCTCCAATTGTCCTAATCAACGAACGACGCTTTCATTTACTAACAACAAAATATCGAAATCCTAAGTTTAGTATAAATTCATTGAATTTTATTAATGCTACCTAAGTTGAAATAAAGTTAATAAATTAAAGTTGAATATTTTGTATATATAAATGGTTAATGCATGATTATTGAAACATCTAAAAACTGATTTATAAATTTCAACATTTTAATTTAAAAAAAAATTAAAGTTACAGAGTATATTTTTACTCGATTCAAAGTCTATTATATAGTATTGAAGATGTCAAGCACCTTGTGCTCAAATGACAGAGTAGTGATGACTCTCCCATATGGGAGGTTATGAGTTTGAACCTCAGAGAAAGTATATGCTCTAATAGGTTGAGAAATTATGTTTGAACAGATACTACAATGTAATAGAATTACTTGTATT
>CM008345.1:730704-743524 GCA_002525835.2 Ipomoea batatas
GAAACCTGAGGGTGTGCACATGATAAATTCAGTCTTGTGACCCTACTAACTTAGTTGGAGCTGAACTTGTAACCATATAGTTACCCGTTAACCACTTGACTAACTTGATTGGGTTGTCCTTACTTCTCTTTATTTTTGCTTTTCTGTTTCTGTTTTTCTATTTTCATGGTCACCGACTCACTGGTGTTTTTGATAAGATTAGATTTTAAGTTGCTTAATTAAGTCTCAAAAAAAAAGTTGCTTAATTAATTAGAGCATTTACAGTGGCACCCTTTTGCACCCTCACATGAGAGGAGGTAGGTTCGAGTCTCAGTGGAAACGATATTGACTCTGTGCTTCATTTGGTTGAGAAAGTAGCTATGAACAGATACTACATTGTAACAGAGTCAGTAGTACTCAAAAAAAAAATTGTTGTTAATAATAATAATAATAATAATAATAATAATAATAATAATTATTATTATTATTATTATTATTATTAAGGTCAAGAAAATTTGTATTGACCATTCTCTCTTTCTTCTCTGGCATTGGAAGTTTTCCGGCTGCCATAGCCATTTACTTTGTTAACGATTTGTATATTTCAGATCTATAAATATCCATAGTGAGCTATAGCAAAAATATAAAAGTTGCAAATTGGGTGTGCTGCTTCTATATGCCTGGAGTTCTACTACATATTATCTCAAATTTTACTGATATTTGATAAATTATTTTTTCATGTGAGTCCCAATACAAATGTTTACATTAAAGTTTTGTGCGTGAGAGTACTAGTGACTTTGTTACAACGTAGCATTGAGTTTGAACCTGAGACCACTCATTCGAAAAATCACAACTATGCAGTTGGACCACAAATCAAAATTTAGTATTAAACCATGACAAATTCATAAAAACTCAAAAGACAATATATATTAATAACTTTCATTTTTTTTTTCCTACAATACAATCATACAGAATTCCAAATAAACATAAAGAATAAACCTTACATATTACAGAGTGGGATGCCAATTTCCAACATACCATATAAATACCCTCAATACATAATAATATTAATAAAGAGCATGTACTTACACATTATTATCACCAATTATGGTTACATCTTCATTAGTATCGGCTACTCTGGCATCAATTGTTGCAGTGTGAAATTCAAGGTTACTTGTTGTTGTGGTGCCAATGATGAGAGCTGGAAGTTTCGAAAGACTAAGGTGTACTAAATTTATAAATCCAATAAACAAATTAGGATAGAAAGCGAATAGCAAAATGATAGGATATATGAACCAGAACACTCTTTGAGGGAAAATGACCAATGCAAGAATGGAAGTCATGGAGATGACTGAGAAGCGTTGAGGTTGGACTTTCAGTTTAAGAGGACGAGTAAAGTGAATGGTAAAAGAGATGAAAGAAAATGTGAAGAGTAGGGAGAGTAGGAACCAAAGCTTCATAGGTGTGAAATTTTGAAGTAAATGGAATGGATCCCATTCTTCCATTGTCGAAGCTATGAATGATTTCAGGGTGTTAGCAAGGAAGAACAGAATGGTTTTAAAGTCTAAGGTTGCCATACTTGGTTTTTTTTCTTTCTCGATTTTAGGGTGTTTGTAAGAAGGGAATGAAATGGTAGGGGTTTTATAGGCTTCCTTGTTTGTATTGACAGACTTCTTTTTAGGGGAGACTTTTTTTAGGAGAGTATGACGGAGGCTGATGTAAAGAACTAAAGATAAAAGAGTTTGACGCAATGGAGGCTGAGGCTGATGTAATGCCTAAAGAGGAGTTTGAGACTTTTCGGAGGCTGATGCAAAAAGAGGAGTTTGAGACTTTCCACATCCCTGCAATTATCTCAATTGATGTGTAAAGAAAATTAATAATTTTGATTTTTTTTTAAACAATAATTTTGATTTTTTTAAAAAATTAAATTTTCATCATTTGTTGCAAGATTACAACACTGACGAAAGAAGTAAGTTTATGTAAATGGGGCCCTTTTTAAAAGTAGATTAGAATTATAGGGATATAAATAAAAACATTAATGAACCTTTTTTGAAAACAAGCATTAACGAACCTTTTTTGAAAACAAACATTAATGAACCTTCTTAAATTTATGTGTGAATATAACTATTCATTAAAAAATACTCCTTAGGATGCATTCTTTCACTAAAATTATATTATATTATACCTACTATATTTAATTTCATAATGACCCTGTTTGGTAAATGGTTGTTAGCTGATTTTGTTAGCTGATTGGGTTAAAAGGTATAGGCCCTGTTTGGTAAACGTCTGTTAGTTGATTTTGTTAGCTGATTGGGTTAGAAGGTATAATTAATTGATAATATTAGCTGATTGTAGAAAAGCGTTTGGTAAATCAGCTGTTAGCTGATAACTGTCTGGTATAATTTCTTTTCTCAAAAGGCCAATTGAAAAGGCTGCTTTGAGTAGCCTTTTGAAATTTAGTACTTTAGAGTTACAAAAAACGTATTAACCAAACACTTATATTGATTTTTAACCAAGTCAAACAACTAATAATGGTCAAATAGGCCAAAATTGGCTGATAGGCCAATTATTTACCAAACAGGACCATAATTAATTGATAATATTAGCTGATTGTAGAAAAGTGTTTAGTAAATTAGCTGTTAGCTGATCGCTGTTTGGTATAATTTCTTTTCTCAAAAGACTGATTGAAAATGCTGCTTTGAGTAGCCTTTTGAAATTTAGTATTTTGGAGTTACAAAAAGCTTATTAACCAAACACTTATATTGATTTTTTAACCAAGTCAAATAACTAATAATGGTCAAATATGTCAAAATTGGCTGATAGGCCAATTATTTACCAAACATGGTCATTGTTTTATAGTTAGAGTGCAATTTGCGAGCACACTAGCACGTCCGGATTATGGGAATGACCATACTTATAATTAAAGAATATCATAAACAAATATCAAATTATCAAATAAGTCTTCGGAATACATTAAATTGTGTAATTTAACACTAGAACATTAAAAAGTTTTAATTGAACCATTAGACTTATTTAAAAATTTATAATTAACACCATCAAGTAACTCGTTAATGTTGGAATGGAAGTTGTCCATTGGCTATTAGCTCCGTAACAGTATGTATGAACAGATACTATATTGTAACAGAGTCAATAGTATTAAAAAAAACAGTTGAATGGAGAATTGTAAAGTAATAAACTAGACTAATAGAGAGTATAGAAGCAAAGAGAAGGGAGAGTATATCTTATTCACTCACTCTTTTCATACAACATATGGATACACATATATATATAACAATAGTAATAAACACTACCGATGACCGTTATACAGGTTACAACCGTTACAATACTACATAATAATGGCCACAAATACTATTATTTATAACACTCCCCCTTGAACATTATTTGTTCACGATCTTGCTTCGTTAAAAACTTGTTAGGAAAATCACGTGGGAAAAACCTAGTTGAAGAAAAGAGTACATGATATTTATAAACTCATATATAGTCCTGGTTGCCTCATTAAAAATGTTATACAAAGAAAACCTAGTGGGAAAAAACTTAGTTAAGGAAAAGAGTACAACCATAACTTATTTAATCTTCAAGATTTGCAAGAGTTGGTGGTCTTCTGGACCAACAATTTATGTGTATATTGTTGCTCCCCCTGAAAATAACAACTTTCCTGATTGCCTCGTTAAAAACCTTAGCTTAAGAAAACCCGATGGGAAAAAAACTTAGTTAAGGGGAAAAAAGTACAATCATAAGCCTTCAGGGCATAATCCTCAGGATTTCGAGGTTCGTCTATTTAAGTATTTATTTGCAACCTTTTCCCTATTTTTTATATCATACTCGTGTCTCGTTAAAAACCACACTAGAAAAACCCAAATGGAAAAAATCTAGTGAGAAAAAGAGTACATGGTATATAGGTTGCAAAAGAGTACAATTGTTGGTCTTTTTAGGACCCAATCTTCAGGACTGATTTAAGTAAGTGTAGTCCGCATCTCCCCTTGAAGATAACAATCTTCAATTTCTACATTGCTTAAAGTAGAATAATTGTTTCAAAGGAAGCGTAGAGGAGATGATATGGATGGCAATCTTCGGGATTGTCACTATAAGTTAACAATGATTCTCGTGACTCTTCTGGAGCTTATGTGAGTTGAATATAGTCAATATTTCTTAACCATACCCACTTAAAAACACACTTTAATTGACCTCCCATAAGTCAGTGAAGGTAGAACACACATAACTAACTTGAAATGGGGGTCAAAAGGAGTCATTACCAAGTGATCTATGAGAAAAACACACATTGATTTATCGCATAAACTTTACTAGAGGATATTTGGAGCACTAGAAGTTATAAGTGATTTCATTGTAAGGACAATGTCAGTTCTAATATGATCACGAAATTTCTGGTTCTTCCGTAGTGGTCCAATAATAATGAAGTAACGGACTTCAAGTCCCAATTATAGTGATCTTTATAGATCATGCACCCGTTCAAAATATTTGCAACAAAATTATTGTTGTAATTTATAGAGGAAGAACCTATCACTTCTAGGATATATAGATATAAATTTGGGGTTATGATAAGGTATTTTCACGCATTGTTATTCGACATAATGTCACTTTAAACTGGTAGAGTAAAAGTGAGGCTCGACCAGAGCTCACAAAAGGAACCTTATCAATATGTCCAATAATAGCATTTGCTTCAGGCAATGCAACTTAGTTGAACTCAATAGTGTGTTATTCATTTATGGTTCAACAAAATTTTTCGGGGTGTGGTACGCATGTGATTAGTGCATTGTATACCCACACGGGAAGCATAATTTGTTGTTGAGCTAGAGTTATCTATGAATGAGGTTGCCCCAGACTAGCTGGATTATTATGTAGTGTGGCCTGGTTTCGGGAATTTATTGTTGTTTTTATCTTAGCCTTACCTCTTCCTCAGCCCCCTTTGGCGTTACACGACAGAGTAACATTATGTGTGCTTTGGGCACTGGTGCATGGTCAACTGGACATGCATTTTAAAATTACAGCTTTATGGGTCAGGAACGCAACTTTATGCATTGTAAATTTACAGCTAGTAAGTGGGGAGGGGGAAAGCGCATGATGTTTCTTATACTCTTTGACCATGTACTGTTGTAAAAAGATGCAAGAGAGCAAGGCTTTTGTAAAAACAAGCTCGTGGCAAAAAAAATCCTTGTCTTAAGTTGAGACACAATTGTGTATAACTGATTAAGTCAGTTACTGACTGAAAACCTTGAAATCTAAAGTTAAATTAACCAAATTGTGACTTAGAAAGGACCAATGATATTTGTAGTCAAAGCAATCCTTCAAGGATTTTTATAGGGCTATCGACAGGATATGGGATTGAGATAAATATCAATTTCAAAGGCCTATGTTAAAGACGTGCTCCCGTCCAAAATAAGATTGGTAAATTCATATTTTGGAGATAACAACCAAGATCTAGATTTTTCAAAAAAAAATAAAAATCTATATATACTATTGTTGGCTAAAAACGAGAGTCCACTTATAATTCACATAATCAAAACTATTGTTATCTACACTTATAATAAGAGCCAATAATGTTAGACCATTAACTGGAACTAAAAAAATATTGGTGTAATAGTCTGCTATAACATATTGTACTTTGCGTTCTTCTTATTGTGCAACCTCCAATTAAATTCCTAATATATCCTAATCTTTTATAATTTTACCAAATTTTTCCGTTAAATATAACGGAAGTTTAACATTAAATTCTTTAGGCAATTTGTTTCTTTATTGCAGTTTTCAAACAAATTGGCAATATTCTATAATACAATTCTGTATAGATTCCTAACTTAAAATTAGAATATTGAAGTCTTAATTAATAAGATTCTATAATACAATTTTGTATAGATTCCTAACTAAACTATTATTCTACCCAAAACAACAGTATTTAAACCCTTCCCCTTCTCACTGGTATTCACCCAAAACTAAACCTAACATATTCTGCAACACACCATCTACTTGACATTCTATAGGTATGGTTGTAAAAATATTATCATGCTAATTCTATTATTTGTATTTGTACTCATAATGATTACAATTTTTTTTTTAAAAAAAAAACCAATGATGGTATACTCATTAATTAGTATAACTTCAATATCGTTATGTAAATATATCTATTGTATAATCTGTTCATCTATACTTGTATCCTAGTATGTAATGTTGTAGTTCTCATTATATTCCTTTATAATCTACACATTTTAGTTACTCCTAACTCCCTAATCTATGACTTTTGAATTTATGTTGTGGTTCCCATTATATTATTTCATAATAACATCCTTTATGAACATATTTTCCATGACACAAGGATATTAATAATAACAAATGCAGTAAAGTTAATTGATATTGACACACAAACTGTGGGCTGGAGTTGTACAGTTCATGTCATTAAGAAAAACGAACCAAAAAACGCTATTGGAACATATAAGAAAAAGTATATGCTCATCGTACTTGAGGATGAAACAGTAAGTAAATAGTAAAAATTTTCTCCCTTTATTATTATTTTAATTTTATTTTATTTTATTTTTATCATTATTAGTATTATTATTATTATGAAGATGCTCTCATTCACCGCGTACCAACATCATTGTAAATGTTATATTTAAATGCAAGGAACTCAGGTTCAATCAATAGTGTTTGATAATGACATTGGAATGTATGATATCACTTTACAAACCAACAAATGGTACATCATCTCAAATGTCATTGTCAAACCTGTCTGGACGGACTATAAAGTACTTAATCACAAATACAATTACACATGGATTTTAAATGGTCGGACCGGTGTCCAAACAAGTGACAATGATGGCACGCCATTTGCTCCCATGTAAGTGGTTTATTTATTTCTACTTATTTTAGTTGCAATTTAACTATTTACAATTTCATTATGTTTTATTAAAATATATAACCATCGAGACTATTTCTTTGATTTTTAATAATTTAGCATTTTTTTTCTCTCTCATTATTATATGACTACTTTAACCAATTAAGGAAGACTAATTTAAAAATACGCATTGGGCATTGGTTTAATCGCGCAACGCGCGTGTGTGATAACTAGTATACTAATAAGATAGAATATGCATATGAACTCATATTCAACAAATGAGTTGTATACTAATAATAATTGTAATATATGCATATTCAATAAAAATTTAAATAATAGGCCCAAACAATTAATAATGATAACAATGTGAAGGGGCCAAAACATAAATATTTCCTGTTTTCAGAAAATTAATGGGTGTATAGGCAAGCAGTACAGTACACAATGGCAGCAGGGATCAATGGCGGACAGGGAGAACTCCATAATTCAGCGCAGAATTCCAATTCTGTTGAGAGGTAAGGACTAGTAGTCCAGTACTAATAAAAGTCCAAGCATTCACCATCTTCTTCCCTATGGTGCAATATGATTTCAGTTCCACTACGGCCAAGTACATGTCCTTGGCTAGAGAGTGATAGAATTTTGTATATTCCTTGGGATTCCGCAGCCATATAGCTTTAACATCTTTCAAAATCTCCCATGGACCAGAAAGCACAACACATATATCATTATTTCTACTCCGATCCGTACTGCATTTCAAAAGGGATTTCTCCATCCTTATCTCTCTACGTTCATCTCGCGGAGGTTCCAGCGACTTGCACTCTTTCTCACAATTTCAATATTAAAAATACACAATTTAAGTTGTATGGTATAACAACTCGAGAATCAACAGTGCCGCCAGAAAGAGGGGAGACAGCAGCGACGAGCCGGGAACCAATCCCAGCTCCGCCTTCTCTCCTTGTCGCGACATCAACGCCGGAACCCATGGCGATTTCCCCAATAATCCCTACTGATCGATTTGCAGGAAGAGGAAGGAGATAAGACTCTGTTCTTCCACCAGATGGAAGAAGACGAACGTGATTGATATTCAGATTAGAGGAAGGTGCCCGTCTTCTTCAGATCTGAAGAAGGCAGTCGGCGGTGACGGTGGCAAAACGGAAAAAGCTATAGTTAGTCAAAGCATAGGAGAGGAGTAAAATTACAAAGCAGAGCTAGACAGATCGTTTTGAATTGGGTCTGCAACACTGCAACTTCTTTTCATATTTCAGATCTACAAATTATAGATCCACAGCTAGCAAAAATCTGAAATCTGTAAATGGGCATGCTGCTATGTGCCTATTTTGAGACAAAAACAAAGCCCCAATTCCTAAGAATTTTTCAGCGAAGTTTTTTTGCGTGCTGCACTTGCGAGCTTCATAAAGGATATGAAATGCTACAATACAGAAAAGGAACAAAAATATCCATTTTAAAGTTTAGTATTAAATGTCACAAATTCATAACAACTCAAAATACGGTAAAATACATATTATTAACTCACTTTATTTCTATCAGTATAATCATACAAAATTTCAAGTTAACATTAGGAATAAATTTTGCTAATTCCATAGTGGAATGCTAACTTGTTATAAACCATATCAATATTCATACATAATATGAAAAAAGACCATGATGTAGTATCAACTGATGGTTACAATGGTTAAATCTTCATTAATATCGACTGTTGTGGTATCAACTGATGCAGTGTGAAATTCAGTGTTACTTTCGTCATTGTATGTTGTTGTGATACCAATGATGAGAGCTGGAAGTTTTGAAAGACTAAGTTGTACTAAATTTTTAAACCCAATAAACAAATTAGAATAGAAAGAAAATAGCAAAATAACGGGATATATGAACCAGAACATTATTTGAGGGAAAATGATCAATGCAAGAATGGAAATCATAGATGTACCTGAGAAACGTTGAGGTTGGACTTCAAATTTAAGAGGATGAGTAAAGTGAATTGTAAAAGAGATAAAAGAAAATGTAAAGAGTAAGAGTAAGAGCCAAATGTTAATAGGTGTAAAATTTTGGAGTAAATGGAATGGATCCCATTCTTTCATTGTGGAAGCTATGAAAGACTTCAGGATGTTAGCGAGGAAGAAGAGAATGGGTTTAAGGTCGAAGATTGCCATGCTTGGTTTTTTTTTTTTTTTTGTCGATTTTAGGTTGTTTGTAAGAAGGGGATGGGAGGCCGGGGCTTATATAGTCGGGTTCAGACTTCAGATATAGATATCTGAGAAAGGGATTGTTTGACTTACAGTTTTATGTAGGCCATTGATTCAATTCTAATAGACTGAAACGACGGTCAGGATTTCATACCTCAATGATGCCATTTTTGAAGTGGAAATGTTAAATACTTAAAATGCCCTTTGCTCCCGATGTGAAACGACTTCATACATCAATGATTCCATTTTTGAAGTGGGAATGTTAAATGTTAAATACTTAAAATGCCCTTTGCTCCCGGTGTCTTTTTTTTTTTTTTTTTGAAAACAAATATTGTGCTCCCGGTGTCTTTAATTCCTTATAAATAGGTTTATTGTCAAGTACTTTTTCAATGCGGGATAAAATATTTTTACATTCATTTTTTCATTTACACTTGAAAATTATTTTTCATCCATCTTCTCATTATTTTGAACATGTAAATATACAAAATTAATCTTCTCAAATCAAAGAATTAAAATCAACATATATCTAAATAAAAATATGGAATAAGGTTCAAATTGACCACGGAACGAAATGTGAAAGTGCAATTTGGCCATTGAACGAAAAAAAAAAGTACAATTAAGTCGCTCAACACTCCAAATGTATGCAATTTTACCTTATAGCAGGTTAACACCCAATCTAGCAGGTTGGATATTGACATGGAATTGAAAATGACTTGGATGATGACTCAGCATTCTTTTTTTTTTTTTTTTTAATTTCCTTTTCATTTCTTTCTCTTCTTCTTCATTGTTTTTTTGAAAACCCTTTTCTTGCATAAAATCTCCTGTAGTACGCATCTGGTCCATTCTTTTCTTTCTTTACTTTTTCTTCTACCATGTACTAGGCAAATTAGGCAAACTAAGCTTCAGTCATTCTTTCAAAAAAGAAAACAAAAAAAAAAAGAAAACAAAAAGAAGTTTCAATCAGAAATTCCCAAATCAACTATAAAATTCTCAAATCACGTCTGAAATCCCTATTTGGTTCATTGTTGCTTCGGGGTTTCATTAGATTGAAGTTTATCAGTTCGTAGTTTCATCAATTTGCAGTTTCAATTTCTTACATCGCATTTGATTCGCTGAAAAATATTTGAAGGTTGTATATGTTCATACAAAAGAACTAGGTACTACAACAGATTTTTTGTAAATTGTAATGATAGGAAGTGCACTTTGAAGAGAGGTTTTAGCACCAAAGTAATGTTTGGTCCACCCTTTGCTTAATTGAGCTTCAAAGTAGTGCACTGCCAAGGGGATCTTGTTTCATTCTATTTATTAACATCATAATTATTGTATAAATTATAAACTGAATATATATCTTTCAAAACAATAAAAATGAATATATACCGCAACAAATTTTATGCTAGAAAAGGGTTTTCAAAAATAAAAAGAAGAAATGAAAAGGAAATTTTAAAAAATGTCAAGTCATTTTTTTTGTCTTTCAAAAAAAAAATGTTAAGTCATCGTCCACGTCAACATGCAACTTGCTAGATGAAGTGTTAACCTGCTATCAGGCGAAATTGCATACATTTGGAGGGTTGAGTATCCTAATTGTACTTTTTTGTGTTCAGTGACCAAATTGCAAATTCACGTTTCATTTAATGGCCAATTTGAACATTTTCCTAAAAATATTAACGAACTTTCTTAAATTTATGTCTCAATATAACTACTCATTAAAAATTAATTGGAATGCATTCTTTCACGTACTAAAATTATATTATACCTACTATATTTGATTTCATAATGTTTTTATAGCTAAAGTGCAATTTACAAGCACACTAGCTAACTACTATCACGCCCAGATTTTGGGAATGACCATACTTATAATTAAAGAGAAATATCATAAAGAATATCAAAATATCAAATAAGTCTTCGAAATATATTAAATTGTGCAATTTAACACTTGAACATTACAAAATTTTAATTGTACCATCAGACTCATTTAAAAATTTATAATTAACACCATCAAGTAACTCGTTAATTACTTTTTTTTTTGAAACAAAATAATAATAATAATTTTTTTTGATGAAAAAATAATAATGGGGGGTAAATACGTGCTGTTTACGTGCCATGTATGCATGTTTACGTGCTGGGGGGTAAATACGTCAATGGGGTGGCAGATTTTGCTTCCGTGTATGAAGGTTTATATGGTGAATTTCATGGTAAGTTCCACGAAGGATATTTAATAAGTTATAGAGCTTACATGTGCGTATATCTAATATGAAATTTCTATAACAAATATAAATTTTTGGTTGTGTATCTCTACTCTACACATTTTCCTTAGCTTCATCTCTCATACAATTTACTTTAATCCTCTTATTTTTGTAGTCCAATTTCAACTCTTCCCAGCTCTGTTTGTAATTTAATTTTCTGTTGGGTTTCTCTCGTAATCACTATTTAAGAGTGTGCAATAGGTAATAGATCAATAGACCACTTTCACGAAGAGTCAATATGATCAGGGCCGGATTTTAGGGCGTGCAAGATGTGCAACCGCACAGGGCCCCAAAATTTTGGGGGCCCCTAGTTCAGCCTTGACCTAATAGTTAGTATATGTATTTGTGATTATATTGGCCCAAAATTAGGTTTTTTGCATTTCTCTCTTTGCAATTTTTTTTCAATTTGGAGTTTATTAATAATTTGATAAGGCCTCACTTAGTTACTAACATAGGCCCCGCAAATCAAAAAACCGGCCTTGAATATGATAGCAGCTAATATGGGTAACGAGCAACACTCGGTGGCCCTGAACATATGCTAGCTAGGCGATTGCACCAGACCCCAATTTGTAAGAGCTAATAAATTTGACGTGAGTGTATGTATACAATTATTATAACAATATAGCTAAAAGATTTGCCAAAGGCCTTGTGGTCAAGTGGCATGAAGTGATTCTCACAAGTGAGAAGTCTTGGGTTCGAGCCTCAGTGGGGGCAATGTTGACTTATCCAAAAAATAATATATATATATATATATAGCTAAGATCTTTTGTCCAATAAAATTTTTGTATTTTCCCCCCAAAACTACCTTCCAAATATAAAAATATCAAATTAAATAAAATTCAATATACTTGACAATGAAATTATACATGTACCTAACAATTCGTATTCTGGTTCATTTCATTTGTGTTTTCCACTTTTATTTTTCTCTTATCTTTTTTGTACAAATAAAACTAATTTATAAAGAATATATCATTAAAAAGCTCTAATTAAGATCTTTTAAATGACATCCATATTGATATATTTTTTTTTATTTTATATTTTTAAATAAATCTATAGGTACATAAATTCATTACTTTAATGTAATATTTATATATACATTAAGCTTTGTTTTTATTAAAATACAGAAATAATATTATGAACCTACTATAAAATTAATGGAAATACGTATGATATACATTTAAGGGTGCGTTTGGTTCGCACATGGGAATCGGAATGGGTATCAAATACTTGGTAATGGTAATGGGTTTTGGTGAAAGTATTTAGCATGTTTGGTAATTGGGTGGAATGAGAATGATTATTAATAGTTGGGGAAGAAAGAAGGAAGGTAGATGAAACCCTTATTAAATAAGGATATGGGTTTTCCCATTAATGGGGTATTCCAAACCCATAGTAGCATTCACAAAACCTATAAACCAAACACAATCAATCACTTTCATACACATTCCTTATACCTAAACCCACCAACCAAACACACCCTAACAAAGTATGTTTATTAAATAAAGTATCATAAATTATTAATTATTCAACTACTAAAATAAAAA
>CM008345.1:747860-763673 GCA_002525835.2 Ipomoea batatas
TTGTCTTCTTGTTGTGTTGCCTTCTTTGTTGTGCTACTTCTGGTCTTTCAATTCAACCAAACTATTTAATAGCCTAGTCAATTTGCACGGTATATGGGAAAATCATACAATACTTTCTTCTATTTTCAGGAAACCAGAATCACCAAGAGTTCAGCCTAGGCAAAGTGGTAGTGAAATAGTACTCCAAATTAAAGAAGCAAAAGCAGTGTAACTCCAAATTAAAGAAGCAAAAGTAGTTCAAACTGCTTTACTATTTGCGTAAGAAAACTGGATATATCTCTTCTCTTCTCTTCTAATCCATCCTCTATCTCCTCTTCTTCTTCTCCTTATTCTTACTCTATCTCCTCTTCTTCTTCTCCTTATTCTTCTTCTTCGTTTTTAAAAAATCTGAGTGCGCCTTTGTTTTATTGTAGAATCACGATGTTCTTCAATGCCACGAGCTTCAGGGTCAGATTACCAAAAAGGCATAATCAACACCGCATCTTCAGCAATGGTAAGTCTGTCATTCCATCTCCATCAACAACATCTCAAGTGGTTAGTTATAGGTTGAGATTTCCCCAATAATGGTACTGATCGATTTGCAGGAAGACGAAGGAGATAAGACTCTGTTCTTCCACCAGATGGAAGAAGACGAACGTGATTGGTCTTCAGATTAGAGGAAGGCGACAGTCGCCTTCTTCAGATCAAAACGGAAAAAGCTATAGTTAATCAAAGCATAGGAGAGGAATAAAAACCAGAGCTAGACAGATCGTTTTGAATTGGGTCTGCAAGATTGTAACTTCTTTTCATTATATATCCACAGCTAGCAAAAATCTGGAATCTGTAAATTTCTCAAAATGGGCATGCTGCTATGTGCCTATTTTGAGACAAAAACAAAGCCCCCGTTCTTAAGATTTTTCCACCGAGGTTTTCTTGCGAGTTGCTAGCTTCATAAAGGATTTGAGATATTACCATTAAAGCATGTATTTCATCTCAATTAAAATAGTAAGTTGGTAGTTAGATAAGTCTAAATATGTGTTTCAGTTTAATTAAAAGTTTAAACTGGTAGTTGAATTGCAAATTTATATTTATATATTATATATGGTCAATAGCTAAGATGGAGAAAACGAACACAAAGAACCATTTTAAAATGAGTATTAAAATGCCAGAAATTCATAACTCAAAAGACAGTACAATACATATTATTAACTCACTTTGTTTTTATCAATATAATCACACAAAATTACAAACAAACATTACGAATAAATTTTGCAAATTACATAGTGGAATGCTATCTTCGTATAAACCATATCAATATTCATACATAATATGAAAAAAGACCATGTATGTACTTACACATTATTATCGCCCACAATGGTTACATCTTTATTAATATCGGCTGTTGTGGTATTAACTGTTGTAGTGGTTATATCTTCATTAATATCAAATGCTGTGGTATCAACTATTGCAGTGTAAAATTCAGCGTTACTTTCGTCATTGTATGTTGTGATGCCAATGATGAGAGGTAGAAGTTTCTAAAGCTCAAGGTGTACTAAATTTTTTAATCCAATAAACAAATTAGGATATAAAGAGAATAGCAAAATGATGAGATATATGTACCAGAACATTATTTGAGGAAAAATGATCAATGAAAGAATGGAAGTCATTGAGATGGTTGAGAAATGTTGAGGTTGGACTTTAAATTTAAAAGGACGAGTAAAGGGAATTGTAAAAGAGATGAAAGAAAATGTGAAGAGTAAGGAAAGTAAGAAACAAGTGTAAAATTTTGGAGTAAATGGAATGGATCCCATTCTTTCATTGTCAAAGCTATGAATGACTTCAAGATGTTAGCGAGGAATAAGAGAATGGGTTTAAGGTTGATAATTGCCATGGTTGGTTTTTTTTTTCTCGATTATAGGTTGTTTGTAAGAAGGGAATGGTAGAGGTAGGTTTCTGAAAGTCTTATAGGCATGATGTTATATATGCAGATCATAGGCATGATGTTATACAGGTCTCACAGGCGCGATTGGTTATGATGTTTATGAGTATCATCAAGAATATACTCTTTGTAAGTATTATTATACTCATTTATGAAGTTATTATATTCAATAATTTAAATGTCCTTTTCTCCCGTTGTCTTTTTTTTTTTGGGAAAAGGTACAAAGAAGCCATCGAACTATTTGGGAATTAGCAATTAAGCCATCAAACTCAAATAAGCTCCAAATAAGCCACTGAACTTAGAAAAACAAAGCAATTAAGCCACTAAATTGGAAAAAAATAACAATTAACATTTTTTTACAGTTCATTTGCCTATTCCGGCCACCGGCAACGACTTTTCCTGCGACCGTCGCCGCCGGAAGTTTTCGCCGGTCACCGGAAAAGTCGTCGCCGGTGGCTGGAATAGACAAATGGCCTGTCAAAAATGTTAATTGTTATTTTTTTTTTCTTGATTTAGTGGCTTAATTGCTTAGTTTTCCTGAGTTTAGTGGCTTATTTGAAGCTTATTCGAGTTCGATGGCTTAATTGCTAAGTTTTCCTAAGTTCAGTGGCTTATTTGGAGCTTATACGAGTTCGATGGTTTAATTACTAATTCCCAAATAGTTC
The DNA here is from genome assembly GCA_002525835.2 of Ipomoea batatas. Taxonomy (NCBI): domain Eukaryota; kingdom Viridiplantae; phylum Streptophyta; class Magnoliopsida; order Solanales; family Convolvulaceae; genus Ipomoea; species Ipomoea batatas. Next base: position 750,444 of record CM008345.1, read on the forward strand.
AATGGTTTATTTGTACCTTTTCCCTTTTTTTTTTTTTTTGAAATCTTCTCCCGTTGTCTTTAGTTCCTTATAAATAAATTTATTGTGAAGTAATTTTTTAATGTGGGATAAAATATTTTTACGTTCATTTTTTCATTTACACTTAAAAATTATTATTTTCATTCACCTTCTCATTATTTTGATCATGTAAATATACAAAATTAATCTTCTCATATCAGAAAATTTAGATCAACTTATATTTAAATAAAAACATTAAGGAACCTTCTTAAATTTATGTCTCAATATGACTACTAGTTAAAAATAATTGGAATGCATTCTTTCACTAAAATTATATTTTACCTACTATATTTGATTTCATAATGTTTTTATAGCTAAAGTGCAATTTGCAAGCACACTAGCACGCCCAGATTATAGGAATGGGTATATACTTATAATTAAAGAATATCATAACACTCCACATGAATGATGAGAGTGGGTTCGAGCCTCAGTGGAGGCAACGGTTGACTCTTTGTGCTTCAATAGGTTGAGAAAGTAGCTATGAACAGATACTACATTGTAACAGAGTCAGTAGTACTCAAAAAAAAAATAGAATATCATAACAAATATCAAAATATCAAATAAGTCTTTGAAATATATTAAACAGGTTATGAATATATCATTATGTGAACATTATTATGCAACAATAGTATTTATGTCTCCATTTATGTTTTCAGATTGTAATTATATATTACTCACATGTATTATTTACTATGGTTCAGTGTTGTAAAAATCCCGCGTAGGTGCCAATTAATCCTCGCCTAGGCGCTAGGCGCCGGTCGACTACCTAGCGTATCACCTTAAATGGTGGTCTAGGCGCCTGGCTGGCTAGGCGACTGCCTAGGCCTCCTAATCACCGTCTAAGCCGCTTAGGCGCTAACCGCCTAGGCCTCCTAGACCTCCTAGGCACCGATTAGACCACCTAGTTGACCAATTAACTATTGTTCTTTTTTTTTCATTTTTTTTTTCAAAAGGGTTATTTTACTCAAAACAACATTGTTTTGAGCGAAATAACCCTAAATTGTACAAACTATAGATATTTTTTAGGTTAATATTTAATATTTTAGTATTAATTATTAAAATATTGTATAATTTATAATTATTAGTCTTTAAAAAATTAAAAATACTTAAACAAATTTTTAAAAAATAAAAATAAAATAAAAATTACACTGGCGCCTAGACACCGATTAATCCCCGCCTAGTCATCCTAGGCGCTAAGCGCTCCCCGAGCGCCCGAGGAACGCCTAACAATTTTTTCAACCATGCTATGGTTAGATGTTAGTGAATGAAAAGCCCATGTCACTTTCTCTCTAATATTTGTTGGATATCTCATTCAAGTAGGAGTAGTGTATCTTTTGCTTTTGTCCCACATTGCTTTCATTAGAAACCTTTTCCCTCCTTTTCAATACCACCTTCTTTGGAGCATTTGAAATATTATGGAGGGAAAGGAAAGGGGTAACCCCATGCGCGCACCATCGCTGTTGTTGCCCATCTGACTCGGTTTAGCAAAAATTTTACGCACCGGCGTTTTATTTACTTTTCGAGAATTTTACTGTTTTCCCCATCCAAAATTAAACTTGTGGAGTCCGAACTGGTCTCTCCAATTCGTGGCCTATACTAACATGTTTGTTAGTTTGTTCCACGTTTTTTTGTGGATTATTGTGGCTGGCATTAGGAAGACAGTTATTTCAGAAGCTATAAATACTTGCCTTCCCAGAGCTTCCATATCATCCTTATTCGTTCTATCTTCTCTTCTCTCATTCTTCGTCTGAGCACATTCGTGCGTTTTAATTGTGAGAATTAATTCGCAGCAGTTCTGTGTTAGCCAGTCGAAAGCGATCGGTTCCCGACAAATCGCTTTTAAGGCAGTGCCTTGAACACGTCATAGATTTATTCTCTCTTCTCAAACACCTATCAATTTTTTTAATCATAATTATTTCAGAAGCTTTTTTTTTTCTATTATTTCATTGCAATGTGTACAGGTTTTAAAAAATGTTTTTTCTATTATGCCAATTGATATATTATTGAATGTTGTATGTAATTTTCTAATGACTTAAAATGCAGAACAATCTAACTCATTTGTTTTTAGTTGAATATAAATTAATTTTTTTTTAAAAAAAAAAGTTCCATAGAATTGAACGTACATTTTTTAAGACAAAAACTTGTGTGAGACCGTCTCACGGGACTCAATCCGTGAAACAGGTTGAATCCTTGATTAATTAGGTCAAAAATCTGACCAATTAATTAAAGATCCAACATGTCTCACGAATTGAGACAACAGTCTCACACAAGTGTTAAACTAAACAATAATTTTGTTATTGAGATATTAAAAGTTAAAAATGAAATAATAATATGCATGATTACAAATCAGTAAAGAAAAACATATAAAGAAAAATGTAAATAGCCATGATCTTGTGGTCTAGTGGCACCCGGTTGCACTCCCATATGATAGGGGTGAGTTCAAGTTTCAGTAGAAGTGACATTGACTCTTTGTGATTCAGTAGATTGAGAAAGTAATTATGAACAAATACTGAATTCTAATTGAGATAGTAGTACGCAAAATAGTTGGGCGAGAAAATTTTCTTTTTTTTGTTATTCTAAAAGTCTTCTGCTTTATTATAGAGATGGAATAGGTTATGTTGAAAGATTGAGAAACAGTGCGTGCTCTCTACTAATATTGTAGCATTATTGTAGCCTCCCAAAAGAAATGTGAATAAATTGTGACTGCAAAAAAGACCATAAAAAACGTAACCACCCTAATTAACTGACAAAATGTGTTTAAATATAATAAAATATTAGTTATTCAATTACTAAACTCAAAAATATATTGTATCATCTCTTCTAGTTCTACACAAGTAACGCACTAACGCAGCACAAGTTTATTTGGCTGCCAAATACTCGAGGGGTCTGTATTTTTTCTGCCATATCACACGTTCGCGATCTTGAAGTTGAAGATGTTGATACAGGAGCACTCTGCATTAGAAGAAATTGACGGTTTAGAGAAATAGCTTGCATGATGGTGCAGTGACATGAAAAATTATATCAGTCCGTCTATTATTAACGAAAAGACTGGTGAGTGGTTTCCCTACTACGCTGGGGGACCAGCAGAGCTCCTCATTTCAATTGAGCAGACACCATTTTTTGGTAAATTCGTACCGAACTTCAGCTAATTAATTCATTATTTGATTTTTTTTTTTTTAAATGAAGGCATACATGGAGACTTGAGAAATAAAAAAGAAGATGCACTGTTTGCACAATCTGAAATTTTATTTTTTTTTTAAAAAAAATGATCAAACAAAAATATAGATTCAGTTGACCATCCGAATGCAGAAACCCTTGACAAATTAGCTCCGGCTCGGTGTTCGGGTACTGGCTCTCAACCAGATGGAAGAAGACCGCTGGATTCTGTTCTTCCACCAGATGGAAGAAGACGAACGTGATTGGTCTTCAGATTAGAGGAAGGTGACGGTGACAAAACGGAAAAAGCTATAGTTAATCAAAGCATAGGAGAGGAGTAAAATTTCAAAGCAGAGCTAGACAGATCGTTTTGAATTGGGTCTGCAACACTGCAACTTCTTTTTATATTCCAGATCTACAAATTATATATCCACATCTAGCAAAAATGGAAATCTGTAAATTTCTCAAAATGGGCATGCTGCTATGTGCCTATTTTGAGACAAAAACAAAACTCCCATTGCTAAGGTTTTTTCACTGATGTTTTCTTGCGAGTTGTGAGCTTCATAATGATATGAAATGCTACAATGGAGAAAACGAACAAAAATACCCATTTTAAAGTTGAGTATTAAATGTCATAAATTCACAGCTCAAAAGACTGCACAATACATATTATTTAACTCACTTTATTTCTATCAATACAATCATACAAAATTTCAAACAAACATTAATTAGGAATACATTTTGCTAATTCCACGGTGGAATGCTAACTTCGTATAAACCATATCAATATTCATACATAATATGAAAAAAGACCATGTATACTGATAAGTGCAAAAGATACCACTTTTATAAGGTTATTCGTTGATCGTTTAGTATACAAGTTAAGGCTTTTATGAATGGTTTAGTCTTAAAATACCTTAAAATGCTTTATGTTGTCTTAATACCCCGTTCCGCGCTTGGCTAATTGTTTTGTAGATAAAAAATGTGCAAAAAGGGCGGAAAATGACAATATTTCAGAGAAGTGAAGAACGAACCAAAGTTGGAGCAAAGAACAGGTCACGGACGCGCAGTGGACGCGCGTCTGCCCCCTGCGTCCGAAATATCGTTCTCTGAAGTTTCGCACAGCAGAACAGAAGTCTGCTATGGACGCGCAGTGGACGCACGCGTCCATGCCGGCGTCCACCGAATTGCTCTCTGAAGTTGAAGTCTGTAGCAGAAGGCACGCTGGACGCGCGTCCAGAAGTGCGTCCATCGCGAAGTTGAGCGGTTTTTGCAATGTTTAAAAGGGGAATTGAGCTAATTTTCAGGATACTTAGACTTAGATCCACCATTCCACACCTTAGAATATTTTCTCTCTCTAGGATTAGCCTAGAGAGATCTCTCCCAATTCACTCCACATTGCAATTCTTAGGTTTAGATTAGAATTAGAGAAGGATTCCATTGTTGCAAGATTGAAATCAACATTCAAGTTCAAGTTCAAAGTTCAATTGCGAGTTAAGTCTTCATTTTAATTTCTTGTCATTACTTTTACCTTTTGCTATTTCAATTCCAAGTATGATTAGATAGATCTTTGTGGATTTGGATTGAGCAATTTTGTATGGATATTCTTGAGATTTGAATAGATCAATTAGGTTTTGCAATTGCTTGATTATGAGTTTGATTGTGTGAGTGGTGATCCACTTTGACTCTTGTGTAGGGGTGATAAACCTATATGAGAGGTGTTTGGAGAAGGAGTCTCATCTACGAGAGTAGAGTTACTCCTTAGCCTAGCCTAGCACATTTCCCTCTCACCTTTGAGAAAAGGGAGAGTGGAAGACAAGAGGCACATAACGTGTTTGACAAAATGCCTCTTTTAGCCTAGTGATCATGAGGATGACATTACGGTCTAGGAGAGAGAGTCCATTGACCACGAGAGTGGCAATGGTGTTGGCGACCTTGTCTCATTTTCCTAATCTAAGTGTTGCTAGCCTAATATCTTAGGAAATCAAGGATACCTATATGAGTTGCAAGATCCAAATCCTCCTTTCCAATTGATTGTTTCCAACGTTTGGTTCCTTATTTTCGTTATGTTTCATACACATCCCCTACTATGCTTGGGTTAGCTTTCAAACACTAAACACTCTTGTGCTTAATCCCCTTACCTCTCAAACTCCCTCCTTGCCATCCTTTGAGAACGATACTCGGGAACTTCTTTCCGTTTTAACACCTACTTCTTTCCATCCACCGCGAAAACTACTTCATCATATACTTACACATTACACATTATTATCGCCTAAGATGGTTACATCTTCATTAATATTGGTTGTTGTGGTATCAACTGTTGCACTGTGAAATTCAACGTTACTTTCATCATTGTATGTTGTTGTGATGCCAATGACGAGAGCTGGAAATTTCGAAAGACAAAGGTGTACTAAATTTTTAAGCTCAATAAACAAATTAGAATAGATAGAGAATATCAAAATGATGGGATATATGAACCAGAACATTATTTGAGGGAAAATGATCAATGCAAGAATGGAAATCATAGAGATGGTTGAGAAACGTTGAGGTTGGACTTTAAATTTAAGAGGACGAGTAAAGTGAATTTTAAAAGAGATAAAAGAAAATGTGAAGAGTAGGGAGAGTAAGAACCAAATTTTCATAGGTGTAAAATTTTGGAGTAAATGGAATGGATCCCATTCTTTCATTGTCGAAGCTATGAATGACTTCAAGATGTTAGCGAGGAAGAAGAGAATGGGTTTAAGGTCGAAGATTGTCATGCTTGGTTTTTTTTTTTCTGGATTTTAGGTTGTCTGTAGAAGGGAATCGTAGGGGTTTTATTTTTATAGGCTCTGGATTTTAGGTTGTTTGTGGAAGGGAACGATGTAGTTTTTATCAGTTGACATTTGATGGTGTTCTATTTGACGTCGTATGATGGTGTTCTGTTTGATGTCGTTTTTATCGGTTCTTGACTTGCTTCTGATTATCTTATTATTCTGCTGTTGACATTTGAGGGAGCATGTTGTGTTTGACGTCATTTTTTGAAGTTGTCATATTAAATATTTAAATGCCCTTTTCTCCTGTTATCTTTAGTTATTTATAAATAAGTTCATTTATTCTCAAGTTGTTACGTCACACTTTTAGGACATGACAAGACGATATCGTTACATGAAGACGTTCAACAATACGAAGCCTAACCAATAGTTCACGGAATCTTCATATAACACTTGAATACACAATAATTTCACAATTCAAAATGTCAAAATATAATCAAGTAGTTCTTCCCAAAACTCATCAAATCCACTATTAAATACTTACAATCAAGAGTAGTATGTCCAAAATGCATCACAAGCACCAAAATCAAGCACAATTATTTACCAGAAATACAAAGTGTCAAATGGAATATCCAAATAAACAAAAATCCGTGATAAGCTCCAATAGTAGGACTAAGTCTCCTAGTTTCAAAAGTCACATACTTGTGCTCGTGCTATTCACATATCCTTAACTACTCTGAAACATGAGGAAATACAAATAATGAGTTAATGCCCAGTAAGTAGTACTCTTCTCAACCCCGAACCAAGTAACCTTAATATAATACAATAAACTTTAGAGTAATAAATAGATACAAATCTCGATCTTTAACTATACCAAATTCATAATATAATTATATCATACTGTTCACAAGTTCCCAAAATAGAAAACTTTAGGTACATGGGCATCAACATTATTTCATAACACACTACTTTCAAAAGCTCAAATCATTCTTTAACTCATGACTCATTGGCAACCTACAACCACCATTATATCCTGTCGCACAAGCCATTATCGGCATAATGGTTCAAAAAGACTCGACGCTTCAGAATGAGTCAGGCTCGACGATTCTGAATGAGCCGGGTGGAACGTTCCAACAAATAATTCAAAAGTAAAGACTCGAAGATTCGGAATGAGTCAAACTCGATGATTCAGAATGAGCAATTAGGAACGTTCCAAGCCGAACAAAACAAATAACAAAATGTAGGTTGCCTCATGAGTTTGGCCAAACATTCAAAATAATTCTTATAATCAAATAGCCCATTGTAACAAAAATCATTTCCTTAAAAATCACATGATAGAGCATATATATCTAAAAGTAATATAAAATCCGTATAACTCATAACTTGACAAAATAAATATGAAATCATAAACTAATAACTGTCACATAAATTATTAACTCAAACGGCGGTACAATATATATTATTAACTCACTTTATTTTTATCAATACAATCATACCAAATTTCAAACTCACTTTATTTTTATCAATACAATCATACAAAATTTCAAACAAACATTACGAATAAATTTTGCAAATTCCATAGTGGGATGCTATCTTCGTATAAACCATATCAATATTCATATGAAAAAAGATCATGTATGTATTTACACATTATTATCGGCCACAATGGTTATATCTTCATTAATATCGGCTGTTGTGGTTGCAGTGTAAAATTCAACATTACTTTCGTCATTGTATGTTGTGATGCCAATGATGATAGCTGGAAGTTTTGAAAGATCAAGTTGTACTAAATTTTTAAACCCAATAAACAAATTAGGATAGATAGAGAATAACAAAATGATGAGATATATGAACCAGGTTATTATTTGAGGGAAAATAACCAATGCAAGAATGAAAATCATAGAGATGGTTGAGAAACGTCGAGGTTGAACTTTAATTTAAAGAATATTTTAAAATGATTTATTTATTAGGCTAAGTGGAATCGAATCTGGAGGTTTAACTTGATAATTCATCGGCCACACCTGGTTATAAGGTGATACGTAAGAGTATAAACGACGCCACAAGTGAGGTTCCACACTTGATAAGTCAGGTTTGCCGTGACCAAAGCACGGCCGAGCTCATCCCGAATCCTAAAAAACACTCAATTTTCTATCCAAAAAAATTCTAACTCTGTATATTTCATTTGGCATGCAATGACTTTAAATAGCCATTAAAAAAAAAATTACAATCACATGAATGAGATAGTTATAATTATTAAGAATAAGATAAACTAATCCTAACCAACAAACTAAGATAAACATTAATAATAATATAATTCTAACAAATTAAATCTAAAATAATTTTAAAATAATCATCCTAATTAATTTTTTTTTAAAAAAAATTAATTCTAAAATATTCTAACACCGCATAGTTGATTCTCGTACTGGCAACACTTCAACAATTAAAAGTTTTAATTGAACCATCAAACTCATTTAAAAATTTATAATTAACACCATCTTACTTGATGAATATAATTTTTAACTGATTTGATTAGTAGACATCACGTGTGAAATAATAATAATAATAATAATAATAATAATGCCATGTATGCAGGTTTATATGCTGGGTGGGGTACGTCACTACGTCAGTGGGGTGGGAGGTTTTTCCTTCCATGTGCAGGTGTATATGCTGGGTGGGCCGGGTTACGTTAGTGGGGTACTGGGGTGGAAGGTTTTTGCTTTTTTTTGGTGAATTTCATGGTAAGTTCCACGAAGGATATTTAATAAGATATATTTTTTTTTTTTGAAAAACAATTTAATAAGATATATAGTTTGTGATAAATTAAATCCTTTCCAAGTAGTTCATGTGTATAGAAATAGAATACGTATGAAAATTGTAAGAAGAATTCAAAGAATTGAAGCATGAAAATTGGCTCTAAGTAGCCCTCTTATTCCATGTTTAGAGAGAGTCTAGAGACAAAGAGTGGTGGAGGAAAAAGTTTCCTTTACCAAAGGGTCAAATGCCCTTATATAGGTCTAAACGTTGACGTATTCACTTTAACTTTGACCCGAACCGTTTAACCCCAACCCGATTACAAAATGTGACCGTAGACGTATAGGGAGGTCAAAGATCGGGGAATATTTCCCATCAAGTAGCAACTCTCAGTTTGTGCCCTGACGTTGAGCTAATGAGGAAAGGTTCGGGCTAGAAAATCTGACTATACAATCCATGACTTATGCCAATTACCTCGTTAAAAACCTTAGACTAAGAAAACTCAAGGGAAAACATCTTAGCCAAGGAAAAAAGAGCACAACCTTAAGCGCCAATGAGGAAGATCGAGTTCGGGCTGGAAAAACTGACCGTACAGTCCGTGACTTGCGCCGGTTGACTAGTCAAAAATCTTAGACTAAGAAAAAAAAAACTCAATGGGAGAAAATCTTAGCTAAGGAAAAATTAAAGAGCACAACCTTAAGCGTAGTCTTTCGGACTATATAAGGTCGAACGTATTTAAATTGTGACTTTTTGTGTAAGGTAAAATTAGACACTGAAAATCTTTCAGAAGTACACACTCCCGAATCCTTAAATAGTTTAAGATTGTCTGAACTTCCTAATCATTCATTGACATGAAAGGTTGGTGCACATGTTATGTTATTGCGGAACATGCATAGACCACTTTCTTGGTCTTTGCAACGGTACGCGCCTCTTTGTCACAAGATTGACATACCACATTGTCGAAGCAAGAATAGTTAATGGGACACATGCATGAACCAAAGTTCTTGTCCCCGAATGTCTCTCACTCCTTCTAATACGAGATTGCCCTTTAAGTTCCAGCTAGCATAAACAATTCCTATTGATGCTCACATATGGCATGACTATCAACAAAAGCCAGGGTCAAACGCTAACTCACTTTGGGTTATTGCTGAAAAACTGGTCTTTAATCACAGTCAATTGTACGTGGTTTTTTCCCAAATCATCCATCCCAATGGCCTGAAGGTGTTAGTTCTAGACAAGGATAGGGAAAATTCTTTTGCTACTACCAATATCGTCTACAAAGATGTTTCTAATAATGTGTAATTCCAACTAGTGATATTATTTTTGTTTTTATTTCGTAATATTATTAATAACTTTATAATCAATTCCTGAGTGATTGTCAAATTAATTGCATTAGAATTATTTTGATTATTAGAAGACTATTTGTATTAGATTTGAATGTTTATATGTAATTTCCTTTAGACATTTGTATCTATTCAATTGTATGGGCCTCAACTCGCAAGGATTAATCGGTGTTGGACACACATTATCTTATCCCGTTTTATAACTTATTATTTATTAATTATTATTTTATTAGTCAATATAATAACAACTCCAATTTAAAATTTGATTAGAATTTTTTTTTTTGTTGAAAATTGCATTTCTTAAAACCCGTTTAAGTCTCATAACTCCTAAAGTAAACTATATTTTATTACAATTACTATTAAATAATTATTACTTGAACTCTCGATAGAATAAAGTTGTAACAAAATATAATCTATAATCTATCAATATAGATTAAAGTTAGAATAAAATTACTATAATAATCAAATTCAGCAACATTGATACGAAGTAATTTAAAAAAAAAATATTATTCCATACTTATTTTTGTTCTCACTCTCAATAATACCAATGGCATAAATAATTAGATTATATAAACATGTCTATCTATCTTTTTCTTTATTTAATATATACACTACTTCGCGAAGAATATGACTAAACTATTAAATAAAAAAATTCAACATACTCTTTTCAAAAAATAAAATTCAAAATACTCCACATATATTTCCAAAGATCATCATCATTGTCGATTGTCATTTAATTAGATAAGAGGGTGTTTATTTAAACAAGCTAGCTAGTTAAGAGAAGATGCAATGCAGGGACCATTAGAGTGTGACTGAAGTAAATTCTTCTTTATGTATTGTTCATATTCACCGTCTTCATGTCTTATTTATTGCTTATTTATTCCTTATATATGAGAAGATGACAAAATTAGTATATATCTACACAGAAAATATATATTCCATACAAATGAATTGGGATAGCAATTTATTTTTATAATTGAGTTGTTTGAAAACGAACAATTTTGCCCAATTTATACAAATCCTAAACACTCATATATAAAATTTCCAAAGTTTCAACACCGGATGCATACATCAAAACATTGACTATTAATTGGGCAGCATCAGAAACATAATTGATCCAACTCATTTCTTCAATTGCACTATATAATATTTGAATGTTATAATTTATATAATTGTATATAGATCCAAATATTCTTAAAATATTATAAGAAATACATTCTGTGCATCGCACGGGTGAAAATACTAGTATATATTAATAAAAACAAAATGCTCCATTTTAGCTTTCCGTCCAAAATACTCATATACTATTAAGGTGTGCGTAATATTGTAAAATATGATAATAAAATTTCTATTCATACTATAATTGTATATTAAAGGAATAAGGGTCAAATAGACCACTGGACTACACACGAAACTGCAATTAGGCCATTGAACTCAAAAACAATGCAATTGGGTCCCTGAACTACACAAATCCATGCAAATGAACCCAAAGTGACTTGTTTGACTTGATCTTCCGGTTACCAACTTTAAAAATAATATTTTAAAATAATTTTAAATAAAATACTTAATTAAAATTAAATTTAAAATTTAAAATTAAAAAAATGACCCAATTGACTTGTTTCTTTTTGTTGTTTTTTTTTTAATTTTAATTAATTAATTTAAAATTATTTTAAAATATTATTTTTAAAGTTGGTAACCCGAAGATCAAGCCAACAAGTCACTTTGGATTAATTTGCATGAATTTGTGTAGTTCAGGGACCCAATTGCATTGTTTTAAAGTTCGATGGCCTAATTGCAGTTTCGTGTGTAGTTCGGTGGCCTATTTGACCCTTATTCCTATATTAAAATATGGTAATACAATTCCTAATACAATATATTCTTTCCTATTGGTAATACAATTCTAGATTAAAATTACTAATCTATACTATTAATAAAAATAAAATCCTCAATTTTAACTTACCCCAAAACACACATATACTTTTAAAGTTTGCGTAATATTGTAAAATATGGTAATACAATTCCTATTTGTACTACAAGCAATACCAAACCCTATTGCAAAGTAAATTGCGAACTAAATTGCTCACTTTAAAATAAACAATGCATATCATTTTTCCATCATAAAATGTAGACAATGCATATCATAACAAGTATAGAATGTTCTACAATAACCAAACTTTAGCACTGTGGATATTGAACAAATTAAGATTTTGGTATAAATGCTATGTCTTTCTTTAGGCCGCTGACCACATAAATTGGGCCATGACATTCGTTCTTCGGCTCTTTAATCAAATTTGAACTACTCATTTAATTAACTATTACTTAACAAATAATTAACTATAGGGTCACACTTGTATGAGACCGTCTCACGGATCCTTATTCGTGAGACGGGTCGGGTCGGGTCGGGCCAAAGCACCATGCAAATGTCATACTTATATGTGCAAATGTCATACTTATATGCTCAAATATAACACTAATCAAAAATACATTTTTTGTTACTTATAAGAGAAAAAGTAATACATTTTTCATAATAAATAATGTTGACAAGTGCCCCTTACTTATAAGGGCAAATATAATACTTTTGAGGAAAAAAGTAATACTTTTAAATCGAAATGTAAAAGTATTATATTTTTCCTTAAAAATATTACATTTACCCTTATAAGTAACAAAAATTTTATTCCTGATTAGTATTACATTTGAGCATATAAATATGACATTTGTGCATATAAGTGTTACATTTGCATCTTAACCCGACCCGACATGACCCGTCTCATTGTGAGACGGTCTCACACAAGTTTTTGTCTTAACTATGAGCTTTCAATTTTTTAGTGAACATCATTTTTTCACAATTCACACAAACAACATAATGAGGAAACTCACAGAATAAACAAATCTAAGGGGCAGGAAGAAGCAAAAGACCACAGATCAAGGTTAGACCACATAAATCCAATTCTGAATTTTTCAGTTTGAGAAACCAGACTAGGATTTCTCAAATTAAGAAACATAGACAATGATTCAATTATATGATAATCTGTGCATATGTTCTCAAATTGGGGAAAAACGATAGAGAAATTAAAGGAGATACATGCATCCGTGTTCCGGAGACTAGACCAAATTCGGACTAGGGTTTCTCAAATTGAGAAACGTAGATCTTAAATTAAGTGAGAGAGATT
>CM008345.1:797364-808540 GCA_002525835.2 Ipomoea batatas
AACGGAAATTAAAAATGAAACGGAAATATTTCAATAATAATATTCTACATCATCAATTAAAAATGGAACGAAAATTAGGTAAATATTATTACGTAATTCTTTTCATTTTTCCTAGATAAGGTTGCCTAATATTAATTTACACATAACAATCGGCACTAATAATTTTAAAAAAAAAAACAGAAGAACTGTCGGAGACGTCTGTTTTTTTTTTAATTTTATTTTTATTATTATTTAATTATTTTAATTAAAATTATTTAAAAAGTTTATTTTAAAATTATTTAAAAAGTTTATTTTAAAATTAGTAACCACCATGTCATCACAATTGTAGGTAAACAGGTCAATTTAAACTTTTTGTTTTTTTGAAAACATGTCAATTTGTACTTAATTGCATGAGTTTATATAGTTCAGGAACCCAATTGCATTCTTTTTGAGTTCGATGGCCTAATTGCAGTTTTGTGTGTAGTTCAATGGTTTATTTGACCATTATTNAATAAAAAAAATTTATCCATGCGCCGGGTAATTGGACAATTATTTGTTCTAATTCAAAGGAAAACATTAGAAAACATAATCGATCCAATCAATTTCATCAATTGCGCTATATAATATTCGATGTTATAATATATATAATTGTATATTGATCCAAATATTCTTTAAATATTATAACAAATCCATTCCGTGCAACGCACGGGCGAAAATACTAGTACAATAATAATAATAAACTCCTAGTGTACAAATAAGGAAGTTTGTAGTTGTCTGAATCTACCTAATTTATGAGATTTGGGGAGTGCTTAAAATGCAAGGAAGAAAATGGAAGAATCTTTGGAAAGAAGAGAAAGGGGGGAGACTCACAGACAGACAGGGGCTGGAGCGTATATTTTCGATAAATCTGGGGGTTTAAATTTTCTGAAATTCAAATGTTCTACATGCTGACATCACTCGCGAAGCGGGGTGGAAGTGCAATTAAGGTAGAAGTAAGGGGTGATGTGTAAAGAAAGAGAAATCCCGCCAAAGGACCGTAATTGTCATTGATTAATGATAGATTATCTGTGACAGACTGCATGAGTTGGTGGGGGAACGTGTGATATTACTAAAATAACCCTCCTTCGAAATATCTCTAAAATTACGGTAGAGTTTTTTTGAGTACTATTGACCCTGTTACAATGCAGTATCTGTTCATAACTACTTTCTCAACCTACTGAAGGTTGAAATGCTCGAACTCACTCCCTTTCATATGAGAGTGCAATTAGGTATCACTAGACTACAATGTTTTGGCTTATAATAAAGTTTATATCATCTATAACCCTTTGATTTAACTATATTTTCCCTAATTTGAATAAGCATTATTATTTAATCACTAGTATTCGTCCCGTGCGGTGCACGAAAAAAAAACTTTTAAAATTTTATTATTACAGAGTTTAGCTTTAAAAAAGTGAAGTATACAAAATATAATAAATTTTATAGAAATAATAAATAAGAAATATAAGACATTTGATCATGAATAACATATTTCGTATTGTGTAAAAATTGTTAAAAGCTTCATGATAAATAATATTGTAGTAAAATTACAACATTGTTGATAATCACTACATATCAATCGTTGATCTAACTTGTATGGTATTTTCTGATTACAGGAATGCTATCCTCTCCAAATGGTCGATTAAAAGCTATAAAGTCTAGAAAATCATTGACGATTCTGATTTCAGGTAAATCTTGATTGAGNATTAGTCCGTATGGAATCTTTCATATTCAACATTTTTTGAATTTTGGTACTATTATTTTATTCCGTATCTTGACTAGTGGTGAAATCATGATGTTAGGTACTATGTATAGTGATCATAAAGATCGATGCAATTCCAAGGGGCATATTATTAGTATATTCCAAGGGGTATCAAATTAAATCCTATATTCCATTTGTGCAAGCAAACAAGAAAATTATATTCTTTTTTTTTTTTTTTGAGAAAACAAGAAAATTATTAGTACACAATAATAGTATAGTGGTTGTGCTCCAAAAAAAAAAAAAAAACAAAATAAAACAGTCAACCAATTCAACTAATCATATAATAGATACTATTTATTTTGTACCAAAATGGGGTAAAACATCCTTTGGTTCTATCGAGGTAATTAACAAATAATATAAAAAATATAACCTTATTTTCTTTTCTAAATTATTCACACCTAATCACATCAACATTAAGGTTACAACTAAAACTCAAAAAATATATTTAAAAAAAAACTTTAAAAAATCATTAATTTTTTGATAAATATTTTCATTTGGTGGTGTTTGGTTGAAAGTTCTAAAATTTTATTCTTTATATGATACAAATAAAAAAATATCTTTTTTTTTTGTTTGGTTTATTTTTCAAAAATTGAACAAAAAGATTAAAAAAATATTTCTTAAAAAATATTAATTATTTTAATAATAAAAATAATAATAATTGTAATACAATAAAATTTCATCTTCTAACATAATTAACTAACTCGCATATGCTACAACTTATATTATGATTTTATTTATATTAGACTAAAGTTATAAATTAAAACTTATATAATTAATTAATTATAAAAATTAACAATAACTATTAATAAAAATATGTATGTAAATAAATTTTAAATTGTAATTGATGGTAATAAAAATACATAATTGATAAATATAATAACTCTAAACTAAAGAAATTGAAATAAATAAAACAAAACAAAAACTTATTTTTTTTTAAAAAGGGCTATGGGCTAGGCCCTATATGTATTTCATGTTTGGTCAGTCCTATATACATAAACTAAAGAAAATGATAAAAGAAAAAAAAAAACCCTTAATTAAAAAAATGTTGGCTAGGGCTTCGTCAAACTCACATGTTTATTGTTTGACATGATTCAGCTTGAAGGAACTGAGGAATTGAAAAAATAAATAAAAAAATTAAACTTAATTTTTTTTAAAAAAATGGGTTATATATAGACTGGGTAGGGCTTAGATTTTTTATTTTTATTTTTTGGGAAGTATTCATCTTCAACCTAATGAACTAAAGAAAATTGAGAAAAGGGAAAAGATAAAAAACCTCAACTTTTTAAAAATTTGGGTTGTTTGGTCCAACCTACTCGAATTGTATTTTAATTGGGCAAACTTGGTATAATTTAAATGCTAATTATTAACTAGGTAGGTGGTAGATCGACCTACACATTTGACAGCAAACAAAGAAAGGGAAAAGGAAAAGAGAGAAAGCCAAGCGTTATAAAAAAATATTTTTCGAGTAAAAATCTTAAAAGACACTTTTTGTCAAAATGAGTTTTTTTATTAGAATTTTTTTTGTTGATTTTATTTTTCATGAATAGTCAAACACTAATTAATTTTTTTATTTTATTTTTTTCAAAAAATGACTTTCAAAAGGCATTTTAAAAAGCTATTTTCTGAATTTTAAAACCAACTTTAAGTAAAGAAAAGTAAATAAAAAGTGATTGAGATTTTCATTTATAACGTAAATCAAAAGTGGTGGGAGGCGGCAATGTGGGGGTTCGAATACCAATAGAAGCATGTATGGAAAAAGTCCAAGGATGATGAAAAGTCTGGTTTCAATAACTTATACGTACATGAAGACTAGCTAGAATCTGGCCGGTAGATTGATTGTGCGACTCCCAATTTATCTCTGCAATAAATCTAGGGACAAAGTATTGTGAGTTTATTAGGATTTGTTCGGCTTAGTTGGGATCGCTAAGTTGTTGTTGTTGTTGTTATTATTATTATTATTATTATTATAGTATAAATAAAAAGTGATTGAAATTTCATTTAAAATGAATTTTTTCCTACCATATTTTTCTTGGGGCCCAATGACGTGATTTTGCTGGAAACCTGGAAAAAGTATTGTTGGGTTGATCTCTCAAGATGCCGGTCTAGATATTTTTCTTAGAAAATTGCTATAAATTGGCGTGTAGTGTGTGAGTGGGTAATTTTTAAAATATTATTTTGATTGAATTTTATTAAAGATTTGTGTTGAATCAACACGGTTTAAATTTTTTGATGTCTTTATACACTCAAAATGACACTATATATATAAAGTTTGAAAGTGCTTTAGAAAATAATGTATTCCCCATTCAAAAAGTGTGCATATTTAAATTAGTATATGCCAAGGACCTTGTAGTCCAGTGGCATCAAACCCTTCCTTTTATACGGGAGGTGGTGGGTTCAAGTCTCAGTGGAGGCAATACTAACTCTTGTGCTTCAATTATACTGCATTGTAATAGAGTTAATAGTATTCAAAAAAAATTTAGTATATATATTTGGATAAAGAGAAACTTATAATCAGTATCCGATGGTATACCTGAATAAAATTATATTTGTATGGATTAATTATTAACGCTATCTCTCTCTGCCCCCAATGTCCCCCTCATGAATTAGGTGACCCCATTATTAGTTGGGAGAAGAGAAAATTAGTTGACTAATTTGAAAATATCATGCAAGTAGATGAAGTTTTTAAAAGTTTGGCAATGTAGCATTATTACTCTTAATACATCTTGAAAAGTATTTTATATACTAAATTAAAGGTCGAACTAAAAAATTATATAATAAATGTTTAAAAAAATTGAAGAAAGTAGAATTTATTTGATTAATGAATATTAAAATGAATAGAGAAAGCATATTAAGAACGGAAATGTTGTTATTTAGGTTGTGTTTGGAAATATGAAAAAAAAACCTGAAAAATTCAGTGGGGGAATCAATTCAAACTAAAATGGTGGAAAATGACTTCCGCCCAAAAAATTCGAAAGTCATTTTTCGCCAACAGAAAATGGCTACTGGACCATCACCGTCTTTGATTTTCGCCGAAAACTAAAGCCCTGCTCTGATTTCTGCCGAAAACCAAAGCCCTGCTCTGATTTCCGCCGAAAACCAAAGCACTGCTCTGGTTTTCAGCGGGAAACCAAACAGGGGGTTTATTTTTTTTATTTTCCTTATGAATATTATTTTTATATTATTATAAATATTTTAAATAAAATAATAAAAATATATAATTATACAATTTCACTCATTTTTCGGAAAATGACCCAAACACACAAAAGCAGATTTTCAAAATAAATCTAAACACTAAAAATACATCTATTTTCCAAAAAATGACTCATTTTTCAGAATACATTTTTTAGAAATTATTTTTCTACTTTACAAACACAACCAAGTACCAAGTGAAGAATGAGATACCATATCTCATCATGCAAACCTAGTCAAAAGTACAATGTTTCATTCTCACAGTAGACTTGTGGTGATGTAAATTGTTTAACGTGCAGAAAACAAAAATTGTCAAATCTAATGCATCTACCTGAGGTTGTTTATGACACATTCAAAGAAGCTTTCAAGAAAATTAAAGGATGAACCACCTTCTAGTAGTGTCTTTTTACTTATTTCTTTTAACTCTTTAGCTTTTATCCAAACCGGATTGGTAGCAGGATGATCCATAAGACTTGTGATTCCAGTTTCGATTTCCTTGGCCGTCACATCTTCTGAAACTCCTGCATATCCCACTATCATATCTCTTTTGTAATCCATCCTAACCTCGACTCCCACTCCTATGTCCGTTACCAATTGGAATGCATTTGCTTGTTGCTCCGCATATATTGGCCAAGCTGCCATGGGTACCCCGAACCAAACACTTTCTAGAGTTGAATTCCATCCGCAATGTGAGAGAAAACCTCCTACAGCGGGATGAGCTAGCACGGTAGCTTGCGGGGCCCATCCTATAACTTTTCCCATGTTTTTAGTTCTTTCTAAAAATCCTTCTGGCAAGACCTCTTCAAGATTGTTGTAGTCGGTAGGAAATGGTGAGCTTTCTGACGGGGGCTGCCTCAAGGACCACAAGAACCTATGACCGCTACGCTCAAGTCCGTAAGCAATCTCCTTCACTTGAGGTTCCGAAAAACTTCCGCCGCTTCCAAAACAAAGAAACACGACCGATGAATCTGGCTGGTCATCCAACCATTTCATGATTTTGTCCTCAGATTCTCCTCCCTTCTTATCACTTTTTATGTTCAGTATGGGTCCCACCGGGTACACAGGTGGGACCTTCTCATCTCTAGACAAAGATTCAAGCGCGTGTGTCTCTAGCTCGAAGAAGGTGTTGACAAGGATGCCTTTTGCCCGTCGGAGTCGTACGGGAATGTCCAGGAACATGGTGGACCCGCCGGTCTTAAGCAACGCAACCGCCGGCAATAACTTCGCCGGAAACGGCTTGGAGTAAGTGGAGATGCTGAGATCTGGGTCGGAATCCTTAATCTCCGTGACATCCACACCATGGTCGTCTCTGAGGCTCTGGAGATGGAGGTGAAGGCCGAGCATACCCGCACCGGAAGTGTAGAACACATAGGTGGGGAGACCCAACTCATCAGCCACATCCATCATAGCAGTACAGAACATATCCACAACAAACCCCGCAATCCTCGCACCACAACCACCCCTCGAATCCCTCATCTCATTAACGCAGTCCCTCACTTTAGGCTTATGAGATTCAACGAATAAACGGAAAAAAACCGTCTTGTCGGGGTTCTCCTTCAAATGCTCATCAGGAGGATCCACCTCCAGTGGTACGAGCTTCAACCTGGAGATCTCGTCATCGGCAAGTAGAGATTCGATGTAAGAATTAACCTTGGAATCGAACGGCAACTTCATGATGAAGACTGTAATGGAGAGGCTATGAGGGCGTGTTTGTAGAAGGAGTTTCGCGGATTCAACAGCGGAAACAAGGTGCCCCATTCCTGGGGCAGGAATGAAAACCAGCTCTATAGCTTCTTCCATTGGAATTCGATCCATCGGAGAAGAATAGTGTATGAGTGTATGTTATCAAAATTATTGGAGCGATGCAAATATATTTATATATTCATTACCAGAAGAACACAAAGCAGAAAAGTACGTAGTAGTTCAATAACAGCCAATCAAATCATATCCTACCATACCATACCTGCAGGCCTACCTACTATTTTATTTTAGAAGATTCAGTACTTATATTCTCAAATTCTACGCCTTCATTTCTACTTTTAACGTCACAGATAATGATAAGTTATTTTTATCACGTGTTTTATAAAAAAAATGTCTACATCAAGAATTTGAGAGTAACATGACAGGTAATGATAAGTTTATTATGTCTTTCAAAAGAAAAATGTTTACATACAAAATTTGAGAGTAAGATTAGAATTTTCGGAAGTTGAAGTTGAAGTCCACATCATCATTTCTTTTTGTTCTGAATTTTTTGGAGGCTAAGAACGTGTGACGTCATGGCGTTGCTGGAAGCCGGGAACAATAATTTCCTTTATTTTAATTGGTTCTCTGAATTTCTTGGAAGCTAAGAACATGTGACGTCATAGCTTTGCTGGGAGCCATGAACAATAATAATTTCCCTTATTTTAATTGGTTCTCTGAATTTCTTGGAGGCCAAGAGCAGTTCTTATATCGTGGACCGCGGTCTCAAAACGACGTCGTTTTAATAAGTGGGAGACGGAGCCCTGTAATTGACACTACAGTTCATTCCAAAAGATACTGCCTTACAATTGTTTTGATATTATCGAATGAAACTGTAGTTATATAAAAAAGTAACTGTAGTTGTGTTGAAAATAAAGTGCAGTGTATTTGAAAAGATACTGAATAACAGTTTCATATTTGTATTTGATATTATCGAATGAAACTGTAGTTATATCAAAAAGTAACTGCAGTTGTGCTGAAAAGAAAGTGCAGTGTATATGAAAAGATACTGAATAACAGTTTCACTTTTGTGTTTTTATATTATCGAATGAAACTGTAGTTATATCAAAAAGTAACTGCAGTTGTGTTGAAAGGTAACTACAGTTGTGTTGAAATGTAACTGCAGAAAGTGCAGTATATATGAAAAGAAAGTGAGTGGCGCGAATTCATCCGTATGTTTTCATTAATCAAAACGACGTCGTTTTTGGACCGCGGTCCACGATATAATTTGCGGAACAGTAATTGATGGCTTGACCTCTAAGATGCCGCCTAGTAGTAATAACAAGTTACACTTTTGTAAAACCGTTTCAATTTGTAAAACAGATCACATCAATATAATTAGTATCATAAAAATTAATCAAATATTAATTTATAACACTAAATTATGTTTATCCCCCGTCTCACGAATTAAAACTCATGAAAAGGTTTTACACAAATTTTTATTACAAATAATAAAGTAAAAATAATAATTTACCCAACTTAAAAATAATAAAAAGGTTAAAGTGTCATCTGAACCATTCATAATTATTCATGTCGCATCTAACTTTTCATAACATATATTTAGATTCACAAACTATTACTTTTTTTCGCTTATAATTTTTTACAGGTTACAGGTAATAGTATGTTGACATGGATTTTTTTCTCTCTTTTTTCTTCTTTTTTTTTTTCTTCTAGCATTCTATCTTGTCACCATCATCCTCATCGTCATGGTCGTCTTTAATTTCTCCTTCACATCTTCCACAACCAGCTCAGGCTCATCATTGTCCTCATCCGAATACTCTACTCCCAAGAACACAAATGATATAACCATAGGTGAACACGTCTGAGAGGACGAACGCCACCTTTAGCCACTTTCCAGGAACCATTTGCCACATAACAAAGCAATCCTTTTGTGAAACGCTACCTATACTGAGAAATAATGCCACATCAACTTACTATTGCGCCATGTCATTAGGATTACCGGAAAACTTTCAAAAAATTATAGGAGAAAAAAATAATGATTTATGGATCGAAATGTACGTTATGAAGGATCAGGAAGTGACATGAATAATCAAGAATTATTCATGGTTCCGAATGACACTTTAGCATAATAAAAATTAAATGTTCTACTGTACGTACTCTCAAATTTTACTCCATGATAGGACAAACAATGATTGATTTTTTCTTTACATGAGTCTACAGAAAAATGTCTACATCAAGAATTATGAGAATGCGTAAAAGTTAAGAGTATAAAATTAAAATATACAAAGTATTTTTCCATTGAGATGCGTTGGCTGGTTGATGTGACTCCATTTAATCATTTTATAATTTTGGGGACGAAAGTTTCCAAAAAAAAAATTTTGGGGACGAAATAAAATAAAGTGAATCATTTTGAAATGATGATTAATCGCACAGAATACATTACTTAAAAAATAATGACCTGTTTGTGTACGGGCGCTTCAAGGTCGACAAATTATATTGTATATCATAATAAATATTTATTTTTTGCAGATTAAATTTTTATTTTTAATTTACTGAAAACTTATTTTTAAATAATATACTGAATTATGAATTTTTAGTACACAATAAATAAATATTTATTGTACTAAAAAGTACTCCCTCCGTCTCATTTTACCTGTCTTACTTTCCTTTTTAATCCGTCCCAAAATTCTGTCCACTCTCCTAAAATAAACACTATTAACTCTGTGTTTTTCCCAAATTACCCTTTGTGAATTAGCTTTCAAAACTATCTGCATACTTTTATATTTTCTTGAAAAATGAGTAGCTTTTCCACATCTTCTTTACTTTTTCAAGCAATTCTCTCTCATCTCAAGAATTTGCAGACCCATTTCACCTTTCTCAATCCTTTTCTTTTTTCAAATGCAGATTTCTTTCTTTTCATCTCAAAAATGGTTTCAATGTTACAAATCCACCAACCCACCAACGCAAATTTCTTTCTCCATCTCCTTCCTCTCATCTCAAAAATGGGTTTCAATGTTATAAAGCCACCAGCCCACCACCTATATATGTTCTCGCTGGAATTTTAATACTCCCAGAATTGATGAACCTCCTTGACGCCGTCAACATCCGCAATCCTCCTCGACGCCGTCAACATCCGCAGATTACCGGTAGCAGTCCTTCAAATAGGCAAACATCACTACCTATGTTTTTTTTATATGTTCTTAAATATAGTTGAATGCAGATCTAGTGATTTTAAGAAGTATTCAGTTCATATTTTTTCTTTTTAATAATTATTGAGTATATTGAGAAGAGTATAAAACAAAGAAATTATGGGGTATTTGCTGAATAAAGATGAAGAAATGTTTGCAAATGAGATGAAGAAATGTATTGTGTAGCAAAGTACTCGAAAGATAGGAAGAAAGAAGAACAGTAGCAAAGAAAGTCAGACACTAGAAGGGTATAATTGTAAAGAGGGTCCAATTTCTTCTGCTTATCTTAAAGTGCGTGCCAAAAGCAAAGAGGACATTCATTACCGGACAGAGGGAGTAACATTTAATATATTAAAATTGAACCTTAAATCAATAGTTCATCTAATAAGGTAGAACATAATCCATGATATAATGATGGTTAAAGCTCATTTAACTAAAAATGACATCGATTTAAACAAAATAACTCATTTAAAAATACACAAAAAATAGCTAACTGACAGTCTAGACAACCGCTTAGGCCACGACCTAACGACGATTTCGCTGAATTTTTAGGCTATCGACCATCACCTAGTGCCTAGGCGCGATTTTTACAACATTAATATTTAGTTTAATATTTGTTACTAAATGTGCCTTATTTTTATAAAATTTCAAGGTTCAAAGACGAATTATTATTTTAAATAAATTTCATTGTTATCAATTCATTTTGGATTCTATTGGAACTTCTTTCAATGAACATAATTTTGTTTTTTGAAGCCAACAAATATAACTGGATTAAATTAAACGGTCAAAAGTAAAAGGACTAATACAAGATGGAGGTGTATTGGTGCTCCAAACGAGTCTAGTGCAACTAACAGAAAACTCGTGGTCTTATAATTAGCTAATTAACGTGTGGGCTAGTGAGTTCGATGTCTATCTCACATGCCTTACTACTACATTCCTAAGATCAAGAACCGAGTCAACCGACTAAATTAAAGACACAATATTTCATGTTAGAGATGTTAATTTTAGTCCAAAATTGATGAAATGGCTTGATAAGATCAAAAAATTTTAGAAATAATATGGCCAAAACTATTCCCATTGTTAGTACATAAACATATATAGAAGACAAATCTACAATCTTTAGCAAAAGTCAAGAAACACATGATGAGTATCTATAGCAATACTCACGTAGACACAAATATAATGTGTCTTAATTAGTAGTTAGTAGCAAGACATGATCCAAACCGTTATTAAGCTCAAGTTTTTTTTTTTTTTTAATACTACTGACTCTATTAAGCTCAAGTTATTAATTAGAAGCATACATGCTAGCAAGAGTGGAACT